>CM069238.1:31054645-31444645 GCA_035582765.1 Acer negundo
ACTAGTTCAAGTCCCCAAAATTTTCAAGTTCCGAAACTATCAAGCCTCTATACCCTTTTTGTACTTTCACTATTACTTACCAAAACACCCAAAAGGCCACCCAAAATATGTCAATCTTTAGTCATTCAAGCTTCCAGCTTATTCAATCGAATTCTTGCAAGGGTCGGTGCTCTTCTCCATGATTATAACAACAAACCAACATTCAGCTTTCAGCATGAGACAGAAATTCAAATGCCTGGAAGCAATGATCAAGGATCCTGTAGAACTATTTTCCATTAGTACGGCGAAGCATTAATGAGCTTGGCTTCAAGTCAACAGAGCGGTTCAACTTTGCATGATCCCTCAAGAGCTGTTGAGACACATGATCAGCCAAAACTGGTTGTCCATCGTAGAACTCACTAGGGTCCCCATGGCCAGGACGTCCAAACTGGTTTCCAATAGTACCTCTGTCTGATGAAATTATATCTCTGAAAACATGATGAGAGGCTTGTGACATTCCTCGAAATAGGTCAGGCTTGGGATCTTGATAAAGGTTGCTGGCATTGGTGTGGAAACAGTTCTGGGATCTTGGGACCATTCCAATGCCTTCATTCAAGTAAGCAGTTGTGTGTTTTGGATGATAAAATGGGATAGCACCGCTTCCACCAGTGAGAGGTGTGGATGCGCCAGATGCTGTATGAGGGCTAGATATTGGGGAGGGAGACATCCTTCCGCTTGTATGCTGTGGTGACCTTGGATGTAAAAGTGGACTCCCAATAGGAGAAACTGGGCATGAAATATTTCGGAGAGTATGGGCATCACTGCACAGAAAAGAATTTGGACATACAAATTTAGCTGACTAAAAAATAATGTTAGTACTTAGCTGCTCAACAAATTTGATCATGACATCAACCAAGTGCTTCCAGACTCATAGCTTCGGTTTAAGACTTTTAAGTTTCGACTCTTCAGAATTCCTACAGTTTTGATCTAAAGCTTAAGGCTTTCTTACTTCCTAAATATGTAATTTCTAAATTACGTCAAAATCATGTACAAGAAAGGGCGCTGAAGGAATGTTGCTAGCCCCTACCAGAAGTTGATAAAAGAAAAGCTTCTATGACGGATCTCTATTCATAAAAGAAGTGCTGCACTACTACAAGATATTCACAGCTGGAGCGAGACAATATCAGGTTCAAAAAGAACTTTCAAAATTTAGTTCTAGTATTAACTACCTTTTGAAGCCATGACATCATGATCCTCTCTCTAACATGTCTAATGAAAAGTGAAACAGCTGCTATTACGCGGTTTTTAATTTCTTTTCTCTAAGAGACTAAGAAAGCTCTGGCACTCACTAGTTGAAAAACTGTCAAATTTCTGTTATGAATCTGAAGTCTAATACAGTACAAGAAAACAAATATTATTCACATCATCACATGCTACAGAAGTTAACTTCTTTCATATTACATTAACCAGATGTTCATTTTCCATACTGATCGTAGTATGGTAGTTAAAAAAGATCACCATGAAATTCTACCACCAAGGTTCAGGTCTTGGTAGAGAAAAAGAGAAGAAAATGGAAAAAGATATAGATGTTCATGTGCAGTGTAACTGTGTAAACATGCATATGGATACATGCACAAAGTCTTCATACATGCTTGGATTCACTTATCTGTATATGTGTATGTATATTTATGGGGGAAGTGAGAGAGAAAGAGACAAACCTTGATCCTGAAACAATTTTTATACCCCTAGACTGATAGCTAGCCACCCCTTCTGAGTCGAAGCATGAAGGATTTCTTGCCTGTCCAATGGCCTAAACAAGATAAAGAACCTCCGCCAGAAGTTAGGAGAAAATGAAGGGAATTTGTCAACAATCCTTGAAAGTGTATAAATGGTCAGATCTAGTATAAAATACCATGGATGCAGATTAAATGATAGGAATCTTCAGTTAATCATGTTTCCAAACCTAGGTTTCCAAAGTTGACAAGCCTAAAACCCCAAAGGCAATATCGAATGAACAAGCAATAACCTTGTCCGTTTCCAAAAATGATCACCAACTACCGTGTAAAGAAACATAGAAACTATGGAATGGTTTCTTATTGAAGATGATGTGAATAACATGATGGAAAATGGATTACACATAATCATCTAGTAACTAACAAAGCCACCAAGTAGAATTAACAAAACAAGATTAGCACTGTTTCTTTTTTAAGAATTTTGCACAATTTCTTATCTAAGAATTTTGCATGTCATGTTGTGATAACTGGAATTGTTATGCTTAAGTCAAGTTTTAGCAAAACTATCTACATAGATTGGCAAACAGTAATCAGAAGCAAAGATTTGATCTTTTTTTAAGTACAATTTGATCACTGATCAAAAGAGCTAAAGTACTGTACATGTGCAATTTGGTGACATAATTATTATAATGGCAACAACAGCAAACACATAAATTTGTAGCAGGGACATTGATGAAGAACATGTTCATACCAGAGTTCTCATCGCATTTGTAACTGTGGGCAATGTTTCTGAAGGCTCAGCGCTCAGAATGGGTCTTTCCAATGGAGCAGCATTTTTAACAAAAGGGTGTTCTAAAAGCCAAGCAGCTGTTGGGCGATGCAATGGATTGCGTTGTAAGCAATTCCTCACAAAGTCCTTTCCTTCATCTGAAAGATGATCAGGAATTGCAGGAAGTTCCTTACTGTTTCCAATCTTGAACATGGCAGCAACCTTAATATAATCACAGAAAAATAGAAAACATGTGTAAATACAAGAAAATAATAAGCTATGAAAACTTGTGAAACAATTCACACTATAAGCATAAAAAGACTCTCAGAAACGCATTTGAATGTGCACGAGCGAACACTGATTTACATAAAATATCTGAATAAAATCATGCCTATCAAGTTTTTATATTAAAATTTACTAACCCCTTCATATTGGCTCCAAGGTGGTTTTGTGGTTGCCATCTCCAAAACTGTACATCCCAGGCTCCATATATCAACAGCAAGATTACTACCATTTGAATTCTTTATGACCTGAATAATTAATGCAAGTAAAAACAGTTACCAGAATGTATCAACAGAACTGTAGACACCATAGTAATACTAATACAGCGATGCTAACCTCAGGTGCCATCCAATAAGGGCTTCCCTTGAATGATAATGGACAAGACTGTCCAGTGATCTGCAATTATTTAAGATCGAATTTATTAGAAAAAAAATCCTTCATGGTTAACATGAAAGACGTATCAAATTTTAATTAATCCAGATTCAGATTAGGCAATCATTGTAAGCAATCTCTTTATTCTTCGATTCTAGAACAAATAGACCTATTGATATCTATTAGATTTCTAATTACCATTCAATCGCATTGCTATCATCTACTTTAGGCAACTGTTGTGATCTACGTGTGACATATTTATGACTATTGATTATGAACATAGAATAGAACCTAGACGAATATTCCTTACATGCTTTGCCATCCCGAAATCTGCCAACTTCACACGGCCACATGGGTCTACCAATATATTTGCTCCTTTGATATCTCTGAACAGGAGAAAGATTGCCAGTAAGCAAAATAAAGTTCCAAGATGATTTGCACATATAAGGAAAACTATCTGATATTTATTGCACACCACAAAAGAATTATAAGTAGACTCACCTATGGACAGTGTTTTTAGCATGTAAAAACTCGAGCCCAGACAAAATCTGTTGAGTATAACTGCGAATTGCACTTTCACCAAGTTGACCATATTCTTGAAGAATTTTATAGATGGAACCACCGGAAACATACTCCAAGTATATATAAATTTTGTCATCTATCTGTTTAGAAAGAAAAAAAGCCTAAAATTAGTTAACTATGATCCAAGGCATTTAATAATTGTAACTACCATTTACCGCTCACTTGAATTATGCATTTGGATACAGAGAAATAAATAAAAGAACAAGGTTGTCCCCTTGTATAGTATCGCAACTTTATAGAAGCCTCACAAGCTTGGAAAATAATCTAAGCCAACTTATTTTTAAAATAATCAAAGTAATGTTAACTGCAATAGAGATGAGCAGTAAATGAACTCACAGTTTCAGACCCATAATACCGCACTATATTTGGATGTCTTAACCGACTTAGGACTGCAATTTCCTGTCAATACTATCAATAGTTACAAAATCTTCTTCAAAACTAAATAAAATTATATAGAGGACCTACTCCTCAAAATGTTAAATTACAATTAGCTCAACAAATAATAATGAAAATTAAGAACCTTACTTGCCCCAACTGCTGTGCACTTTCCTTTGACTTGGCATCATCTGAAAATAGAGTAACCTCCTTCATAGCGCACATCTCGCCACTTTCACTAAATCACAAATAGTAAATTAAAATCAAATCCACAGAATCCAAAACAAAATCGTGCACAACAAATAAGTAGATAGCTTTGATTGTATGGAAACAAATGGTCACTAGATTAACAATTCTAAGAGTATTGACATCTTTGATATAACATATAATGGCAAATTAAAACAAAGATTAAAATGATGCTCATAAGGAAAATAAGATGTAAGTTGAGTAGGCATCTTCTCGAGCTACAGACCTGTTAAAACCAACATACACATGTCCGAATGTTCCCCTCCCTAGCAATCGTCCTTTCTTCCAGCGTGCACCGGGGCTGGTTGGATTTTCAACCCTCCCTGGACTTCGGGGGACAGATGGAGACGTTACAGTTGAATATGAGGGAGAAAATGGACAAGTATTAGAAATTGTTATTGGGGGAAGTGGCAACCGGTGGCTTTGTTGTTTACTATCATCAGCTCGGTTGCTAAGTGACTCGTTGACAGCCCCTGCAGCTCGCGGATGCAGAGGAGTGACAGCACCACTGTGTATTCTGGAGCTGGGACCGGGACTTGTCATTCTAGGGCTAGGTATTGGCGAACACTCAGGGCTACACCTGTTATGCACCCAAAATAGTTGTCCCGACATATCCCCACCAACTGAGTTATGCCCAGAATTGTGACCCGAACCTGGGCTAGAACAGTGTCCAGATCCTAATAAAGCAATATCTGAATAAGGCCTTCCAGTCCAAAAGCCAGCATTCAAAACTTGCTCAGGACCAAAGGTTCTCATTGGACTTCTTGAAGGACTGGACATGGAGCTGTCTGGAGCACTACAAAAGGCACCATGATGAGGAACTTGTAAATTTTGCAAATGTCTCTGCTTAGGTGATGTAGACACAGTCTGGTTATTAAACAAATTATTAACTGGCTTCAGTGTCTCTCTAGCACTCTTCTGATTGATAATAGGAGATTTGTCCTTTTGCATTACACTTCAAGAAAGGTTAAAAAAAACAAAAAATCAATATCAGAAATGAGACAATTCCACAGACAGATTGATAATAGATATATAGAATTGGGACGGAGAGGAAAAGACAGAAAGAGAGAGTAAATGCCCTGACAAACACTAAGATTTTCAGTGACGGATAAAAACTCACCTTGAGGGGCTGGTTGCAGCAGTTCTGATTCCATATTCATAGTCCGAGGTCATGGGGCTAAGAAGACGAGAGTCAGAGGGATCACTGTCAGTGGAGCTGTCACTATAAACAGAAGCAGTTGCTAAATCTACCTCAGCATCAATGGGATCCAGCCGGTTAGGGACACATTCAGGTCTTGGAAGGGGAGAAAATGGTGATGCTTTGGAGCCTCCTTCAAATCTTGGTTTTGAAGATACACTAATTCCAGAATTAGTGCGCCCAATGCTAGCTAGGTGCATCCCAGGAAGTGGAAGCGGTTGGGCAAGAGGCCTTTCTACAAAGCTTTGACAGCGCGATACATGTTTAGAGGGTGATGGTGATCTTGATGGCACTCGGGAAAGAGATCCCCTTTCGGAAACAATGTCATTATAACGTCTCCGACCACTTCCTGGTTTACAGCTGGACTTATCTTCAGTTGCATTCCTAAATTTGCGGTGTATAGTATCAATAAAACTTTCCTTAGATGCTTTCTTCTTTTCTTCCTTGGACGAAGACTTTCCCCACCAAGGCATATTTATGTAACAAGATTACAGAAAAATGGGCTAATTTCAAATTAAAATCCACTCCCTGGCTATAAATAAGCTATCACATGTGGAGCAACTTAACGACCGAACTTGAAACTCACATGTCTGCAAGAATAAAATAAATTTCAAGACTACAAACTAGAGAACAAAGGTGACTTGACATAAATTGGAAACGACAGAAAAATACTAGTGTAAACCAAAACGATTTCATTAATTGAAGAGAGTACTATATTTACATGAATCCATAAGATAATGCATCAAGTCTTCACATAAGATAGCAAGAGAATTCGTCATGAAGAACCACGACAAACAAAATTTCCACATCTATTCAACATAGAACCACATTTTGTAGTTAGTAGTTGAAGCAAGAAAACAAATAAGATTATTTTAGTATAATACCTTTTGGAGTAAATTCCAAAGGAAAGAACAATGCCCAACCCAAAGGCAGGATAATTTCAATCAACTTTTTACTTATTGAACCATTAACATCATACCTCGTCACATTCCCTGAAAATATTAGTTTATATATAGTTTACAGTTTTATCACTTCGAAACAAAGCAATTTTTACTAAAATCATCTTCCACTCCAAACTCCACATTACTTTTTCACTACAAACTTAGAACAAACAATCATAACAGACAGAATCATATACCAAGGCAATTCTTCTATCCTAGGGTACGAGGGTGACAAATTCATATTATTTGGCATTATTTGGCACACACATAACCGTGACAGAAACCAGGCATGCATGAAGAACCTCTTCTATCTAATTTTACAAGAAAATGCACATTTGTATATCATGAATAAATTACACAATCTGTAACTCATTTCAGGTCAAATTCCAACACTCAAAGTGAGATCCTAACTTCAATACCCATTGTATACGATATCAAAATAACTAGATGCACAATGCTCAAGAACCCAAAAAATAAAATAAATAAAATAAAATAAAAAAACTCTTCCAACATAGATCTATAAGCTCATCCATCCACACATATAATATCAATCGAAACCAACACATAAATCAACAAGATTGTTCTAAGTAAAACATAATCTCATCACAAAATCAATAAGTCCCGCAAAACAGACAGTGAAAATCAATAAGCCCCCCCAACTTTACCTACAAGGCTACAATCAAAAAATCCCATCACTTGAAACACCAAAATCAATCAAAATTTAAGCAGAATAAAGCTCAAACAACACTCCTTCAAGCCCCCATTAACCAGAACTTCACAACCCCACAAATTAACGCTAAATTAAAAGTAATAAAATCTCAAAAAGTCACTAATTTTGCAGCTCAAAAATCAAACCCAAAATCTCAACAAAAACAACAACAAAAAAAAAAAAACAAAAACAAATCAAAACCCTGATCACTACTTACAGTGACGAAGCATATGCAGCTATCCCCACCACAAAAAAGCCTCAGTTCCCACAACGAAGAGAACCCGAAAAGCCAAGAGACCAGAGTTGGACAAATGCAGAGAGAGAAAAACACAAGCTTTTCAGTGAGAGAGAGCTTGTCTTTTTTTAAAAAAAAAAATTTGTTTTAATTGTTGTTTGTTTAAGCGTCGTTAATTTGTAATCAGAGATTTATTTTTATAATTGGAAGTGATTAATTATTAGAACCCCACCTCGTGAAATGCATGATATATGATTAATTACATGTTACGTGTAATCACGGCCGTGCGTTTAACGCTTGTGACGTCACTGGTCACTGTTTGAGTCAACGAGATAGGCGTGATGTGATGAGCTTACCGTGATCCGCGACGTAGAGGAGTATTACATTATTATTATTATTTTAACGGCAACTTTACTCAAATATATTCCATTTTTATCATTATATCCTTATATTGCTTTAAGCGATTGAGAATTTTTTTTGGTTGGAGTTCCTTTTTTTGGATTATTGTATTTGCCCTTTTGTAAAACATTTTTATAGATCGCATTAGAGATTATTAGATTGCATTCACACGAAAATAATTAATTCCATAATAGTTTCAGTTTCGAATAAACATGAACAGATCATGTAATTATATCGGTTTATAATTCATTTTTATATTTATTGTTAACAAACTTTGATGGAGATCAATATCATTTTTTCCCTTTATAATATATATGTTTATTTTAACAAAAAAGTAACTTAACGATAACGATATCTTTCTATTTTTCTTTGAAATTTTCTTTTTATTCTATTTTCAATGTAAATGTATATTAACCGTGTGATACAATAATATTAGTATCTTTTTTTATATTAAATGAACTTTATATCTATCGTTTAGAATCGGTTGTTGAGATTGATGATCATCTTTTCATCATAATTTCATATGCGTGTGATATTATGAATAAACGTCTTATATCTATGTTAATTTTAGAAAGGGAAAAAAATAGTACATATCACATGATTAAATTAACAATTGCAACATTTTTTCTATATGCAGACAATTAAACACTTATTCACATTACTAACTTATCTTTAAAAATAAAAAAATAAAAATAAATAAAATTAACAATTGAGACATGAGAGTACAAGATTCTCTTTATAGTTCTCATATGATGTTTACACATTCATGCATTCAGACAAAAATGTATTCATGTGATTTTGGTTCACATTTATGCATTCAGACAAAAATTTATTCATGTGATTTTTGTTAAGGATTAGCAAATAATTAGTTGTGTAATAAAGCAATTAACAATTTCCTCTTTTAAAAATTTGACAACCAAGTGAAAGTGAAGAAGATGTAAAATTAAATTTATTGGGTTCATATATTATAATTTTGCAGATAAACTTTCAAGGATACAGGAAAGTTGGAATTTTTTTTTTTTTAAAGAATCAAGAGGGTCTGTCTGATTCTGAGTTCTGACATGTTGGTTCTAATTTCCTGCAACAGGTAATTTGTATTATATATAACAACACCTGATCCAAAAAAAAACCCTTCAGGTCTTTTAAGATGATTGATTCTTAACGATTCACTAAGGCTATATTTGGTAAGAGGGAGAGAGAATATGAGGGATGGATGAATTAAGAGGGACAGAAAGTAAGAGAAATAGAGAGGACAACATCAATCCTCCATGTTGTTTGGTATTGAAATGAGGGTTGGATGGATGGACTGGTATTTAATTTATAAAATTACTATATTACCCTTAAAAAAGTTGGGGGATAGTAAAAAATTAGAAGGTATAATAGCAATTTCCCTCCAATCTTCTTTCCCTCTTCTCATCCACCCATCACATGGAGGATACTATAAAATTAGAAGGTATAATAGTAATTTCCCTCCGATCTTTTCTCCCTCCTCTCATCCACCCATCACATGAAGGATATAAAATGGTGGGCCAAGGTGGATTTGATTTCCCTCCCTCCCTCTTATCCCTCCAACCAAACAATGGATTAGATCTTTTCTTCCAACACTCTCCCTCCCTCCATTTATCCTTCCAACCACACAGTGTAAATGATTTTCTGTCAACTAATCACTTACAAATACTTTTTCGTTTTTTTTTTTTTTTTTTTTTTTTTGAAAGCAGAGTCAGTGGCTCAAAATCTTTGAGAAACCCCCTTAAACATTGAATTTGTTTTTTTATTTTTTTATTTTTTTTATATATAGCTATGAACAATTTTAGAAGCTTTAAGCTAAGAACAAACAAGTGACAATTTTTTTGATGATGGATTTGATTGATTGACATGAATTATGTAAATAGCCAAAAAGCAGGAAAATTTGTAGAATAAATAAAGATTACTAAGAAAGAATCCTCCATTCAAAAGCTGTTCACAAATTAAGCTTAATACAGTCATTAGTACTTACTCTCTGATAATAATTTACACACATAATTAATTAACTATCTCTTAAAATATCCACCACAAACGCACAAGAATAAAAAAAAAAAAAAAAAAAAAAAAAAACACCAACAACAATGAAATGAAAATATGATGATATAAAAGTGTAGTTGATGATGGTGGTGGTGGAAACTCTCCGATTAAGCCCTGGCCTTGAATGGAATGGCCCTGATGACTATCTGGTGGTACACAGCAGCAAGTGCAGCTCCAATGAAGGGTCCAACCCAGAAGATCCACTGCAAGTCGAAAACACCGAAGAAGATGAGTATCTCTAATAATCCATATTCACATTCAATCAAGAATATTTGTTTTTTGATGAGAAATTAACTTACTTGGTCATTCCATGCCCGGTCTCTGTTGAAGATGATAGCAGCTCCAAGACTCCTGGCCGGGTTGATGCCAGTTCCGGTGATGGGGATTGTTGCCAAGTGGACCAAGAACACCGCGAATCCGATGGGAAGAGGGGCCAAAATCTGCAATATGATTATAGAGAGAATATATATATATACACATCAAAACATATCTCAATCAAGAAGAAGAGATGTAAATGTTCAGTCACAGACTTTTGTATAACCAAACAACACTAAAACCATGGACTAAAACCATCTCCAACTTAACTTCAAATTGAAGATTCAATTTGAAGTTCGGTTGGAGAGGTGTTAGTACATTGTTTTTGGTCAATAGAGAATTCAAATAATCGTAGTAGTGTTGTTTGGTTCAAATCGAAGATTTGGAGATGGTCTAAGGAGAAAAAAGTAGTTCTTGGTTGGTGTGTGAAAGAAATTCCAGACCCACTACCAGGAAAAGCACTTGCTGTAAAAGGACTTTACAGGTCACACAAACAACCAAGAAAGCACGTACAAAAGCATGAAAGATGGATGATAATAGAACTCCGAATTATTATAACACCAAATTTTACACTAATTCCTAATTATTTAACTTTTTTCAAATTCCTAATTTAACCCTCCTATAATTAATTATAACGACAAATATTCCAAAAAAATATTTATATTATAATACTAATTAATTTCTATTAGTTAATTTGTACAATATCAATCCAACGGTATATTTTTTAAAATAAATATGGTTATAATTATATTATTATAACGCACCAACCGGCAACGAGCACCAGTTTACAGCTCTCAAATTTGGTATGTTGCTGTAGCTTCACACCAATTTTTTTTTTTTTTTTATATTTTTTTTTTTTCAAATATCACATCAATCTATTTAAACTTTTTAAATTTCCAATTAAACCCTCCCAGAGATGCTATAACTATTATACTACTCCAATCTAAAATGCTAATTAAATTAAAAAAAGAAACATTGGAGATGTTATTATACTAATCCAATCTAAAAAGCTGATTAAATTACAAAAAGAAAAATCACCCACCAAACCAAACAAACAAATCATAATCACTATTCACTACAAGAGCACTAAGCTTTTTGTAAATCAGAAACCACTCAAAGACAAAGAAAATCCATTTCAAAGGCCACAAAGAATCATCAATCTAGTAAATCTTACAACAGAAAAAAGCATTTGCAAAACTAAGAAGATTTCATAGAACATCAAGAATGAGAAGCATCAAACTGATAAAAACTAAGATGTTAAAAATAAAACCAAAGAAATATAAAGGAGGAGAGGAGGAGGAGAGGGTATCACATACAGGGACATGAGAGTCTCTAGCATTTCTCTTGGCATCAGTGGCAGAGAAGACAGTGTAGACAAGAACAAAGGTGCCAATAATCTCAGCACCAAGACCATCACCCTTGGTGTAGCCATGAGCAACAAAGTTGGCTCCACCGTTTTTCATTTGATAGAATGGAGTACCTTCAAATCCCTTGACAACACCAGCACCACAGATAGCACCAAGACACTGCATGATCATGTAGAACACAGCCCTTGTAAGCGACAGCTTCCTTGCCAAAAGCAGACCAAAGGTCACAGCTGGGTTGATGTGTCCTCCTGCATATTGAAACAACAAACAGATCTGGTTGATTAACATCATCATGAAGTTTGAGCAGGAATCAGTAGTACAAATAGATTTTTTAAGTCCAAAAATGGGAAATACAAACAAATCACATATCATGTTCATGTCGCACAAAAAAAAAAAGTAAATCCAAGACACCCCCAGAAACTGCAAAAACACCCATTAAAACTCACTAAAGATGCTATCTTTATACATTGTTGCCTCAAAACAGAAATAAATGAGAAAGCAAAGTTCATCACAAAATTAGAGCAGGCTAAGGATTTCCCATAATTTTTTTTTTAAGTCCAAAAATGGGAAATACAAACAAAATCACACATTAGAGGCATATAAAAGATGTTTGAGTCATACATATACATGTTAGTATGTTACACAAACAAGCAAGCAGATCCAAAACAAACCCAAAAAAATTAAGCCTAGAAACTCACTAAAGATGCTATTTTTATATGTTGCTGTTCTCAAAAAAGACAGAAAAATAGAAAGCAAGTTCATGGTGTGTACACTGACCTGAGATACCAGCAGTACAGTAAACAAGCGCAAAGATCATGCCACCAAAAGCCCAAGCAATCCCTTGGATCCCAACAGTGGCACACTTGGGTCCTTTAGCGACCCCCATGACAGTCAAGATGGTTATGTAGAGAAACAAGAAAGTGGCTACAAACTCTGCAATTCCAGCTCTGTAGAAAGACCATGACTTGAGCTCACCAGGCTCAAACCATGGTGCTGGTGGTGGTTCCTTGTAGTCCTTGTCAGTCTGTGCTGAGGTCCCAATGGGTTGCCTCTCTGAGAACTTGTTAGCTCCAAGCTTCACATCCTCTTCTTTGCCCTCCATTGAAGCTCTCTCTCTCTCTCTCTCTCTCTCTTCTCTCTCAAAAACACCAACAACAAAAAGAGACTTCTTTTTTTTCTTTGGAGAAGTAGAGAGCAGTAGGTAGTAGTGAGAAATGTGAAGATAAAGGGTGGTTTTATAGAAGACAAGACTACTTGTCTTTTAACTTTTTTTTTTTAATTATTAAATTAGTTTAATCATGATAAATTTGTTTGCTTTTCTGGGGTTTTCACTTTAGATTAATGTACAAGCATTAAAAAATAAAAATTTAATTTAACAGATTAGGGTTCGAAGGATTGTTCTGGAAACAACAGAGAGATGTTGACAGGTACAGGGTTGGTTTATTGTCTCTCTTGTTCTTATCCTCTACAGTACAGAGTGCCACATTAGAATATTAGATTAGTGTATTTTGTTGTTTATAATAAATTTGGAATTTTTTTTTTTTTTTTTTTTTTTGGATGCAAATTGATTAGCTGTTCTGGGCCATCTGATCACTCAATTAATCAGGAATATATATATATATATATATATAAAGAACAAAGAATAATAAAACGCAAATTGGGTTTTGTGGACCAACATTATTGTAGAGTTGTTGTATGTAGACTGTGAGTAGACCTTGTTTGTTTAGTTCATATGATGTAAAGCAAAACAGTTGGAACACGTTGGTTCCACGCCAAACATGCCCTAATGAGAGCTTCATTTGGTTTGATTTGATTGGTCTGTTAGCTACGTTTCGTCACCGAAGATGGATATCGAAATCACTTTCTTTTGCGTTGGACGGTTGCGATTGGTTTTTTCAACTTAAGGGAATTTTGTTGTGAAGTTGACAGGGGTAATATGGTCATTTTGGGACGGTGATTGAATTGTATCACAGCCAAAAAATGGAAAAAAGAGATAAACGAATCGTAAGGTTGAGAGAAAATGACCGTTTTGTGACCGTTAGGCGTTAAGAAAGTGACAGGCTTGCTTGAGTGAGTCACATGGGCAACGGCTATGTGTATAATGTAAAAGAAATTATTGTTGTATTCTTATCACATTGTACAAAAAAGAAATAGAGATAGTGGTGGTGGTGGTGGTCCACCCAAATCATGTAATTTTGTCAAAATAACAAGGACCGATTGGTAATTCAATAGTTCAAATTACATAATATTTTCGGATTCGATGGATATTAACATGTTATTAGAACTAGGTTTGATCTAATAGTCTTGGATTTGAATCACCTCACAATCTCGTAGCTTTTGGGTCGGGTTAGGGTTAGTATAATTATTGAAAATTGAAATTTGTTGGGACCACATGTGGTTGTTTTGAAATCTTTTAGGTTTTAGGTATATGATAATATGAGTACTTTCAAAATGGTGAGGCCAGTCTTCCACTTATTTAACTTTATGCACAAAAGGGAATGTCAATCATGCTAGACAACTCACCACTCTTTGCCTTGCACTCACATGCCACCCTACTAACCCCACAACCATAGGCCCCCATGCCAACGGCTCAAACCCCCTCCTCCTCCTTCAAAACACCTGTAAAGCGTTTTATCGGTTTTGTAAAAATAGATATCTAAATCGTTAATATAGTACTTAATATCGGTAGATCTCGATAGAACTATTATTATAATGCTCATTTTGTGTCGTATTAAAATAATAATAAATATATCGGACTCTTGCCAATGTGGTGAGACTCTTTCTTGGAAATCTCCACCACCATGGTTCAAACTTGAGTGTATGTATATATTTATGTATATATATCTCTAGTCCCTCTTTGGCCTTTCTCCCAAGTGAGGGTGTCCTCTCCCGACTATAGAAGCTGTGTTCCGAACCGTGTTTCCAGAAACTCATCTCGTTGGGTCCCGACAGTTGTTGTAATATTCGAAAATAATAATAATAAAGTTTATTTCTAGAATAGCTAATAAAATGTACACACCATTATACACCGCTAGCTCTTGCTAATGTAGTGGTGCTATTCCTTGGAAATCTCCACCATAACGGTTCAAACCTGGGTGTGTGCATATATTTACATGCATATATATATATATATATATATATATATATATTTCTAGAATCATTTCGCCTTGTCCCCGACGGTCGTAAATATTATATAACGAGAAATGTTTGTTTTTTCTTGAAAAAATGGAATAGAAAAAACAAAATTGAAAAACAAGAGCAGACATGTAATGTATATCAACCGTCCAAACCACTATAATTTAAACACGTGGCACCGATCTGATATCAGCATGGTAGTTGTCCCACCGACCAGAAGATCCCTTGACTCCTAAGGGAAGAATTTGATTGCAACATTTCCTCCTTTTTTTTTTTTTTTTTTTCTTTTTTTTTTTCATCAATTAATTTCTCACCTTGTGTTTCATTTAGACAATTACACAAATAATAATCAATTAAATGGATATACAATTTCATTTATTTATTTTCAATGAAAGAATCTCTTTATTAGGAATATTATGAACTGGCTCCCCCTTTTTAGTTTGATAGCTCTGTCTATTTTTTATCTTCTTATAATCTTATATGCTCAAAAGGTGCTATATTATTATACTCAACTGCAAGTCTGCAACCCAATCATACATAGACTGTTTTTTTTAATTTGATCGTTTTTTTTTATTTTTTATTTTTTATTTTTTTATTATTTTTTTTAATTTCTAATCTCACACACACACACATATATATATATATATATACACATAAATTACTTTTTATAGTCTATAATCTTAGCAAAAGTTTCTTTTACTGTTCACAATCAACAAGGAATATATTTTTACGTTATTTTGAAGAAAATAAACGTGAAATCAGTACTTATCATGAAACTAGGTAGTGTAACACCTTTTCCGCATTAATGGTGTGAAATTTGAAATCTATCGTGTACATTTTCCAAGTATATGTGATGTTTTCTTTTTAATCTAGATATCTCGTGTTATAGATCTAGATATCCGAACTGAATATATATTGTTTGATCTCGACCGACCCCTAACCCGTTCGGTGTAATACTTCTTGTAATTATAAAATAATAAAAAGGGTGGCTTTGAATGGTTACATTCACAGGCAAGGCAACAAAAGCAAATCAGATTTTGAAGATATTGGGACCAGACCAGAGAGATGCCATCTGAATTGGCAGACCATCTCACATGCACATGATCACCTGATAACATATAGTGGAGACATCATGGAATGATACAGAATCACCAAATGCATCCATGAACACCTAATATAATTTCTACAAATCCCTGGAAAAACAAAACCAAATATGAAGATAATCTGATCTGATATCCAAAGATACAAGGAATATTGACAGCAGAAACCAACTGGGGTTGAAACTGGAGAAGGAAGATTTTTTTTCCAGGAAACAAATCTTCAAACACTTAAAAATAATAATAATTATCGAATGCACATCATGCTTCATTTCGATAATAGGCTCTAGATTAATATAACGAGTATTCGGGTTTTTCATACAACATATTCCTCGTGTTATGCCAAGCTAGTTTTAATTGATTGTGAGATACAACAACACTACAACTCTACAATATAATTACAGGAAGCCTTATTTTTCTCCCGTCAATTCGTGACTGTGTTGGAGATGGACGTGGGGGCAGGGTCTTTCCGGTTCTCCTCTGCTCCATAGAACCTTGAGATCACCTCTCTTTTTCCCCAATGTCAGAAAAGTCCCTGAAGAAATGTATGGTTTTTTTTATCAGATGATCGCAAATATTAGACTTTTTTGCATTTCAGCAAGAAACTTGCAGCGACTAAAATTACCTAGTGTGAATGGGACAATGTAAAGCAGTGCCGGTTGGCCATGCCCGTCCATCAAGTTCAGTGCCACGTATGTAATAAGAAGACCTGCCATAAAATGAAATAAATAAATTTGGATGGTCGGGATTTTCGAGTACTTTATACGTCTTAGTTATCTTTAATTTGTCAACAAAAAGAAAGATGATTGTGTATTATTTCTTACCTAATCCATAAGCAAACATTGCCCACAAAAAGTATCCAGCTCGAAGACTTTTATTTGCCAGCCAATCATACCTACAAGGATGAACCAAGTTCAAAAATGTTTGATAAAACTGTTCAATCATAAAAAGGGAATCTCTTAATTAACATAAACAAAGTTATTTACGCTTCAAAAATGAAAAACACCAAAGGATTTAGCAAAGTTCAAGCTTTGAAGTGCAGCGCATTAATAGGAAAAAATATATTCTATTCTAAAGTGAAGAAACGGTTCAGAGCTTATACCTGAGTGAAAATGCAATCACTAATCCAGGTAAAAGGATGTCACCAAATCCTATGATGCTGTAACCACCCCATGGATCGAACATGCGAGGGATCTTTAATAGCATTGGGATACCATCCTCTCCACTTTTATCACCACGAGCTACCTGTGAATAAGATATGAGCGATTGAAAGAAATCTTCAGCATCTGAAGTCCCTCTTTCCCACTCAGAAATTTAATCAAACAAGAAGTAGGAGGATTACTAACCACAATCATCACACTTTCGTGAAACAACTTCTTAGAAACAAACACCCAAAAGATGTCATACATGAAGGCACAACCGAGAAGGACTGTACCCACCTGATCAAATGAAACACTCAGAATTACATCAGACAATAATCAAATCCATCCTATCTAAAACTCAAAATAACTAACAATAACAGAATTCAAGCAAATTTAGATAATAAGCATTAATTAAACATAACAAGAATATAGCATCGGCGTAGAATTTGATATACGATAGTGCGATCACCTTAACAGAAAAGGAGGAGTATTTATATTACTTGCAGCATCATTTCATCATCAATAGGATCAAAATCATCGGCATCCTTTCAAAATATAATTTTTAGCAAAAATTACTTTCATTTGGTTTGCCTTTTTGAGAAGAAAAAACATTCTTTTACGTCCATACCAACTATATTACACCAAAATTGTAATTACACAGATAATTTCACCATGGCAATTAATTTCAAGAACTTAAAAAATAAAGAAGAAAAAAAAGCTACTGACTAATGAATCTGAGTTACAGACCAGAAACATAGCCATTTCCCACCACATGTAGCAAATGAGTTAACAACTTTACCTTGAGATTAGGTACATGGACAATTTGCAAAACTGTGATTATCAGTGCAATTCCCTGATTGAAGAACAAATGAAAGGAAAAGGATTATTAGGTGAAATCTACCCACATATTTCATCCATCATCACCTTACCCAAAAATATTAATAAGATAACTAGAAACATAAGTTATTGTCTTGCACTTAAAATCCGTCATGGGAATGGTTTTATAAGAAATAAGAATATAATAAATGAGATAGCCAGCAGCAAGCATAAAAGAACTAATAGAGACTAGAGAGTACTGATAAGAAGCAGCAATTTGGCATGTGGCGTAAAGCTTCTAGTGGAATGAAAAAATCATGTGTATCATCACAAAACAAAGTATTGCATCAAGGACCAATGGTTAAATAATTGTTTTGTTATGTTCGAGAGGCAGGTTAGTAACGTGCCAAACCGCCAACAAACAAAATAAGTGACAAAAGTTCGAATATTGTGCAGAAAGAAAGAGTTCCATTGTGTGGTGGTAAGAAGAACTATCTTTGCAGTTGGTTTTCTCACCTCTGGCACCACACAAAAAAAATACTTAGAAGAGATCAATCTTATGAATAAATCCAAGTCATTTCTTTTATTTAAATAAAAAAAGAAAGATAGAAAAACATTTGGGGAACCTTTCTTCGACATGAATCAAAGAATTGAAGGTGAATTTGAGAGACAGAGAGGGGTAACGGACTAAATTAATCACATAAAGGGAAAAGATGCAGTTTTTAGAACCAGAAATTGTCAAAAGAAACTACAAGTCATTACATGCACAATTTGTTTTAGACTATTATATATCATAAGGTGAAGATAGGGAGTATCCTTACAAGTATATCTTGACCGATCCAGGCAAAAGAGACCTTGCGATAAGAGGCCCAAACAACAGCAAATGCTATGCAGAATGGAGAAACAGCCAAAGTAAGGTATGAGATAGCTCCAAAGAACGGTACTTTAATATAAGATTCGCTAGCACGTTTGAACCACCTGTCAAATTACATTCACATTTATTTTCCAACCTTAGAAAGACACTATATGGAGGATCACAGAACTGATATAACAGAACCGACGTATGTAGAATATATAAACAGGACTACAAGAGAGATTTTACAAACTACTAAGACAAAATTTTGTATATTTCTACACAGATAAGATATTGAAGCTGAATATTTACAACACTTTCTCCTGGATATACCATTATTCTGTTTGACTCTTGTATCAAGTGCACGAATAGCATCCTTTTGGGTGAACAATAGTTAAGTGAAATTTTGGCCGAAATTCTTTATTCTCAAAGTCGCATAAACTTTCACAAAGATTGTATATCCTATTGAAAATTCTTAGAAGAACTGCAAAGAGATGTAACTTGTATATTCGCAGAACTAACTATCGTATCTGTCAACATGTCTATGCCAGTACAAATCATAGAATGACCCTTCCTCATGCGTGAAACCATACTAACAAGCTAAATATGTGGTTTTGTTTTTGCAACATACAAACAGATAATAATACCTCAAAAAGCCTCCCAAGTAAAGGGCCAGAACTTTTTGTAACCCATTACTGGATACATAGCTGTTTGGTTGTTTGACTAGAAAATTTTATATGAAGGCAGAAACTCATATCTGAATAAGAGATATATACCTTGATAACAAAGCAACCAAGCAAGTTTGCAAGCCCTGCATATACAAGAAACTAATAAATCAGAATTGATTTAAACAAGTGAAGAAAAACCAACATTGAACACATTCATATTTCAAATTACCACAATTTACATAAGATTCAATATGCACAGCAGAAGGGAAAATCGATACCTCTACACCACCTATGCAGAAAAGAATGACCAATATCTCAACGAACCAGTATGACATAAGTTTGTAAAGCATGACCAAGAAGCACGAAGCAACAACGACAAACAGAACAGCTGATGCTGTATTGATGTCTACAACCCCAGTACCATTTATAGGCTTGGTATTTGGAATTTCATCCTCAGCATCCTATATGAATAAGTAAAATTGCAAATCAGCAAGTATTTATAGACTGAGAAGAGAAAACAACTTTAGGAGAGGAAAAATGTCAGGCTCTATTAAGCGAACAGTTTTTCAAAGATGACCTTCAATAGCTTGTCTTGTTCAATAGCTGCTTCTCTAGCACTCCATGCAGACCAATAAGATGCACATAAGATTGTACCAACTGCCATCAACCATAAAAACACTTCGGCTACATCAACAAGTGGTCGTTTTGGAGAATATAGCTGCACAGACACTGCAGAAAGACAAAAAATTTCAGATAGCCATACCATAAAGGCATTAGTGGGAAATTTCATAATATTGTACAATGGACATAATGCTAGAAATATGATCATTATGAGTGACATAATCAAGTAGATAATCATAATTTTCAAACAAAAGAATAAAATGAAAGCAAAATAAGATTTAAAGAAAAAATAATTATATTGCTTGGCTCACACCGAGGCATATGAAAAAGCTTACCTGACGAACTATTCATTAGCATCTTTTCTAAGCTTGCACCAGCATCCTGTGGGAGCATGACAGCTGGTATGTGTATATCCAGATCAGTTTCATCTGGTTCACAGACCATCTTGTAGAGTTCTGCAGAGAAAGAAAAAGGAAACTGAGTTTGAGGCAACAAGAGTGATGAAGGAAATACCAACTACTAGTATTCAATCTAATTCTCCAGGAACTTGTATTCCTTAATCATCATAAGTTGAATACTCTAAATGGGGCCCTTAAACATGCCCGTTTATAAAAAAATAGAAGTGATTTATAAATGGGTCATCGTTTCTGTTTCAGGTAGTATACAAAAGCATAATTCAAATTTTGCAAGACTATAACAGATGTACTGATTACCTTTCTGGTTGTTTATGATGAGAACAGCCGAAGCATTCGCAGACTCTGCAATATTGGCTTTTACTGTGAACTTGCAGTGGCCTCGGTCGACCATGATGACATCTCGAGCATACTAGCAATATCCAGATAAATATTGCTTCAATAAACATTTACTAGATTCTCTCAAAGTGCAAAACCATGTATAAACTAGAGCGCATATGGAGTCCAAAAAGGGAAAACCTTATTCTTTGGCATACTGCAACAATCGCGAGGATCTGAAAGAGTAAGTTTAACTTGGTTTGCATTTTTCTCCTTGGACACTATAGCGGTGCCAAATCTGGCACCCACGCCAACATATTCTTCATTCTCTATGCCATTAACCCAAGTTTGAACTTTAACCTAAAACGAGCAATGACCAATGGTTAATCTCTATAGACAAAAGCATCATGCAGCTTGAGGAGATTCAGCAGCCAATAGGCAACAAGCAACGTAATTTTTTTTAATAGCTACTGACTTTCCTATAAAACACATACAACGTTAACATACCATCTTTGGAATGAGCCACATTTCAAAATTGTCATTCCCAATTTAAGCTAAACTAAAGCATGTATATACCACATACAAACTGAAAAAGAAACAAGGTGAAAGTAATGAGGTAGACAACCGAATAATGACCAAAAAAATGCAGACAGTTTTCGTGGTGATTTATCGATCCAAAAGCTTTAAGCTTTCTCAAAACTATATTACCCAAAAGAGCATTATCATTTATTAATTATAAAAATAAAATATAATTCAACAATAAATTTACTGATACAGATCAAGGTAACTGAATGCAGATTCACACGAATACGGGCTCCACAAACCCAATTTACTGAATTGATCAGGTTATCAGAATATCAAAACCACAACCAGTATAGTACCCATTACTGTTTTCCTTATTTTAAGAAACTAAATACTACCAAAAAATCAAATCTTTTGAAAGACACTACTACAAGCTACAAACAAAACAAAAAAGAAACAGAGATCATAGAAGCAAGTTGAAGTATTTTCTAACTATCAACTATATATACTTCCACAATCAAAATATGAATCCAGAAACAAAAATAGCAACTACCAGCTCCAAGTAACACGAAAATGAAAAAAAAAATATATATATATATATATATATATAATAATAATAATAATAATAATAATAACCAATCAGATTAGTTCTTAGCTACCATCGTTAACTACCACAACCAATCAAATTAAAAAAAATACCCCGAAATGAAAACAAAAACAGAAGCAAAAATTAAACAATACCCGGTTGAGATTTCACAAAAACAAACAGCAAAAAAGATGTTACCAAGACAAAGTCGTTGGCGCAACCGGGCTTCTTCGGAGCCGAATCGTCATCGTGAACTATGTCACCAGCTGTGACAGAAGTCGGATGACAGACCAATGAAATCGAAACCAACACTAAGATAACCCAGCTCAGTCTCTTCAAATCCATGAATTTCAAGCACCTTTTAGGTGTTCTCTTTTCTCTGCATCACACAGTTACAGAGCAGAGAAAAGGAGACTGGTTTCAGTTTCTACTTTTGTGTTTTGTACTCTAGTGTTCTTTGGTTTAATTAAAGCAATTTTTTTTTTTAAGGAAAAGGTAATGTTTTTTTTTTCTTTTTTCAAGAAACAAAATGGTTTAGCACAATTCACAAAAATGAAAAATATTCGATTTTTAAAATGATAAATAGCAAAAATGGATCTACTGATTTAATGGAAGTAAACAAAACACAGTAGAACTCTGTAGAAGTGACGTTTACCAAACTAAAGCATGTGTTGTTTATCGCTTAAACGACGTCGTTGATAGAGGAGACTTAAAACGGTGCCGTCTATTCATAGACAGTTAAAATTCGCGGGAAAACGCGTTTTATGGAAATCTACCAGTTTTGTTTTCTAAAATTTAAGTAAATATTTACTAATTTCTATGTTTTTAATTAATCAAATATTGAGACTTTAATGTTTTTTTTTTTTAATAATTAATGTGAATTAAAAACCAAGACAAGAGTCAGCAGTAAACATAAACGTTGAAAGCACGCAAAAAATAATGAAATAAAAAGATTTTGGTGTCTCAAATCTCAATTATTGGGTGAAGATGAATCTAAGACTTAAAGTCGTCTTAGATTTATAATATCGGGTTAAAAACATAAGCGTGCGGAGACCCTTTTCTTAGAGTTGAAATTATAACCGTAAAACATATAAATTATTGAATTAAATGTGACGATAGAGGTTGGACACCCCATCCCAAATGGGACCGGATATGGGATGGAGATTGAAGATTCTCGCCTCAAACAAGGAACTGGAGGCAAGCAGGCAGGGTGTGACCCATCCCCAACTCATCCCGTTGCCATCCCAAATTGGAAGTAATAAAAAAAATGGATTGAATACCACATCAAAATGTCATATATAGTCTAATGTTTTTAAATTTATTGTGGAGGACATCACATGTAACATTCAAAACAGTTGCTATGTCCATTCATGTTGGACCAAGCATGTGGCAGAAACCCTAGAAATTAATTTCAGCACAACAAACATGAACACCTTATCCAAAAAAAAAAAAAATAAAAAAATTGAGGGGCATTTGGCATGGCATGGCAGGAAGGAGAACACAACAAATAGAACTTGTTGCCATAACAAGATGTGAATGACATTCGATCCGAACACATCTTCCACAATTACGTATCTCATATCTTTTTTTTTTTTTTTTTTTTTAGACAATATCTATTAATCCGGGACCAAGTATTTTTTTAAAAGCTTTCACGGGAGTCATTTACCCAAACCCTAAACTCGTTCATCTACCAGCTGAGCTACATCTCATCTCATTGCCTACGCTAGTCGGTACTTCTAACTTTTAAGATCGGTTACATAATTCTACGTATGGACAGTAATTTGGGTTATTGATTAAAAGATTAACGCGGTATTGTGGAATATAATTCTTGATATATCTTCATAGTAAAGTCTAATCATTCGGTCACTTTTTTGTGAAGAAAAGAATCTAGTCTTTGTGGTTTATGTTGCTGATGGAAAAAAAAGTGCTCAAATGGGCAGCAACAGCATGTTAAACAGTCAAAGCACAAATGAACAAAAAAAAAGTTGGATTTTTTTTTTGTCAAGGCCCATCTGGTGAAGATTTGAGCAGATATATATAATATATGTATATGATTCTAGTTAAATCTCCAACAATGGCAGACACAGTCACACACACACAGACAAAATAAGATTTCACTTGGTAGGAAAAGAATCCAATGATAATTGTAATCAGAAGTGCTTTTTCTTCTCCACAAAAAAGCTATATCTTTTTTACAGCTAATAAAATAAAAAATAAAAAAAACAACAGTCAAAGAAGAATAAAGTTGAAAAAAAGAAGAAGAAGAAGCTTGATTCCAGTTTGATATTCAACCTCTGTAGATCAATTGAACTACTACTTTGGGTAAAGATAACTACTATCTTGAACTGTTGGGATTCGATACTGCATAAGTCTACCATCAGCTTTGTTATTATGATTTGAATGGCTCTGGAGATTGTTGTTGTTGTTGTTGCCAACAAAGTGATGATGATGATGATGATGATCTGATGATAATGTGTAGCCTCCCCCGGAAAACGTTATAGCTCCTCCATTCATTCTCAGGCCTAATGCATTATTGCTATTGTCTCCTCGGGGCAGATTCTGCGAACGATATTGGTTAGGAATGATATAACCACCATCCATACTTTGATGATGGAGTGGGATTCCAGTACTTGAAGTTGGGATGGTGTTGTTCTGATCGAAACAAGTTGTAATTCTCGAACCCAATTGAGCAAAACTTCCATTTCTTTCGTCTGCAAGCTGCTGTTGAATGCTTGTGAGATATCCGTAATGAGTGCTAGGATCAAGCATTTGATTTCCTCTTGGTTGAATGTAATTACACAACGACGTCTCAAGCCTATTGTTCGACTCATGTGGGGTAGTAGTAGCAGCAGCAGCAGCTAAGACTGTAGGCAATGTTAAATACATTGAAGAAGAAGCTACCTGATTAGAGGGAATGGGTGACAAACTTTGCTCGGCTGATAATCTCAAGCTTTCTGCTGTTTCCTTTTCTGTCGATGCCATTGATCCGATGGCTTGTTGGCTGAATCCTGACCCTTTATTAGTATCGGAAACCTTCTTGCCCTTTGCACACTTCTCTGAAGACTTATCTTTGCTGTTCTGAGCTCTTATGGCCAATACAACACTCTTTGGTTGCTGAATTTGTGCATTCTCTTTGGAAGAACCGGATTGAACATTCAAGTTCACGTTTAATGCCACTCTCTCTCCATTCTCCTTTTCTGTAAGTTTATAGAGCCCAGTCTCTTGGCCATCATCAGCTGCTTTTTTGCCTTTAGCGAACCTCCCCGTAGTAGTAGATCCTCCACCATTGGATTTTTGAGCTCTCGTGCTGGATTTGAACTTGCCTTGATGCTGTTCTTGAGTGTTGTTGTCCTGATTCTGCTGCTGCTGCACCTGAATGTCCTCCTGAAAGCTATTTTTCTGTTGAACCTCGACAATTGCCCCGTTGTTGTTGTTGTTCGCGTCTTGTGCTTGGATATTCTCCTCCAAGTTGTTGTTCTGATCATTCTTCTGCACTTGAAGTTTCTTTCCTCCAGTAGTCCCTTTCCTCCTCCGTCTCTTTGGAGCAATATCGGCAACCAGTTTCTTCATATCCGCCCTCATCTTTACAAACAAATTCTCTCTCGTATTTTTAAGACCCTCTAATAAGGAATCTGCGAAGTTCTTAACATTATCCATTGCAGCAGTGTTGTCATAAGCACTAGTTTTACTCTTCTTTTTCTTCCTATTGACTACTACTTCACCAGAATCCCTTTTTTTTACACTTTTAGCTACATTATTTTTCCTTCTCCTTTTGGTTTTCTTTTCTTTTTTAGCTTGCGCGATTTCAGTTTGAGCCTCGAAATCAGGATTGTAGTTGATGATGTTCTGCTCAAGTTTATTAGGATCACTAGTTTCATCATTGTCAAGTGAGATCATCAAACCAGGAACCCAATTATTCTTCTTCAGAATTGGTTCACCATTTGAACTTGATTTCAATTCGTCACTTGACGAATCAAGTTCGTCTTCTTTC
This sequence comes from Acer negundo, assembly GCA_035582765.1. Lineage (NCBI taxonomy): Eukaryota > Viridiplantae > Streptophyta > Magnoliopsida > Sapindales > Sapindaceae > Acer > Acer negundo. Next base: position 31,080,371 of record CM069238.1, read on the forward strand.
CTTCTGAACTCCCACCGCTGCTGAAATTTCAATTCATCTTCTGCCATTTTATGTACTCAGGACTACACACACTCACCACTGTAACTTGATATCAAAAGCACTTTTTGAGGAATTAAAACCTGCAAAGTTCAAAGCGAAAAAGCAAAGTCATCCAATCTAGCATCATCATCATCATCTTTAATACAAAGAACTGAAGTCTGAATATCGATAAGAACGTATAGAAGCGAATATAACTACACAAATCATAATAAGAACATCCCACAAACACCATAACAGTAGAAAAAATGAAAATTGAAGAAAGGAATAGTATCTAAATAAAACAATTACAAGAAAAGCCAGATGTAAAAGCAAGAACATAATCTAGATCCTAACTTTTACAATTCAAAACCCCCAATTTCTTCTTCAAAATATAAAAAAAAAATCAGCAATGGAAATCATCAAGAAAGACACACAAAACCTGAGAGCCCTGTTAGCTTCTCTATCAAAAACATACAAAAACCAATCAAGTCATTAGCTTGCATAACAAACTACCCATTTGACAGAACATCAAATAATCCTCACATACCAATCAAAAACATGACTTTGCAACTACATAAGTGTATCATCAAATATTTGAACAAGAAACATAAGACGACAACATATCAACCTACAAACCCAGAAAAATAATCTCACCTGATGTTTGCAGATGATGGTGATCACAGAGCATTCCTCTCCTCAACAACATCAACAAAATTCCATGTCTCACATCACATAAGCTTTGTCCTTGTCTGCATTTATGTCTCCACCTCCTCTCGCTCTCTATGGAAAGAAAATAAAAATACACGTTTTTGTCCGTCTGAGTCGTGGTTCTATGTTGGCTGACAGAGAGTAATGGGATGATAAATTTTCCCAGCAAAATCACCATTTTAAGAAATTCTTTATGAAGAATCATTTTAAATATTTTATATGTTTCCACCAAAGTTATGTTTTCCTTATTGTGAAAAACAGATTTCCTTCCATATATATGCATTCACATATGAGTCCTTTTTTTGCCCAAAAATTATCATAGAAAGTAATTAAATCCACCATAATTAGGTATCAAAACAATGGCCTTGCTGTTTCATCATAATCTGGTTTAGAAATTTAGGAAAATAATCTCATTTTAATGGTATGTTATAATATCATATAATGGCATCATGTGCTGCTCATTTACTTGCTTGCAAAATATCAAAGATTAATTACTTTGAAAAGTTTTTATTTTTGTTTATTTTTTATGATTTGATAAACTGGGCATGTGAGCATCATGATCCACCAAGGAAAAAAAAATTTTTTTTCTTTCCAAGAAAAGGGTTTCTGGGGACTGATGTGTCAAAACAAAACAGCCATAAAAGGATAGTAATTTTCTTGGTAGAACAGAGACCTGTAATCATTTGAAGTTATTATGAGTTATGACAGTCAAATGGAATAAGAATCCAGATATCCAGCTAGCAAAAATTAATGTATTGCCAGAAATATTTTTGCATCATGGCATCAAAATATATAAATGCACGAGGGTTAAGCTTAGTCGGACACATTAACTTTATCAAAGATCATCTATCGGTAGATATTAGAGATTAGATCGTTTTAAATAAATTTTCCCGATAAGATTAGAAGTTAAGAGTATCATCATATCGCCACAATTTTAACCGGCAGAAAACCAGCAGAAAGGCACTGTAAACTTGTCGGAAAGAAAAGAAAATTTCACTGTCCTATGGCAATCCTTTTCGAGAAGTATAAATCGTTAACAAATTATAGCTAAAACAGATAATGCAAGAACTATATTTGCTATGTAGAAGCGTTGATTGCATAATCACATATCCTAAACTGATGGGTAAATTATGAATTACCTCCGTTCTTCTGCCTTCCAAACAAATAAATTTGATTTACATTTGGAGAAAACTTCATCGCTGAATCCTCTCGGTCATTTATCTCTTCATAATTTGCCTACAAATATAGTACATGGCTGCCTCCTTTACAGCAGTTGAACCTTAAGTCTCTAATTCAACGATATCATGGATTCAAACTATTTCTACAAGTGCAAAATTGCATTCCATGGGTGATTGTTACTTGCCGTAGGTACTGCATCAACCCCTCTCTATCGTCTTTAAAAAAGAAAATCAATGAGACTCTGGTAATCTGCAACAGTACAATGCATTGTCAATTAAAAACCTGCTTAATTTGCTGTCATTACGTACACAAAAACAAAAATATTTTCTTAATTTTGAGGAGATACACCCACAATAAAACCCGAAATGTCTTCTGATAAGTAACTGAAGGCAATAAAGACTAAACTTACCGCCATGGGAATTCACTTGTATCTATTCCTGCTCGGTGAAGTTCGTCAACATACTGCAATGCTTCCCGGCATTCCTCTCGGTCATCAAAGAACTCCTTTTTATCCCCTTCAATTTGATATGTTTCATGACCTTTGCCGGCAACCACCTACAGTGTAGGATTAAGTTAATCATATAATAAATGTAAAAAAATAAAATTTATGATAATAAGAGAGGATGGCCAAGGCAAGGCACCATTCAAACCCTGTTAATTTAATATGGGACTTTTTTGTACCCATCTTCAAGGTTGATCACATAAATTCTATAGAGAGAAGCGGAATCAGTTTTAGAAACTTACAACGATATCACCTTCTTCACCCATGGCAACAGCACAACGTACAGCTACTCTTCTGATGTCATGTAGAAAAATCCGGTTACCGTTTGGAAGGGGTGGGTAGTAATCATTTTCTCCATGTTTTAGATATTCCTGCATCGTCCATCCCACACCAGCCAACATGTCATCCAAGATGTCCACTGACAAAATAAAACACACAGACATCAGTAGGAGTTTCCAGGCATTACATCTTATAGTTGATGTTCATTTTTGCATGTCTTATTAATACAGTAAGGTTTATATACGTACATGGATCTTCAGTCTTTGGATTGTCGGATGTCAAAATAGTCACATCACTTTTATCGGTGGCAATTTTTGTCATCATTGGTCTCTTCCCTCTGTCACTCTCACCAGCACAACCAAAAACTGCACGTTAAGCAAAACAAATGGTCAAGACAAAAAAAATATAGAAATTCTTTTACCGGGGAACCTAGTCAATAGATGCGGATATTAAATTTGTAAACAATTGAAATAACTTTATTCAAGCAACTTGCATCTTCCCCAACCAATAATTTTCAAAATCTATAAAAAAGTTGATCATTCCTGGCCAATAATAATAACGATGATAATAATAACCAGTAGGATTGACATATTTACTAAAACAATTTTAAGTTTCAACAAAGAAAAAATATTGAACCCTCGGGGTTATGATTCAAATTTGATACTTACTACACAGAGATGATAACGTTTGCATACTATATTAACGTATGCTACAAAACTAAGATCAAATTGTTACTAAAATTACATAAGGTGTTCATGTGATAAGCATATCAGAGAAAATATTACTTTGAGGTTTCTAAATATTAGTGGAATGTATTTGAAACATACCAGTGATAATCCTCCTCGGCCCAAGCTCCCTCACAGAATCAAGTAGTCTAGATAGGGCATCCGGAGTATGAGCATAGTCCACAATCACCCCAAATGCTTGCTCCTCATCTATCAACTCACACCTCCCGGGAACAGCATCCACCTCTTCAATTCCTCTAACAATGTCCTCCAATGGTGCCCCAACTGCAATTCCAACTGCCACGGCTGCAAGAATGTTGTAGATATTATGCCTTCCAAGCAATCCCGAGGAAATCTCCAATATCCCATGCGGGGTATTAACCAAAACTCGAGTCTCGAACAGTGAGAGTTCAAACTTCAAAGGGTGAACATCTGCTTTCTTACTATCCATTGCAAATGTTACAACGGGCACATCCGGGTTCCCTTGAGCAATAAAGTAGGAAGCATTTGGGTCATCGATGTTGACCACCTTCCGGTGCCTCTCTGGATCCACCATCCTAGAAAACAACTTAGCCTTGGCATCCCTATACTCCTCCTCAGTCCCATGAAAATCCAAATGATCCCGTGTCAAATTAGTAAAAACTGCAATATCAAAATCAACCTCACTGCACCTCCCTAATGCCAACCCATGAGAAGAAGCCTCCATGACTACAGTCTCAGTCCCATTATGGAGCATCTTGGCCATTAAATTCTGAACCAAAACAGCATCTGGAGTCGTTTTTGGTGACTCCAACTTATTATCCCCATGAATATAATACGCAACGGAGCTCAACATCCCAGTCCTCAATCCCATCGCTTCATACATGCCTTTGATCAAATAAGAAGTAGTTGTTTTCCCATTAGTCCCGGTTATTCCAATCACTGCCATATTCTTCGACGGGTATCTATAAAAAGAGGCGGCCAAAGCAGGCAACACTGTATTAGTATCCTCCACAATCACCAAGGCTTTACAACCCAAAGTCTCGTCTATATCAATCTCCTTGCTAGCAACCACAGCAACAGCTCCTCTCTTATCAGCCTCGCTCAAAAACAAGTGCCCGTCGGTTTTCCTCCCAACACAACACACAAACAATTCACCAGCATTCACCACCCTAGAATCATGCTGAATTCCAGTAATCTCCACCTCCAAATCACCATAAACTGAAACAGGCACCACCTTACTCTCATCTAACAACTCAGCTAAACTCATTCTAAATTTGGGTTCAACAATTCTAGTTTTACTTCTACCAAAACTATCGAAATCTAAATCAAAAGACGAATCTACCACCAACCCATTACCACTATCTTTATATTTATCACTAGAACCATCAAGATTAAGATCAAACTTACTTAACTTCTCTTCATCAGAAAGCACATCGTCGTCCACAGAAACCACTCTCAAACCCTGTAATTCATCGATCTCTTCCAAATCAACAACTTCCTGAGGCTCCAATTCTTCAACCACAACCTCCACCTCTGTCTTCTGCTTCGGCTGTATCAATCCTTTCTTGACAAATTCGTCTCTTTTCATGGCAACAGCCTTGTCAACTTCTCCGAAAAAATCGTCATCTTGCGAGATGGAGACACCAAGGCTGTCAACAGGTGGGTCTTCAACATCAGCAATGGCGTTGAGGTAGGTGGACTGGTTTGCTTTGAAATCATCCTCTTGACGTTTTCGGGCTCTGGAGGCCTGACGGTGGATTTGCTGGAACTTGGAGATGCCATGAGCGGTATCTTCAGGAGCTTCTGGTGGGTCGTCGTCTGCAGGGTCCGGATAGAATTTGCCGTCCGGACCTATGGCCTTAAGTGGCCGGAAAGAAATAAAATTTAGGGGCTTTGAAGAGAAAGAAAAGGTGGGTTTGGAGACAAAATGGTGATGGTGGTGGAATTTGAGAGAGATTGAAGAAGGGATAGTGAAAGCCATTACTGAATTTAGAGAGAGGGTTTAGCTGAAGAACTGGTACTAGAAGATAGGGGTTTTAGTTAAAATGTCTGATGGGTGTGTTTAGTAATCCCATTGAGTTTTAAAAGATATAATTGAGCCAATACAGATGGGCCTAATTGGGCTGGTTAAATACAATGGTCAATCGAGGCCGGGCGAGACAGGTCATAGTGGTTCGACCCATACCTAACCCAATAACGTGTAATTCATACCCAACCCGAATCCTGTAGGTCATAGTGGTTTCGACTCATATCTTACCTAACAACGTTTAACTCATACCCAACCCGAATCCTGTTTTAAGTATTCCAAACCCGTCCTTAACGAATTGGATCCTCGTCGGTTTGGAGTGAGTAGGAGATATTTCCCTTCCCTGAATTGAAAAGAAAATATTGTTGGAAAATTCGAGTGTGAAATTGACGTGTGCCGATGTGCGCTATTGTTTTTTTTTTTTTTTTTTTTTTTTTTTTTAATAACAGAAAACATTCTTTTCATCTTTTGATTGTATTTGTAGTTTTGCGGTTTGCCCCACTATTTATTGCGGTTTGCTTTCTTGTTTTTCATCTTTTCATCTTGTTTTCTTTTCTAGTATAGTTATGTTATAATCTTTCTAGTATAACATAACTATACTAGAAAATGAACAATGATTTTATAGGAATAGGATCCATGATCCAATTTTTTTACACAACTTCTTGATCATTGGATCTTGTTTCTTTTAATGGATATGATTTATTCTCTTTTTATTTCCTTATTTATTATAGACATTGTCTATCACTTAATTGATTCTTTCTCTCCAAAATGTTATTATTTTATTAAATTCTCTTACCTTAATTAATTTTATGTCTTTAATTTATTATTATTATTTTTTTCCTTTACACATCTTTTTTTTACTTTACTTGAAATCAGAATATCATCCGACTTTCATTCTTCAATCTTTAAAATATTTCATTTTCCTCTTTTTATTTTCTTTCTCTTTCATTGGATTAGTTTTAACTGATTTTTATCATATTCAAAAATGTCAAAAAAATTGGAAATAGAAGACTTATCAACGGATGCTCATGGTTTATCTAAGATATTTTTTCTATTTTTTGAATTTTTATATTTATTTAATTATTTTTGTTATCCTGTATCTTCTTGTTTTCTAGTTAATAATGATAAAAATAAATAAAAAATAAAGATTGAAAGAACACAAATTTTGGTTTTTTAGGAATTGTTTATATAAGGTTGTTAGAATCTTGTTACAATTTTCGTTGTAAGATTTGACATGTTAGATTTGTTTTTAATTTCTTGCTTTGGAACAAAATTGATTTAGTTTGTTTTTCTTCTTTTCGAATAGATGTGATGATATCTATTTTTGTAAATAGATTTTATGATAGTTAAATATATACACAGTAATCATACCAAAGTAATTTCTAAGACTTGTTTTTCATTTGTTTTGATAAATTATTAACATTAAAAAAAAAATCCAAATACAAATCCAAATAAGTAGTAAAAAAAAAAACATTTTTTTTTCATTTAAATTATTGTATTATTGTATTACCGTGATTTATTTTAAATGTTAAATTTTATTTAGGCTGTTAACACAACTCAATAAAATATTGGTGAAACAAGTAGTGCAGAGAAGAATGCAAGAGACTTAAAAGCACCTATGTAGGGATATTTTTTGAAACAATGGATGAAGCTATGTTAAAAATTCATGGTCATTTTAAAATTACCTAGGATTGTGCACATAGATTTACTTATTGCACACATATTTTATTTTACAAATATTAGTATAAATGAAGCCATGTATGATGTTTCTGTTCAACTTTGCAAATATATTTAACAAGACCAATACAATCATACAATTTTGTAAAAGTACAGCTCATAAGCTAATGAAATAAAAATGATTAAAGAGGAAAAGAAAAAATAAATAAATAAAAGAGAAGAGTGATTACATGTATAAATTTTTTGATTTTAGATGAAGTAAATTGAGAAATAAGAATAGTAAAAAAAATGAGAAAAAAAATAAAAATAAAGGGATTTTAAAGACCGAAAGGTGAGAGTGATATGTTCTGGTTTTAGGTTAAGTAAAAAATGTAAAAGGAAAAAAAAAATCGTGTATAGGAAAAAAGAAAAGAAAAGAAAAGAAAAATAAATTAAAGACATAAAAATAATTAAGGTGAGAGAATTTAATAAAATAATAATATTCTTGAGAGATAAAGAATTAATTAGGTGAGAGACAATATCTGTAATAAATAAGGAAAGAAAAAGATAATAAATCATATCCATAAAAAGAAACAAGATCCAATGGTTAGAACCAGAAGTCATGTCAAAAATTTTGTAAAAAAAAAAATGGGGTCATGGATCCTGCCCCTCTATATATATATATCAAAACATGGAGATAAAGCTTGGACAACAATGGACACATTGACACATGGTAAGACAAGTATTTTGACTCGACTTATTTTAAAGAAAGCTTTTATGATATAAATAGTCATGGTAAAATAATTAAAAATTAAAAAATTGGGGTTTTCTAATAGCTATCTAGGAAGCTAGTAAATGTACTAAGATAATCTTCATTTCATATGTCAATGTCAATACCAAATTTGGTATAAAATATAATGAAATGTTATATTTGGTACATTATTTTAGTATTGTACTCTAATGCAAAATTCTATTTGATATACTATTTTTTATTTTTTTTATTATTTAAAATTATAAAAGTCAACAAATACAACCAATGCATTGAATATTTTGATAGAATTGTTTCAATATCAACTTTCCCTACTAAATTTGTTAAATTTTTATTATTTAAAATTAAAAAGTCAACAAATACGGTTGTAATTATTGTTGTGCCAAATTTGGCACAGCTTTTAACATTGCATTGGAACATGTTTTTTTTTTACTTTGTGCTAAATTATAGCATTGATATAATAATTTAGCATTGCATTGGAGATACTCTAAGTACTAGCTAGCTAGTTGTTTTTTTTTTTTTCCTTTTTTTTTTTTGGTATCTATGGGTGTCTAACAGCCAGATAAACCTCCAGTGGCCTCAAGAGAAATGTGGTTGTCAGGAATCGAGCATAGGACATCCGAGTCTACGGCTTACCCTAGTAACCAGCAGCATCACCCTTGGGAATATCTAGTTGGTTTTTTCTGATAACATGATAATTAAAAAATTAAAAAATTAAAAAATTGAACGTATGTGCGTTGTGTTTTGAGAGATAGAGAGTGTGAAAGAGAGAAGAATAAATGGAAAAAAAATTGTTCCAAAAATAAGGGACTGTGTGACTATCTTTCATATTTTAAAGGAAAGGAACCAACTGAATTGAATCAGTAGGTATTACAAATATTTGAAGTATTACAAATATTATTTCCAGGCAGCACTCAAAAAGAGATGATTATAGGAATTAGAAAGGGGAAGGATTGAATTGTGCCATCCACGTCCATTATTACTCACGTAACTGAATAGCTAGAGATTTCTCATACTTTCTTTGTTGTTGGAGAGGAGAAGAACTTGGGTGTAGTGCTGGTAAAATGGGTCAGGCCTCGGCGGACGGTTCGGGCCGGCCAGCTATCCTGACGGCTAGGCCCAAGCCCGTTAAGATATTTGGGTCAAGCCGAGCTTGCCTGGACTGGACCCGAGGTCCATTAAAAAAATTTGAAAATTTTTTCTAGCGGGCCTTGATGGGCGCGGCCTGTCAGAATTTTTTTTTCAAATTTTTGAATTTTTGAATTTTTGAATTTTTTTTTTCAAAATTTGAATTGATGGGTAGTGTTTGTAATTAGCCAGGTAACCGTTGGGGGAGAAAAAAAATCTAAAACTTTTAAAAATTACATTTTTTAAAATTTTTTACAATTTTTTCCAATTATACCCTCACCTCACTTTTTCCTATAAATACCCCCATCACCCTCACCTCATTCTCTATATTTTCTCTACTTCCCTACTCTTTTATTCTCTCTATACAATCTCCAACATCTCTCACTCACTCTTTCAATTATTTTGTAATTTATTTTATTTATTTAATATATTATTTATATACTATTATTTTGTAATGTTATATTTCATATTAAAATTATTACATTAATAGTTACATAAAATTATTACAATGTATAAAAAATAATATTGTATTTAAAAAAAAAAAATCGAAGCCCATTGGACCGGCCCGTTAAAGCCCGCTAGGCTCGGCCCGTTTAAGCCCAGCCCGGCCTGTCTCTATGGGGGCCTTGGGCCCAGGCGGGCCCCCCTTTTGCTTCAACAGGCCGGCTCAGCCCGGCTCGTCTTCCTTGACAGGCTAGGCCTGGCCAGGCCCATTTAGCAAACGGGCCTAACAGGCCCCGCCGGCCCGTTTTGCCAGCACTACTTTGGTACATCCTGTTGCACCCAAGATTTAGTCGTTGGAGAGAGGTCTTTTTATTTTATTTTTTATTTTTATTGTTTGATAGAATTGATAACAACAGAGCAACTAAACAGGCTTGTCAGCCTCCACAATTTTCCTAATACAGGGAGGGTATTCCTCCACCCAATAGGTATCATTTTTGGTTATTAGAGCATAAGGCGCCAGCCTGTAGACCACTGTGTTGGCTATTTTCCAAGTGTGAGAGAAAGTCACATCTCCCATTTGAAGTTTTAAATTCCTAATCTCAGAGATGAGAAGACCAAAATCAGCATCCAAATAACCAACCTCATTAATCCATTTAACCACGCCTGCATCATCGGCTTCAACACTTACCACAACCAAACCACATTCAATACTAAATTGAAGACAAGTAAGAACAGCCATTAGTTTTGTCACTTTGGCACTTGGATTGCCACTAGAAATCAAGAAACCAGAGGCAAGGACCAAACCACTTGGAGAGAGGTCCTTTTATACATACCTTATATATTTATTTTTAATAATGGACGTGTTATGTGTGTGTAATGAAATTCTTTCAAAATTTATGTGAATTTATATAGGAGAGGATTTAAATCTGATATGATATAAGGTTGCAACTTCATTTCTTAAAAATAACATAATACTAGAATAGTCAACAAGGGCGGTTGTTTCCTCATTTATTTGAATAATTAAAAATAATCAACTAATTACTTCTTAAAAAAATCCGTATTTAAATAAAAGTGATAGAATTATGACAAGTGGTTATGAGTTCAAAGTTCCAATTTAATTCCGAAATATCGTAATAGTTTTTATATAAAAAAAACAATAAAAAAAAAAACATTAGAGAGAAGGGTCATTAACTCATTGTTAATGTGTTTGGACCATTAATAACATGTTTTTTCTAATTAATTTGATGTCATAATCATGCATGCGTGACACAAATATTGACATCCATTCAATATTTAAAAATCAGTAGTAGCAACACTATAACCGTTGACAATCAACATGCTTACTCCATCCGGTTCGGTTTTGATAATTCGGTTCCACTGTTGGAACTGAACTAGCGTCACCCCTATACCTAACCCCATTGGGCCCCCAAGCCCATCTCTAATTTTGTCATTATATTTTAAATGGGCTATTTCGTCCAAATTGTTTTCTACAAGTAAAAGCTTTAAAACCCTACTCTACTACTCATGCTAATAAATGAAAGAAAGCAAGTAAGACCTGAGAAATTGTTGCCATACATTGCAAAATCTAGCTTAGTGGTAAATATCTTATTGCCATTTACCACACCTTTGGTGCTATACTTTAATCTTTGAATTTTCTACAGTGTGTACATACTTTTGAATAATTAGGTGTCATTTAATAAATTTTATTAGTCCATGGGCACACATTAATTAATAGTTTGTCCAAATAAGCCCAAGAAAACAAAATATTGATTTGAGAATTAATAACCGGCCTTTTATAAGAGAATGCATATGGGCCTTATTGGGCCAATTCAGACGGGCATCGTTAGGCTTCTAATGGGCCGATTGATGACATAACTGACAAGCTATATTATAATTTATATCTTAAAATAAGGTCTTTTTATATTTAAAAATAATAAAAAAAAAAAATATCACCACCTAGGGGTGTATATTTTGACAGAACCAACCTGAATTGAATCAGATTGATTTGTTTAAAATTTTTTTATATTTTTTTATTTTGATATAAGGGGAATGCTATCTATCTTCCTCATTTACTTTTTTCACTCGTTGTTTGATATATGTATATTTTTTCATTTAATAAAAAGCTCTTATTTTTCTAAGGATTACTTGAATTGGACTTTTCTATCTTCCTCATTTACTTTTTTCATTCGTTGTTTGATATATATATATTTTTTTATTTAATAAAAAGCTCTTATTTTTCCGAGGGTTACTTGCATTGGACTTTTGCTAACCATTATCCACTCGGAATGTTATACGTCATCAACTACATGACCAAATCAGGCATGATTTGGATGGATGATTCACGAGGCACTCACAAAGTAAAGAAGAAAATAAATAAACAAATCAAAAGGTCATAAAAATCTGCTAGAATGGTCAACAAGGACGGTTGTTTCTCATTTATTTTAATAATTAAAAATAATCAAATTATTATTTCTATAAAAAAATTTTAAAAAAAAATATGCATTTAAATAAAATAGATAGAGTTGAGAAGGGTCATTGTTAATGTGTTTGGACCCTTAATCACATGTTTTTCTAATTAATTTGTTGTCATAATCATGCATGCGTGAACAAATGACCTCCATTCATCATGATTATTGAATGGAACCACTATTAATTTTGATTTTGTTACATGATCACAAATTATTATTGTTTTTTCTGTCAAAAAAAATAATAAAAAATACTATTGTTTTCAATTTTTCTGTTGATCATTATTGCCGTTGATATTTAATAGTACTCCTTGTCCTGCCATTATTGTTATATTGAGCCCAACTCCAGTCTCCGGACCAACTACTTCTCATGCTAATTTGATTTTTAATCCTCTATTAGGTGATTTTATCGAAATCATTTTAAGATGAATCGAAATTTGAAAAGAATAACACGATTCAACTTTAATTATGTAAATGTAAAAGAAATGTATATGTATATTTTTTGACAATATTTATTAATTCAGAACCAGTTATTTTTATAAAAAGTTTTATCATTTATAGGATTTGAACTGCTGACATAAAAGTTATTTATCTAAATCCTAAATTCGTTCATCTACCGACTACATGATTACGTTTCTATAGACGTAAAAGACATTCATAAAATCTACGAATTCAATCCTATAGTTATAGGCTATACTGTTTACGTTATGTGTAAGTTAGCTAACCCACCACATGATTGTGTAAGTTAGCTAAACGACAGCCAATTTGAAAAGTGTACCCAACGTAAAACGACACAAGTTCGTTTTTTGTTTTTTCTGACATATATTGATAACAGCTTTTCTAAAAAATCCCAAGTCCAACCCACAAATTCCAAGACCATACACCAAATTCCATAAAACGACACTGTTTTGACATTTTAACCCTTAACAAACATAATTCCAATTTTTATTTAATTTTTAAATTAATGTGTTGTAAATCTATCCGAACATGTCGAGACCAAACACATCATACATCACCCTACCCGAATATCAAAAGAGCTCTCACGGGTAAATGTGTAAGATGATAGAAGTACATTAATTTACTTGTGTTAAAAGTAAATATATATCGGGGGTTCTTTTCGATCAGATTGGTTCGTAAAAAAGAAGAAAAAAAAAAAACTGAAGTTCCATGACTTTACATAATTAACCCGAATAAAGGAAGTGTTCATAAGATGATAGAAGTACATTAAATTACTTGAGCTAAAAACGTGTGTATTCAGGGTTCTTTCTAGATAGGTTGGCTTGGAAAATAAAAATAAAAATTTAGAATCGAGGTTCCACGACATTATGTAACTAGATGTTTAGTGAATTACATAATATTATAGAACCGAACGATTATGAAATTGGTTCCATGACGTTATTTTTAGAACCGATTTATTCGGAGAATTATTATTTGGATTAGAAACCAATTAAATCTAGACAACAAGAGAGGTAAAAGAAAGAAAGGAAGAAAAAAAAAAAGAGGGAAATGAGTGAAAAAAGGACAAAACTTTCCTTCATTTGAAAGTCTTGGACCCATAAACTGTAATATCTTGCAATGTCACCTGTCAATGTCATGTAATAACTCCACCATTCACATCCATTCTAATTTCAATGTCCCTTCACTTTCTTTTCTCTGTATACTTAACTGGCCAACTGGGTCTGTAATGACAAAAATTTAAAGACTTGAAAGTTGAAACAACAAAAAGGGAAGAGAAAAGGGTATCTGTCTGTTTGCCATGTAAATTTGTGTAGACCCATCTAACGTAAAAAAAGAGTTATTATGTGGGAAGTAGGAGGGACATTGTTTACTGTTTTCACTTGACCTTTTTGGTCCTTTGGAGAGATATATCTTGAAACTCCCAGAAGATTTTTAAGGTTTATTGGGAGTGATATTTGGAAATTGTCTGTATTTGAAGCAGAGTTGTGAGGTCAATGTTTGTTCTTGTTCATCATCATCATCATCATCACTATCTTGTTGTTGTTGTTGTTGTTGTTGTTGTTGTTGTTGTTGTTCTACTTCAGTTTTCAAGTCTTCAAGATCTATTTCAGGTACTTTTTGTTCTTTCTTTTTTTCTCACTCTATGTTAATTGTCAATGTTTGGTATTTTTGGTCACACTATATAGAGAGAGAAAACTGGGATTTTCAGATGTTGGTCTTTCATGTTTGGGAAAAAAATTAAAAATTTATAGAATGAAGGAGAAGAAATTGTGCTGTAGATTTTTAGATGTTGTTGGTATTAGTTATATCCTCTGCTTTTACAGTTTTGCTGCCATGTTTTTGGCAACAATGTGCTAAATGGTGACCTTGAACAAAATTTGCTAGAAAATTTAGGCAGCAGATTGAATTGATTGTGGATTTTTTGAAAGCATCTTGTCCTTGTTTATTAGAGTTTTTCCATGAGTAAACAAAATTCCATTTTCGATGGATCCGAAATGCTTCCAGCGATGCCAAAGTTTGATGCTTTAATTTTGCTTTTGATAGCTGGGGGACTCTATATAGAGAATGTTTTTCTTGTTGTTCTATTGATTTTCTGCAGCTGTTAGATATTCAGATGTGTTGTAAACGTGTATTTGCTACTCAGGTTTGATGCTGTCACATTGATGAGAAGTATAGTAGGTTTGTAGAATTGCAGTTTGTGAGCTATGTCCAATAATTTTTCGCACATAATGGACAAGAGATCACCTAAAAGCCCTGTGCTTTACGAGAGATACAAATCTGGCTGCACGTGGAGTCTAATGAGATTCTGTGATTTTCGCCAAGATGATCCGGACAGAAAGCTGATTTCTAACAGGAAAGGACTCAACACACATGTTGCAGGTAATGATTTATCGATTATATGGGAACGTTTTCACTTTCTTTGTTGGTATTTGTATGCTGTATCATGTTATACATATCTTGCTCTTGTAAATTTCTATAGATTTGAGCTTCTATAGCCTTTTGTTGATGCATTATAATCAGATGGCCTAAATTGCAAATGCTGATAGTTGATACAATTAATGAATCTGATTTCTGTTTTGTTTTGCCTTGGCATCTTTCTTGATGCTGCTAGACGGCCTTTTAATTGTTCTCATGCCTAGTGACTTTCATGTTTAAGCAATTTACATAATGTTTTTCGTCTGCAGATGACAGATTTTCGAAGAACAGGTTTGATTTGCTTTCTAATTTTGAAGAAAAAAGCCAGTATATCGATGTAAGTTCTTATAACCAACATATATAATCCAATAACATGTCTGCTTTGCTCCCTTTTTCCTGTTTAAGTTTACATGGTAATGTGAATCGAAGCTGATATTAGTGTCTCTATTTGTGTTTCAGGACGGAGTAGCACATAAGACTCTGACTACTAATTCCGATAAGCCAGACATAACAAGAATAAAGGAAGAAGAGATGGCAGCTGAGAAGCAAATAAAGAATAAGATTACTAACTCTATAGCAGAACATGTAATATCGGATTCACAACCTACCCGTCATGTGCCAAAGAACCGTAGAAGAAAGGCGAGCAAGGGTTTTCATGGTTGTAAAGATATAGCAACATTGGGGTCTTATGAAAGTTCAGCAGACGCATCTTCAAAGAAGTCCAACACAACAACATTGAATGAAGCATCATGCAATCAGATGAATCCTAAAAAAGGGAGGGATTCAAGCTGTAGAAGCATCAGTCCTCAGAATTGTGATCAAATTGGTGAGAACGACTTGCAAGTTCGGATGAATGAGGCAGCGGAAGCATTTATTAATCAGAACTTCATTAAAGGAAGATACCCGGAAAGAGACAGGACAAATCACCAGTCTAAACACTTCTCGGATGCATTAGAGATATTGAATTCCAACAAGGACTTATTTATGAAGTTGCTACAAGATCCAAATTCTCTGTTAGTGAAACATATCCAAGATTTACGCGATTCTCAGGCAAAAAAACTAGAGACTAAATCTTTCTCAGATGCTAAAGTTTCAGAAAATTGTAGTATTGGAAGTGTTGATCATGAGAACTCAGATACAATTGTAGTTCTGAAGCCTGACCTGACAAGTATGCAAAATAGTGAACTTGAAATGAGCAAATCCTCCTCTCCGCGATCTCTTTATAGCTTGAGGAATCGAGCACAAAGTGATAAAACCTGCATACTTTTCATTTGAACATATGAAAAGGAAGTTGAAACATGCTATTGGGTTAAGAAAAAAAGAGAAAATCTCAACATCTACTGGTTCTACGCTACATAAATCTCCTCGTGACATTCAGTGCTCGGGAGATGGTGGTAAAGGAAAAAGTCTTGAGGTTGCAGAAAGCAACTCATCAAGCAATGTCAATCTTGGCATTGGTAGAACCATGAAATCTTCCCAAGATGTCAAGAGGATTGACAAAACATGCAAAGCAAAGGAGGAAGAATCAGGTATCAAACGCAGTGGAAGTGGCCACGAAGACTCGAAATTATCCATGGTCAGGGATCTTAAACAAAGGGAAGCTTATATGGACGTTGAATCTAGGAAACGTCTTTCTGAGATATTAAGGAAGTCGAATGAGAATTATTCACGAAGGCAAGATGCGAAAACTTTGGGAAAAACTATTTTACTGCTTGAATATGACTTCTTGTCTACATTCAGTCCTGGAAGGCACTGGGAACATGGCTTTAATTCTGCACAGATGAGATTCTCACCTTATAGCAATAACCAAATGGTCAATGAGAAGAAACAAAGGCTTCGAAAAGAACTCGAAAACAAGTACTTGAGTTCAGTGAGGCAGACTGTAGTAGAGGCACCATCATGGACTGATTATAAGAAATTCACTGACCAACTGCAAACCTTAGATGCAAAGCCAATAATCCCTCGAAATCATTTTTCGGATATCACAATTCATGAAAGTGTCTGTTCTGTATATGATACATCGAGTCCTAGAGGTTAGTAAAACTTCATTAGTTCCCAGTTTCCCTGTGCTACAATATTTTATCGTGTCTAACTAAGCAGCTCATCAAATATCTGCAGGTTCTATGAAGATTGTAGAAACATATAATAATACTACAAGCTCCAGAGAAATCAATTATGTAGGGCTGTCCTCCAAAGCAAATGACATGCGTAATACCAGTTCAAATCAGAGCGCTACAGCCAACACATGTGGGGAAAATAGAAATTTGAAGTACTCAAAATTGGTAAAACCCTTTTTTTTTTTCCTTCTAATAAGCTGTTTAGGAGTGTTACTGTTCATCACCTCCAATGTTTACTGTCACCAATTTTGTCCCCTTTAAGGATTTACTCGCGGAAAGTTGTACATCACCAGCTTCAAAAGATACCAATAGCACAATAGATAAAGCGGAGCATCCAAGTCCAGTATCTGTTCTAAAGGAGTTTCTTGATGAAGATATCACTAGTCCTCCAAACACCAGAATTGAACCTGGTAAGCTATCAAAATAGAAATCATTGATTAGATTTTTTTTTTTTTTGTTCTTCCAATTATGCAAACTGAGTTTACCCAATTGTCTGCAGCTGAAACCGCCACTGAACCAAAAGAAATCAATCGTGCTTCTCCTGATGATCTGAAGATCAATTTAAGTAATATCATGGATGAGCATGAACCCTTGTCCAAATATGTAAGGGAGCTGTTGCAAGTTTCTGGTATAAATTGGGATGAACTTTCAATGAAGTACTACTCATCATCGGAACAACTTCTCGAATCATCCTTGTTTGATCAAGTTGAGGCATTGTCTGACCAATCCTGTGCTGATGATCCTAAGCTCCTCTTCGACTATGTAAACGAAGTCCTTCAAGAGGTATACCATTGTCATTTCAGTTGCTCCCCGTGGTCATCTCTTGTCAAGCCGAAACTCCAACCAGTTTTATCTCTGAAAGATGTTCATTATGAGGTCATGAAATGTGTTAATTGGAACCTCCTGTCAAAGCAGCTGCCTTCTCTAACATTACAACAACTTGTCGAAAAGGACTTGGCGAAATCAGGAACATGGATGGATATCCGCAACATTGATACCGAAAGAGCTATCTCTGAGTTGGTAGATAGTGTTTTAGAAAAACTGACATTAGAAACTGCAATTGATCTGAGTATAATTTGCAGAGGGGCCTTATTGAAATGAATTGAATCAAATATTCAAATACATGGATGGAGTTTCTTGTATACTGTATAGTTTACAATATAACTAGAACAACTACTATAATTTATATATTTTTATTCAATCTTTTCATTATTTGTTTTTCAACAGACAGAAGAATGGTATTATTACTAGATATGTACATTGGTTTTAGTATAATTTTGGATGGATGGATTGCATTTCCACATTTTGAATATCAACAAGAGAGGTCCACAATGATTTAGATGCATGTGACTAGCTAGCAATATCAAACATGTTTGTGCATATTCACATAAACCACCACATTATTGAGGTTGTCATATAAATAATCAAAAAAAACTCATTTGTGGGGTTTGAGTTTCATGTTACATAAGTATAAAAGCTTGGTTTTTAGTTTGAGTTTCGATTTTTGTTCTTGATATTTGATTTTTTTAAAAAAGTTAAAAACCCTAACGAAAGAAAAAAGAATCAAAAAAAGATTCTCATCTCCGCGGGGCACAGGCGCAGCCACTTCCCGCCAAACAATATAAAAATAACCCTAATGTCCACTCTTCTTCCTCCTTAAACCCTCAAAAGCCACCACAAAACACAAAGGAGAACCAAAAACCCTAGCTTGAGAGAAAAAATGGACAAAGGAGAGCTGGTTTTGATCCTCGACTTCGGTTCTCAATATACCCACTTGATAACTCGTCGTATCCGCTCTCTCTCCATCTTCTCTCTCTGCATATCCGGCACTTCCTCCCTTGACACCATCGTCGCCCTCAATCCTCGCGTTGTCATCCTCTCCGGCGGACCCCACTCCGTCCACACCCCCGAAGCACCCTCCTTTCCCGACGAGTTCCTCTCCTGGGCGTCCTCTAAAGGGGTCTACGTTCTGGGGATATGCTATGGGCTACATCTATTGGTCCAGAAACTTGGCGGTGACGTTAGGGTCGGGGATAAGCAGGAGTATGGAAAGATGGAGATTTTGGTGGAGGGGATTTCTGGGATTTTTGGGAATAAGAAGGTGGGTGACCGGCAGGTCGTTTGGATGAGCCATGGTGATGAAGCTGCGGTGCTGCCTGATGGGTTTGAGGTTGTGGCTAAAAGTGAACAGGGAGTTGTGGCTTCTATTGAGGACCCGAAAAGGAGGCTTTTCGGGCTTCAGTATCACCCGGAGGTTTATGCATATGCCTTTTTGTTTTTCGTTTTGATTACTAATTGTTTAACCGTTATTGAATTGAGTCACATTATCGATTGCAGGCTTGTTAGTTTGGTTATTGAGAAATATGTTTTGTGTTTTTAATGTGTTATATAAAAAATATGTTTTCTGATACCTATTATGTAGTAGGTTTAGTTTGTAATAGGGGTTCGTTTTGTGGTTACAATTATATAATTAGATGATTTTTTGAGTAGTTATGGCATGTGATAGGCAAAACTCATTGTTTCTGTGATTCTTGAAATAGTTTTACACTTTTACGCTTCATTTGGAAGCTACTATGAGCAAAACTGTAATCTTGGTACGGTTGATAGATTTAATATTTTAGTTTTCATGTGCTTAACTTGAGTAATTTATTATGTACTTGTTATTCACATAGCTTATTAACAAATTTATATATATTGTTGCTTATGCAGGCTTAAAGTTGGTTAGTAAACCTGATATAGAGTTTGACGCAAGAAATGCTCTGTGATGGTCAAACTCATTGTGGAATGAATTAGGAAGGAGTGATTACTAATTGCTTATCTGTTATTGAATTGAGTCACATTATCCATTGGAGGCTTGTTGGTTTTGTGTTTTATTTTTATGTTTTTAATGCGTTATATAAAAATTATGTTTTCTTATACCTATTAGTAGGGTTGGTTTGTGATTGGGGTTCATTTTATGGTTATAATTAATTAATTATTAAATTAGATGATTTTTTGAGTTTTTATGGCATGTGATATGCAGAAGTTTGTTGTTTTGGTGTGTAAAAGTGATAACATATAATGCAAATTACTTGATTTGATGTGGGATACATTTAGGATCCAAGTTTTAGTGATTCTTGAAATAGTCTTACACTTCATTTGGAAGCTACTATTAGCAAAACTATAATCTCGGTAAGGTTGATAGATTTAATGTTTTAGTTGTCATGTGCTTAACTTGAGTAATTTACTATGTACCTGTTATTCACATTGCTTATTAACAAATTTATATAAATATATATATTGAAATAGAATTATTGAAATTTGTATTCATATGTAAAGTTCCAGGAGTAAACAGTGAGATTACTGAATGTTGTGTAGGTGACTCACTCGACGGAAGGAATGGAAACACTACGTTATTTTCTCTTTGATATCTGTGGAGTTACTGCAGGCTGGAGCATGGAAAATGTGTTGGATCAAGAACTTAAAGTGATCAAAGAAACAGTGGGGCCAGAAGATCACGTCATTTGTGCCTTATCAGGGGGTGTAGATTCCACAGTTGCTGCGACCCTTGTTCATAGAGCGATTGGAGATAGACTTCACTGCATTTTTGTAGATAACGGCTTACTAAGGTGAGAGATTGATCAATGTTTTCCTTTAAGACATAAGTTGATGAATGTCGTAGAAAGAACTTTTTAGGTAAAAATCTTTCATAATTTTACTCTGGTTTTGTTTTCTGTAGGTATAAAGAGAGGGAACGTGTGATGGAGACCTTTACAAAAGATATGCATCTACCTGTTACATGTGTTGATGCAACTGAACAATTTCTTAGTAAGCTGAAAGGCGTTGTAGATCCTGAGATGAAAAGGAAAATAATTGGAAAGGAATTCATCTGTGTATTTGATGATTTTGCCCATAAATTAGAGCAGGAAATAGGAAAGAAGCCTGCTTATTTAGTACAAGGAACCTTGTATCCAGATGTAATTGAATCATGCCCACCACCTGGAACTGGAAGAACTCACTCCCATACAATCAAAAGCCATCATAATGTAGGGGGGCTTCCTAAAGACATGAAGCTGAAGCTCATTGAACCACTTAAACTTCTATTTAAGGATGAGGTTTTTATTTCCACTCCCTGCTGATTCATGTAGCTCACCTAGATTATTTTCTTTCTTCTTTTCAATTTGCTGATGTTACTTTTCTAAAATTTATGAAGGTTCGTCAGCTTGGGCGGATCTTGAATGTTCCTGAGCCATTTGTAAAGCGTCATCCATTCCCTGGGCCTGGGCTTGCAGTAAGAGTTTTGGGCGATGTAACTGAAGGCAATGCCTTGGATACCCTCCGCCAGGTAAATGTTGTTTATACATGAAGCACAAGCCTTATGTACATCTGTTGACCTTTTTAATATATTTAATGTGATCTCCCTCTCAGTCTCTCTTTCTTTTTTCTTTTTCAGGTTGATGAAATTTTCATTCAATCAATCAAAGATGCCGGGCTTTATGATTTGATTTGGCAAGCTTTTGCAGTGTTTTTGCCTGTAAGATCTGTTGGAGTGCAAGGTGATCAAAGAACACATTCTCATGTTGTTGCTATCAGAGCTGTTACAAGCCAGGATGGAATGACGGCAGATTGGTAAGACATTTTTATTTGTTTTACCTGTGTTGCAATCTTGGGCATGTAAAATGTGAAAAATACATCCTTTTCACCTATAGTAAGATGAAGATCAGAGAATCTCTACACAGATTGTCAATGTATGTGAGTTTTTGTTTTTTAGTGGGGGGTGGGTCTCTTTTTGTTTTTCTTGTTGATTCTCATTCTAGTTTGTTGGATTTCTGACCTAAATTATCATTCTAGAAAGCACTAGCAGAATTTGGAACTTGAGTCAGCGTCTTAAGATAACTCAACATTATTGACAACCGTGATAGTGTCAATTTTGATTGTCTTTTCATTTGTATATGTATATGAGCACATCTGCACATGTCTGTCAACCATATATGCATGTCCAGATGCCATAACTGAAGTCTAAATTTCTGTGCCTGTTGGAGAGTTTATTCTGCCGACTCTTTTCTTATTGAATCCCCTGCTTTTGCACCTAACAATTTTAATTAGAGCACTGTCATTATTCGAATATGAGGTTTACTGCCTGGGATTGGTGGACAGCTGCAAAGGATTTGAAATTATTATCATGGGAACACTCTGGTCTATAATGGCATAATGCCACACCATTTTTGCTAATTTTTGGCCAAACTGAGAGTGAAACAAAACTTTAGATATCTTCCACTCAGCATTTTCAGCCTCTTATGTAGGTGAAGTCTTATTATTTCCTCATAAAACTGATGATATCAAGCAAGCTAATTTTCAGGCCTGGTTGTATCTTTCTTTAATCCCTTTTCTATGACTATTGTACCCATCTGTTCTTCGTCTTTTGTCTGTTATGGCAACAATGTGAAAATCTATAGTTACTTTAAACAACATTAAGATTAAAATGTTAACATGTCAAATGATTATTTTCAATTTTACTTTCTTAGAGTTGGTGTAAGATTATCTTTGTTGTGTATTGGATATTATTTTTGGCTGCTATCTTCTGAAAAGGCTCTTCCTTTGCTCATTCATAAGTATGATTAAATTGTTGATTATTTCATATATCTTACTTATTTTCTCCTTTTGGAATTGTGGAATTCCAGGTACTATTTTGAGCACAAATTCCTTGATGAGGTATCTAGGAAAATTTGCAATAGTGTTCGTGGAGTAAACCGAGTTGTTCAAGACATCACATCGAAGCCTCCGTCTACAATTGAGTGGGAATAATGCCTACGTGGGATGCTTATGGCTTAGTGGAAAAATGATAACCCACTCTATGATTGTATTGAGTAAGGTGCCTTCTCTCTGTTTCTAATCCCGTGGAGCTGCCATGGAGGTTGATTCAAGTGATCTTATGAAGCTTGATGTCTTTGCTAATATTCATATTACCTAGTTCTCAGAAGGTAATAGTAATATATTTGGGGGGATCAATGGCTTAAACCGACATTTGTATGGAAACATTATGCTGATTCATTAGTTTACAACATTTCTATCCATCTTAGTTGATCATTTATGTTATTTTAGGCTTTTAGCTTGATGCTATTTTTTTATGTGAAAAAATTCTTTCTCCTTCAAACTATACAAGAAGTGTGTGAGTGTGTGTGTGTGCATATCGCTAGTGTGATGTGGAAATTTTGTTAGTCAGAACTAATAAATGTTAAGTTCTTGCTCAAGTAACTCGTTTGCCACCTTCTCTTTTCTTGTGCAATATTTGAATTCATGTTTCTTGAATTTGTGCAATTTTACAGATCACGCTTCAGAATCACATTGTTATCATTGTAACATTTCAATTTATTTATTTATTTTTTGTATATTAGTGGCAGTAGTAAATGCTGACATTAACACATATAATTAATTAATTATGTGTGAGTTTATGGTCTGTGGTCTCCACCAACATGGTGATTATAGTGTAGTTGAATTCTAATTTGCCTTTAAAAAGTATTGATTAAGATATAGCCTAAATCCTCTCTGTCAGTGCCTTGTTATACAGGCCAATCATGATATGTCTTTAGTGGCATTTTCAGGTTTTTTTCCTGTATAGAAATTCATATCTTGTAATAATTAGTGGGATTCAATGCTAAACATTTGGAAAAAGTGCCTTGTATCTTTTTTGTTAATGATAATGTTTGTCATAATTTTTATTTGAAAGTTGAAGTTGTAGTTTTTTATATAATTTCTTCCAGTCTACTCCCTTTCTATATGTAACCTACTCTACTAGATCACTTCTAGGCTACTGCAGAAAAAAATCTCCTTTTTTTCCTTGTATAATTATGTCAGAAATAAAAGTTTCAATTCAGCTTCCTGTGTTAGATTTATCCCAACCTGTGCACCCCTCTTTTCTATCTTCCCTTTCTAAAGCCTGTCAAGAATGGGGATTTTTTTATGTTACCAACCATGGTGTCTCCAAAGGTATGTTTGACAAAGTTTGTTCACTCTCCAAGCATATCTTTAGCAATCCTACTGATACTAAACTCAAGCTCGGTCCGATATCATGCATTAAAACCTACACTCCACATTTCATAGCTTCACCGTATTTTGAAAGTCTCCGGGTAGCTGGACCAGATTTTCTTGCCTCTGCCAAGGCATCTGCTGATGTGCTCTTCGGCCAACAGAGTTCCGAATTTAGGTAAGTTTTCTTTAATTATTATGTTTCATACTAAGCTTTTATTGTTCGATTATGTGATTCAGTGATTGTTTGTTTAATTTATCTCTCTTATATCGCATAGTGAGATATTGCATGAATATGGAATCAAGATGATGGAGATATCTAAGAGAATCATAAAGATTATATTGATGTGTTTGGGAGATGGTTGTGAAAGTAGATTTTATGAGTCTGATTTTAGCAAGTGTCATGGATATATGAGGATAGTGAATTACACACCACCAGAGACTGTCATAGAAAAAGAGGTTGAAGGACTTGGAATGCATACTGATATGAGTTGCATAACAGTAGTCTATCAAGATGAGACTGGAGGACTCCAGATGAGATCGAAAGAGGAGGGGAAATGGATGGACATATCCCCATGTGATAATTCTCTAGTAGTTAATGTTGGAGATCTGATGCAGGCATGGAGCAATGGAAGGTTAAGGTCATCGGAGCATCGGGTTGTTCTGAAACGATTCGTAAATCGCCTCTCGGTTGCTTTCTTTTGGTGTTTTGAAGATGATAAGGTGATCTTAGCACCAGAGGAAGTTGTTGGAGATGGATGCTCCAGAACTTACAGGCCATTTACTTGCTTGGATTACTTGAAGTTTAGAGAGAATAATGAGGAAGGTAAATTTGATAGAATTGCATACACTGTCAAAGATTTTGCAGGAATAAAACAGTAGTAAACCATTTGTATCTTAACTGGGATTGATTGAATTGTATCTTAACTGGGATTGATTGGCATGAAATCTTCTTGTTTTGTCATGAATGCAAAAAGCACAAACGCGGTATCTTGTTTGCAAGGACAATCTAGACTACAGTTTGTTTTGTGTGAATTTAATAATTAGTGGATCCACCGGCTCTTTTTGTTTTCACTTTTTTTTTTTTTAATCTCTGTGTGCATGATTACTTTGACAAATGGGGTTTTGGGGATAAAGTTTTCTCTCCATTTCCACATACCCACTTGAAGAAGAAGCATATATATACCAACAAAATATCAAGAGTGAAGTTAATATTTTATCATTTTCAAAGTAGTTGCTGATTGATGGGCCCATCTGAGTAATCATCCTCAATTGGGGATCAATCATGATCACATTTTTAGCAAAATTCAAACTGGACTTTTGCATTTTTCTCAAGTGTAAGACCATAATTTTTTTCTAAAAAGATTCTGAATTTAATTGCCCTTCAATTCAACTGTTCTAATAACATCATTCCAAGAAATCTTTAGCAAAAAAGTTGTATGAAAGGTGACAACTCCCCATTATTTACAAGAATACAAAAAAAAAAAAAAAAAACGCCTGCCATTTCAAGTCCCCTCCATCACTCAAAACACCAACAAGCCAAAAAGAAATAAATGAAGACCCTTAAAATGTAAAAACTTTCAAGAGGCAAGCAAATCTTTTATGAGAGATTGCCATTAAAGTTTATAGATACTCTGTTCCTGTTTCTGTTTCCCACTTTGTGGGTCATTTTTAACGAAACCAAGGCATAAAAAAAGAGGCTAAATTGCATAATATCCCATGTTACAGAAACACCGGCCAGAGTTCGAAAATATTCTACATTCAAGTTGTCTCAAAAATACAGTAAATAGTATGCAAGTAAATCAAAAATAAAAGTAAACAATGTTTTTCACGTGCTTGCTAAAGATGTTGTCTTGTCTCTCTCAGTTTGATTTTATTTATTTATTTTAGATTCCATAACTTGATTGATTCTAAAAATTTGCCCCTTTTGTTTTTGTTTTTGTTTTCTTCTAAGCTGCTAACTGGTTAAAAGTCAAAATACTTTTACTTCCTCTGCTCAAAAGAAATGAAATGCTATATTTATACATGTATTGATATAGTTGCTGATATCAAGTTTATGATCATCAATTTAAGAACATGAGAATTCCCATTTTGAAAATAGAAGCTTTCAATTAATAATCATATTGTCATGTGTTAAATATCAATGAAATTGTTTATCTTCCCTTGATTATATTACTCTAGTCTTACGCGGCGGAAATCCCCCGAAAAACCTGTGTTCGTAAACGCTATAATCCACAGATGATAGTTGGTACACTATAGAATCAATGTAATAAGTAAACAACTGAAGAAGCTGTGAATAATTTATAAGATCAAACGATTTTTTCAGCTATATGAACAAAAAAAAAATAACAAGATTCAACATTTCCAAACAACTCTTTGAAGTGATTGTCTGATCATCCCTGCTGATGCAACATTCATTCCCTTGTACTGCAAGAAACCAACATTCATATAAATCACAATATGCCAATTGGGATTTTAGTTTTCTATCTGATACAACTAATTTGGTTATTTAAAGGCGCGAAAACAGCAAGATAATGACATGTTATGTATATGTAGTTTCGTGTTTTCTTACCTTTGATTTGATAGTGACACAGAGAACTCCTTCAGCTGTAGATGATTGTACCGAATGGGAATCTAAATGAAGATTGCTGATTGCATCCATGATCTCGATCAAGATTCCTTCCCTCCATGTACACTTGATATCAATCAGAACATTCTTGTCATTTATACTCACAGTTAGATTATCTATTGAACCATCTTTTAGCACAACGTATTCAATCTCCGGTTCCATTTCATCGATATTGCTAGCTTTTCTCTTATTCAATGCCTTCTTTCCGTTACTGATTTTGTCGTTGCCATAGTTATCAAATGTCCTCTCAACAGTATCCTTCTGTTTTCTATTTGTTCTTCCTTCTAATTCCGGTAACTCTAAACGAGATTCTAACTCTCCAACCTTTCTTTCGAGGTCCTGCAGGTATATTATTGTGTCGTCTAGTATAGATACTTTGTCAAACTGCACAAACAAACACAAATTCTATCAAGTGATGATGAACTATACGATCATTGATCAACAACAGTAAAGAACAGAATTTTTCACTACCTTGCTGATAGAAGGGACTAATGATTTGAGAGTTATGAATCTTTTGTTTAGTTTTTCCCTTCGCTTCCTCTCTGATAATACGTGCAGGTTCGCAGCAATTTCATCAGCCTCAGGTCTGTAAACATCATCTTTAATGCAATTTTCTTCAGACGTTTCAAGCAATCTATCATCATTCATTCGAGGAACTTCGAACAAAATCTTCTTCAATAATTTCTGCGCGATTCCATCTCTTTGTATCTTGCAATTCATCATCAATCCACCTTTCTTCCAGCTACAAAAGCTGGATTCTTGATTGCAGTTTTGAAAATTTGGCCCCAACTGGTGGGATGTCTTCAATAGAGCTGAAAGAACACTCTGATAGTGCAAATCATTGCCTCGAAGATCCAACGAAGTAAGCTTCGTGTCTTTGCATTCTTGAACTTCTTGCAAACATTTTTCGATTGCCTTAATATCATCTTTAGAAGCAGATACAACTTTTCCCGGATCTACTAAAGTTTGAGATATACAATCACTAGAATTCATGGAGTGATGGATACAGTTACTGAATTCGTCCTCTAAAAATTGCCAGCTCTGTACTTGAGAAGCAACTCCATTTATGCCTTCAACCACAAATGAATCCTCTGCTAGTTGATTAGGCTCTATGCCATTTGAGCTATCATTTGGAGAAGCCATTTCAAACACTTGACATCCTATAACTGGAACCATTGTGGTGTCAAGAATCTTCGGATCAAGAGCAGAACGCGCAAGATCTTTGTCATTTCTCATGTTAACAGCACTACTACTGGACATTTTGGAAATAATTGGATACGGAAAGTCTAAGAATGAACTCTTAATCTGCTGAATGAAACTGTGATCCTCCAAAACCTTTAAAAAAAATTTTAAAAAAAAATCATGATTTAAATCAGACACTGAAATGTACTAAGAAATTAAAATGGGGATCACACAATAAATTTACCAGGTCAGTTGTGCCCAGTTCGACCACGCCTTGCAAAAATGGGAAGCATACTACTGTCTGAATGTAAACACAAAAGATATTAAAAACCACATAAGAGTGATAAAACTCAAGTTCATGCTTCTTTAAGACTTGCAAAATTCTCTCAACGTGTTTTTCATTTAATCTTGATTACTATAAAGTGATACAATGCTGAAAGATAAACGGGGAGGGCAAAGGGAACGGTACCTGAATAGTTGCACTCTGAGGGAGCCAGCCGATTGTGACATTGCCCGATCATGAAACATAAACCGAACAGAGTAAAATTGTTTAGTTCAATCCTTCATTACATATTAATCGAAAAGATCAGTTCTTAATTTCTTATCCTACCTTAGCCAGCAGAGAACGACTGAACACTTTGCTATCTGCAAAATGAGCATTGCATAGCCAAATAGGCTCATCATTTGCTAACGCCCTCCCCGGCAAACTAACAACAACATCAATGAATTTTCTTAGCAACAATACAGATTAAACGGGTATGTAATTCGAATAAAAAAAGGGGTTGAGCTTAGAAATAAAGATTGTAAAATTTACCCTTCACCAATGTTGAACACAAATGACATGCAAACCAAGTAGTACCACTCAGTATCAGTGAGATCTTCAGGGGATAATGCTGCTGATGGTCTTCTGCTAGCTTGTGGATTGCTCTCACCAGCCGAAAGGGACTCGTATAACTCTCTTAATTGCTCACTCCTCTGTAAACCTAACTGGTCAGAATTGAGTTCCACTGCTTGAATTGTCTTCCTTGTCTTAATATCTCCATTGTAGTAACCATCACCCCACTCTAACACCCTAAAACACTCACATTTACAACCAATTGAAGGTCATTTTACAGATTTATAATCTATTAAGCTAAATTTAACTATCCATAAACTTTAAATCACTTGCTGTCTAAACTATTGCAAAAAATGTATAGTTGCAGTAGGTAAGATGGACCACATATTGTGTAAAAAAGTTCAACAAAACTAAGGAGTCTTCATTCAAAATCAAAGTTTCAGGAATTTAAAAGCAATAATTGAAAATCATTTATATGTTTTTGTACTTTCTTTGAAACTAAAATTACATCTGTAAAAAGAAAACAAAAAGGAAGCAAAAATAAAAAAAAAAGAGAACTTTTAAGTACCCAGATTGTCCAGCTGAAATGGACCAGAAGATAGCGTAGCTCCATTGGATGCTTCTCACAGCAAGAGCAAGTTGTTTCTTCAAATTCTCTGGCACTCTCTCATGGTTTTGAATCCCAGTAGTAGCCATTGACTACAACAAAAAGCAAAAAAAGAAAAAAAGAAAAAAAGAAAAAAAGAAAAAAAAAGATATCTATAAAAATAAAAGCTCAAATTTTTATTACAAAGAAGGCCACCAATGAATCAGATACACATTAATATGTCTGGTTTGTGGAATATTCTCCTCAAAGCATCAAAACATCTACTACATGAACACGTGTTCTAGCATAATTTCCATGATTGTTGATGTGTCCCAAAACAACAAAACCCAGATGGGTTTTTTTCTTTTTTTGCTTCCAATACCAAAAACAGACCAGACCTCACAACTAACATGGTCTCTCTTCTCTTTTACTATAAAAAAGACTGAAACTTGACTGAGTTTGAGTAGCTCCAAGATTGGTTTTGTTTTTTTTTGGGTAGCTGTGCTGCTGTGGAGTTTCAAAAATGGAGAAACTGATAAGACACTGAATATTATCAGATTGTACAAGCTTTAAGAAGAAGAAAAAAATTATAGACTAAAAGTCCATTATCACTGGAGAGAGAGCAGTGGACTGACGAGCAGTAATTAATTTTCCTTTTGTGTACAGAAAACCAGATCACTCACTCACTCACTTTGATGACTCCCCAAAAAATGGAAACTAAATAGTATTTTGTTGTTAGTTCTTTGGTTTTTGGAACTCTTGATACATTAAAAAATCACTCAAAAAACCAATTGAAGAAGCTAATAATAAAGATCTGAAGAGTTCATCTGACCCAGAGAAACACAAACACTTGGTCCTACAATGATCAGAACCACAAAGAGCACTATCTATGAAATGGGTTACAATAATTTTCATCACCAAAACAAAAACCATTAAAAATATATATTAAAAAAAAAAAACCAGCTGCTCAATCAAACACAGACACAGAGATAACTTAAATGGCAGACAGATGGAAACTAACAGTAAAAGTTTGCTTTAAGAGAAAAGTGTTTCAAAATGGTGATGAAGAATTAAAGAAAGTCATCTGCTTCATTTCTTCATGGGTTTTTGAGCTCCAAAAAAATATATTTATTTTAAAAAATAAAAATAAAAATAAAACTCTGCATGGAAAAAAAAAAAAGATTCTGTTGTTTGGGTTTTTGATTAGATCCAAATATATAAAGTACAATACAACAAATTAATATATAGAGAGAGAGAGAGATTTGGTAAAAAAAAAAAAAAAAAAAAACAGTGGGTCACATGAACATTTAAGTAAGCAGTGAGAACTGAGATGGTGGTATATAGTAGCTCTCTCTTTTCTTGTATTGTATTGTATGTATGGTTGGTTGTCTGGTTGATGGTGGGATTAGGTGAGAAATAACAAACAAGAAAACAAGAATAATTATTACCCTTCTTATATACTATTGTTTTATTGAATTTTACTATATATATATATATATATATTACAAGTTTTTATTTTAATGGAGGGTCAAAATAATGATAATCCTAATTCAGAATTTTGATTTTCAGTGAATTCAATGTACATTAATATAGTAAGTGACAAGTCTATCGAAATGATTGTGATCATATTTGTATTGGAACCTTACCTCGTATTTTTTCTTACCTTATATAATCTCATAACACATAAGTATTATCATGATTAATATGCTGTTAAGATGGGATTGGTCTTTACGATTACTGTATCAACACAAAATCACATGTTTTAAAAAGTAAAAATAACGAGATAAAGAAAAGGTTCAATTCCGTATATATGTATGCAAGAACTAGAGTTGATTAAAATGTAAAATGTAAATTGTAAATTGATATATATATATATATATTGATATTATATATCTACAATTCTTTTCTCTTCAGTGCTATAACTCCATTAGTTGTGTTGCATGTGGGTCATAGATTATGGAGAAGTTTTGACAATTTTAAGTCAAAGCATGTGAATCTAATAGTCCATATCTAACGCATTAATGAAGTTATATCAAGACGCACTGACTTGAAAATTTTTCATATATTTATCCATCTATCTAAACCATGTATTTTTTTTGAAACATTTATCATTAATAGGATTCGAGCTGTTGATTTGGGAGTCATTTATCCAAATCTCAAACTCATTCATCTACCGACCGAACTACGTTCCATGAGTAATTGTAAAGTGATATTGAAAGTGACTAAGAGTCGATTTAGAGGGGTAGGTGGGTGGGAAGGGAATACTTGTGAAAATGTTAGCAACGGCTCGAATTTCAGTCAAAATTACTAATGTGCTTCATTCAAGTTGATTCATCTCGCTCGGGCTTAGCTTGGCTCGGCTAAATATAACAGTCCAGTGATGTTGTGGTGTTGGAAAGTACATTTTTGGCCCTTGTGTTTATGGGAATTTACCCAAAGAAATATATATATATATTGTAATATTAGCGTGGAAAAGAAATAGAAAACAACTTCTCAATCATAATAATTCATACATAATCTTGCTTTACAAACAAAATCTGGTATATTCTATTTCGGCGAGATCAGTCGCAAAATGCAACTGTTATTATAAGAGAGAAGTCTCGAACTTTGAATTTTGGAATATTACAATAATTTATATTTATATAGGAAAGAGACTCGAATTCATAATTTTATAAAATGAGTATGACTTGTAAGGGAGTTAGGGACAGACCGGTCTCCTATTATCTTATCTATAACTACAAATAGTCCACAATGATTATTCTTTTATTGACAATCAAAGAGTTTAAAATTAAACCAATAACCAATCTTCTTGTATTTACAATAACATTCAAGCTTCAATAGTTTCCAGCACATTGATCTTAAACTAAACGTGTTAGTGTCATTATAAATTGATTTTGGGTGAAAAACCAAACCAAGCCGACAGGGATCGGCATGGAGCTTTGGGCAAGATTTGGAAGACTGCGTGTGTGTCTACCATCATCACAACCTGCAAGATTCTATTTTCTTTTAGGGTTAATTACACTAACTTTGTCTGATATTTTACAATATTACAATTATATTCAACTTTTACATTTATTAATAAAAATATACCCTTGACCACTTTGATTAACTATAATCAATGTTTTATTCATTCAAAAAGTCTAAAATACCCCCATTTATTATATTACCATTTATATATTATCAAGACAAATTCAAATTAAACTTTAAAATAAAACTAATTAAATTAATAATTAATAATTAATAAATGTAATAAATTAAATAAAAACAATTAAAATAATAAAATTAAATTAACATTTTAAAAGAAATTTATTATACAAAATGTTTTGATAAAATATTAACACCAAAACGTTAAATATTTAATTAGTTTTATTTTTAAATTTAATTAATTATAAATTTAATTTGAATTTATCTTAATAATATATAAATGCTAATATAATAACTTGGGGTATTTTAAACTTTTTGAATGAAAAAAACATTGATTATAGTTAGTCAAAATGGTCAAGGGTAATATTTTGTTAATAAATAAAAATTTTAAATATAGCTGTAATATTATAAAATATCTGGTTCAGTTAATGCAATTAACCCTTTCCATTATAATAAAAAACAAATTGATAATTATAATAAAAAGGAATAATATCGTACAATATTGTCAAATTCTCATTTTCATTGTCAAATTGGAAAATCAAAACCATTTATATTTTGATTTGATGATGTGTCAGATTTTTTTTTATCTTTTATTTTAAAAAGGAAAGAACAAATCAACAATATATGATTGATTTGACCATCATTTCTATAATTGCAATACTTGTGAATTAGCTAGCTCTGTGCACATCCACTTTTTTAGGCCTTTAAACACCAATAATTTGTCTTTCCTTTTTATGTTTTAATAAAATGAATTAAAAGATAAGATTAAAAATAAATTAATAATTTTTATTCGATTTTGTAGACATGTAGTACCCCACATTTTACTTGGAATCCAATTTGGGGATTTCATTATGATATATCTAGATAAGATTTTCAGAAAGCAAAATAAAAAATAAAAAAAATAATTTAATTTTTCTTCCACTTCTTAAAAGGCTAATTATTTATGATCAAGGTTTTTTTTATTTTTTATTTTTTATTTTTATTTTTTTAAAATCTATTTCATAATAAGTTTTGGATAATCTAAATTAGAAGTTTAAATTTTCTTGAAGAAAATTTATGAGAACAGTTTGTAATTTGCGGTTTTTTTTTTTTTTTTTTGGTTTGTTTGTTTGTTTTATCAAGGGCTCAACTTACAGTAGTCCTTTAAATTTTTTATCTTTAGAAATGGCTTACTTTAGGCATCATTGAACTGTATTACAATCTAAAAAATTAATTAGTTGGGTTAATGTTGCTCAATAGCATTTCATTCAGTTTAATAATATCTCATGTTCGAATCATTATACTCGAATATGATATAAAATTATATATCAGTCTTTCTACTATCAGTTCCTCCTGATATATTTTATATCAAGATAAAAAATGTAAATCATAGATTATTGAAAAGTTTTGATAAGTGCATACACTTTGAGTCAAAGTATGTAGATCTAATAGTCCACATTCTTCGTCCAGATATATTTTATATCAGAATGAACTAACAATAGAAAAATTATATTTATATATATATATATATAAATTAATAGGGTTGTGGATTCCATGATTTTATACATTCTTCCTTCCTTTTTTTTTCTTTTCGATACAAGATTTAGGTCATCTATACACGTGTGGCTATTAAATGTCAATTAATAGGATTATGGATTCTATTATTATATGAATCTTCTTTTTTTTTTTTTAAATGCTACTTACCTTTACTGTTTATCTTTTTCACTCATTTCTTAACATGTATACACTTTTTCATTTAATAAAAAGCTCTAACTTTTTGTTGCAAAGCTTCTTTACGTCTTCACCCCTTATTAATATAATAATAAAATCAGTCATTAGATGTAAAAACATAAACAAATTTTACAGTAAAAAATATGAACTTTTTATTAAATATAAAAATATATATACTTGTCAAACAATTAGTAGAAAAAGAAAAGAGAAAAGGTAGATAATATATATATATTTTTTTTCTTTTTCTTTTTTCGATACGAGATTAAGGTCATCTATACAGTATACATGTGTGGCTATTAAATGTGAAAGCATTGTTAAGAAGTTATTACTTAATTATAGTGAGCGAAGTCATTTTCGTTAATCGGTAATTTATAATTTTCAACTCAACTTTTATAACATTGCGTGCTAGTCTACCAAAACCTAGCCAATTATAATCCACCTTAAAATAATTATTTCTTCCTACAAGTTTAAATTAAATGTTTCTTAGTCAAAACTTTTATTAATCAAGACACGTAAATTGATGAATCAACTTCACTAATTACTATCTTTGAGCCGCCGAGCATATCAAGAGATTTTTGTTCCAAGTTTTGAATATGATTTGATTCATTGATTGTTGTTAATTAATAGCAAGACATTATTGAAGCTTGAAATTGAGATTGTCAAACTAACAAGTTAAAAATAACAATAAAATTATTAGATTTCGTGCTTCAAAAATGTTTATTAAATATTTAAATAGCAATGGAATCTATATATTGATGAACTACTTAACAAAGAGAAAAGTCGTTTTCGGATTATTGGACCCGTGAACAAACAACCGTTGAAAATGAATTATTTTGTGCGATTGTATTTAACACTCTTCTATATTGGTAGTAATAATAATAATAAAAGGTTTTCTAATAAATTTGGAATAGTAGAGAGACCAAAACTTACATTGTATTCTTAATGTTATATATTGTGCATGTATCTTCAATGCATTTGATTTAGTCCTCAAAAACTTTTTTAAAGTTTTTTTATTTTTATTTTTATTTTAAAATAAATTGGGGTTTTTTTTTTAAAGAAAAGGAGAACTCGAACTCGCAATCTTATTGTACATGTGTGAGACTGTGAGTAGTCATAGCCCCGGTTCGATTTAGTTTCGGTTTCCAATTCTGAACGGTCGGTTCCGATTCCGACGGTTTTTTTTTATCAGCTCCTTCTCTAGTTCTCCAAGACTCCAACTTCTCCCTAATTCTCATCCATTTGCTCTCCAAACCACTCGAATTCGTCCCATTCTCATCCACACCCATGACCCACACTACAAGAATTTTAGTCTTTCTCCACAAAACTTTGGACGAAAAAGCAAGATTTGTAGATGTAGTTAACATTTCCCCACAAAAAGAAGTTTCGTAGGCCTAAGATACCTGCCAGAAATTCCATGAGGGAGAGTAGTTGTGCCGACGAATTGGTGATCTTTCCCTACAAAACTTTGGGCTACGAAACGAGATTTGCAGACGCAGGTAACCTTTCCCCACAAAACAAAAGTTTCGTAGGCTAAGGGTTAAGAGAAATATTTCCCGACAAACATTGTGTTTGAAGGGAAAAGTTAATTAAAATAAAAAATATATATATATATATATACTAAAATTAATTAATTAATTAATTTAAAATATATATAAATGCTAAAAAATATTTAAAGTTAATTAATTAAAATTAAATTTTTTGGATAAATCCACCACCACCAAAGTAATCAGTAGTGGACACACAGTACATAAAACTTTGATTAAAGAAAATATGTACTATACACTTAGAACTCAACCCCACACTTTGAATTCTCACCTCCTCCATGTCAGGATTGAAGAATTTAGACGATCGAATTGAGAAGGTTTTCGATTTAGGGTTTAGTTTTCAAAATTGGGGATTTTGGTGTTGAGTTTAGATAAGCTATGTGAAGAGGAAGACATGGCTTTATAGCCTCAACCACAACAACATCCAAATTCTTAATTCATTCCTGACACTCCACTACCAATCTTTGGCTCTGAATTTTCATCTTTCAGATCGAATCTTTACCACTTGCATCAACCTTTGAATCCGAATCTTTACCACCTTTTGATTTAGGGTTTGTAGAAGAAGGAGGTGGGTCTGGTGGGTTTTGGTGCGAGAGGTGATTAATTTGGAGGTGAATATGCGAAGAGAAATGGAGATTGAAGAAGACATTGTTGCAACTTGTACGGTTTCGATGATTTTAGAGAGAGAAATTAAAAATATATATATTACAATGGAACCGTTGGTTCCAAAACCGCCAGTTCCACTTCAGTTTTTGAAATTGGAGAGCGGATATAAGGTTTCGGTTTCCGGTCCGGTTTTTTTGAGGTTGGTTCCAGTTCGGTTCTACTGTTGGAACCGAACGGCGTTCATATCTATGTGTGAGAGGTTTTACAACCAAACAAACCTCATCTCGTCACTTTCTTAAAGTTTAAATAACTTTAAAAAAAAAAAAGATTATATTTTTACGTTTTTTATACAAGAACAAGTTTGTAGTTGATATTTGAAAAAGATTTACCTTTCATCACATTAGTACTTGCGTAACAAGATGCTGACAACGTGAAATGCATGTATTCTCGTTACCACCTTACAAATTTTGTGGTCCATTATTAAAACTAAAACCTTACACAAAATCCAAAATATATTTAATAAAAATAAATACACAGGATACGTTAATTATAATTCTGCATAAAAATGGGTCCATGATAAGTTCTGCTGTACAGCCCTGGTCCTTCAATTCATATATATATATATATATACACTAGTTATTTGGACAAGTCATAATCATTATATCAAACATATATATACACACGCATGTAGCACGTGCCTTTTTAAGAAAATCTCCAAAATTATAGGGTCGGTCAACAAGGACGGAACAGCACAGAACAGAACATGTGACTTCCCCGTAAGTTTTTTTCAAAAAAACAAATCATTAACACTCTGTATATATCAATAATATTGGAATAAGTAAATCAATAAGTAAGTTATTGATACCACATGATATATTCATGAACAAATGGACCAACTCACATATTCCTTCCAAATTTTCAGCGGTTGTAGCTATAGTTACTGTATTTTTGTTTGTTTAAAGTCCGTACTTATTGTTACTACTCCATGTGTGATGATTTATAATTATTAAGTAATTATTGCATCAATATTAACCGTGTTATTCTATAATTAATGTGATAATTATGAACACTATGACACGTAATTTGAAATAAAATTTGGGGATAAAAAATTGAATTATTGTAAGTAACTTAATTTAATCTTAAGAAGTTTTTTGTTTTTGTTTTGTTTTGATTTTGTTTTTTTTTTTATTTTATTTTTATTTTTTATGTGAATATCAAAGTTACTTTTTGGCATTTCAAAGTTATAAAAAGCTGTCGGCTGACTCGGCTAGAGCCATTATATTAGCAGCCATGAGCCATCCAACCACATACACAACTTGGAATATATATATATATATATATATTATTTATTAAATTATAATATTTACATATATTTATATATATAATTAAAAAAAAAATGTGTAGGGCCGGCTATATAATGTAGATACTATATAGCCTTTATTTATAAAAAATAATATTTTAAATAAATAAATAAATAATTTAATATGCTTTTAAGGCAATTTGGACACATTACATTCTTCCCACCTACTAGTCAAACTGTCCTGTGAGCCTGTACTCGTGTGGCTGCTTCCGGATTTGAACACGTGTACGGATACAGGCCCTTCGATTTACTGACTTTTTTTTTAATTTTTTTTAATTTTTTTTTTATTTTTATAAAGTGTTCGATTTACTGACTTACTTTCACGCCATATGATTATGGTAACTCCAGATATTCCGATTGCTTGTCTCACAATTTATATACAGGTGACTTTTTTGACACCAAGCAAATATCTTCATACAACCATTGAATCATACACTTGTATTTTAATGAAATTTTTTAAATTTTAAAATATCCTTACATTTAATTATTTAAAATATGTGACTTTTTAATTAAAAATTAAATTTACTTGCTACACTCTAATTAAACATACAATCTATCATAAACCCTAGTAATACATATTTAATCAAACATAACATCAATCAAGAAATATAATTTTTTTCCATGGGGTGACTCTATTGCCATCCAATTTTTTTGTGTTTTTTTCCCACTACCCCAATTTTGAAATACGACTAAAATATCCATATTTTAAATAAAATAAAAAGGACACAATTATTTAATTTTTTAAAAAAAAAAGTTTTCAGCACCCACCAATCTCTCTTACCTATCACAAACCCTAAATTATATTCAAAATCAAAATAAATATTTCAATCAAGGATATTATAATAGAATAAGAAACAATTGTTGGAAGAAAACAGTTAATAAATAATATTTTTTTTTTTTAACTTTAAATTTGGAAAGTAGAAATAAAAATTATTTGCTTATAATCCCAGTATTGAGATTTGAGACCATGAATTGCTCCAAAAACCACCTGTGATGACTGATGAATTGTTTTTGAGTAATGTTACATTGTCTAAATTTGGTACCCAAATTCAGTGTCTAAAATGATGTGGCAACACTCTAGGTCACTCCGAACCATTCATTTAAAACATATAAATCTAATTCAATTTAAATGAATGGCCCACGGTGTTGCCACACCATCTGGGCACCATATTTGGACATCAAATGTGGACAATGTAGCATTACTCATTATTTTTTCCAGACATCTATTTCCCCTCTAACAACCTACAATGAATTTTAATTATTCCAAACATTTATTTCCCCTCTAACCATATGTGACGAATTAAATGTTTAAAAAAACTGTTGAATCAAAATAACAATATGAACACTCTATAAAATTTAAAACTTGTTCTTTCAAATTTTGAAACTATGGATGTAATGAGAAAAATATATGTTTAACATTAAAATAAATTTTTAAAAAAATAACTTTTAAACGGCCAGTTTGAGTAGCAATTAGAGATGTACATTTTTCCCCGGGGTCTCAATTCCCCTTGTCCCCATCCTCATTTGGGGACTTTTTTTGTTGTTGGGAAAAATGGGGAAATGGGGGGGATGGGGATGAAAATCATCCCCAAATTGAAATAGGGCATTTCCCCATTTTCGTCACAATTAATCCCCCATTCCTATTTCCCCCAAACATATATAAATATAATTATAATATATATTTTTAATTTTTTTTTTTTTTGTTCTTTGAAAACTCCAACTTCCTAAGTATATATACACATTTTATATAAAATACACTAATAAATTTTATTTTGTATTTGTAATGGAATGTTTGTTTGTTTTATTTATTTATTTATTTATTTTTATTTTAGTCAAATGGGGAAATGAAGGAACAGGGGAAACAGAAAAACGGGAAAAAACGGAAAAAAAGGGAAAAAAACGGAAAAAATGGGGAATTCGGAATGAGGATAGATATAGGTCCCCTCAAAATTCCCCATCCCCGTTTCCCCCAGATTAGGGAGGGTGGGAGGGGATGAGGGAAGGGTTTGGGAGGTGGAGATGGGGATAGGGATGGGGATGGGGGGATCTATATCCATCCTCATTCCCCAAATGTGCATCTCTAGTAGCAATTAGTAAAAATCAATCCGAAAATAAAATGCTGCTAATTGAATCCAATTCAGTAAATAATTAAGCAACATTTAGTAACCTGATCATAAAGCTCAGATCTCCTGCAAATTCTGAAATGTTACATTGTCTAAATTTGGTACCAAAATCCGGTGCCTAAAATGATGTGGCAACACTCTAGGTCACTCCGGACCATTCATTTAAAACATATAAATCTAATTCAATTTAAATGAATGGCCCACGGTGTTATCACATCATTTGGACATCAAATTTGGACAATGTAGTATTACTCATTATTTTTTTCCAGACATTTATTTCCCCTCTAACAACCTACAATGAATTTTAATTATTCCAAACATTTATTTCCCCTCTAACCATATGTGATGAATTAAATGTTTAAAAAAACTGTTGAATCAAAATAACAGTATGAACACTCTATAAAATTTAAAACGTGTTCTTACAGATTTTGAAACTATGGATGTAATGAGAAAAATATATGTTTAACATTAAAATAAATTTTAAAAAAAATATATACTAGGCTAAAAAAAATCCTCTCATCAATATGGCTAAATTTATTAAAAATAAGTTTAGACTTTTTTGTCATGCATTCTTGTCATGTATTTCTAGTTGAACGTAAAATTTAGAATATTATACATTATAACTATATATATGTATATTTAATATGTTAGTATACGAATTAAATATCATATTTATAAACATGAACGTTTAAGTTTGTCTAACTCACTGCAAGGGATTTGGATCCTTTACTGATGTAATATTTTTCCTGACATTTTTTAAAGCATATGATTGGTTGTTGATAAAGTGGTTGTTGAAACTAATCACATCTTTAACCACAAATTTATTACACTGGTTATATGTCATGAGATTATTTGAGGTCGGAAAAAAAATCAAATCAGTAGAGGATCCAAATTCCACCGGCAAGATATGTTATGACAAAAGTAGTATATATCTTTATTTATAGTCTTGAGACTGCAAATTACAAGTATTCAAAGCTAAAGTTATATTTATCTATCAATTTGTATATATGATCAATTATCTATCTATGACAAATTGCATTTGATTATAATTTGACCATTATTATATTGTCGACCCTACAATGAAAATATATCAAAATACATCTTAAGAGAATTTCTCTTTATATATAAAATTATGAAAACGATAAGAATTTGAATCTAATTAGTTCTGATGTAATGTGATCTGTTGAAATGTTGAACTGAATGTAAATAAGTAGAATAAAATTAGAGATGAGTTTGAAATTTTGAAGAGAAACAAGGGACCGCTATATTGACAAATAGAAAAAAAAAAAAAAAAATTTTAAAAAAAAATAAGAAATTGATTTTTGTGTACAATGAATGCAAATGGAAAAATCATGTTTTCAATGAGATGCATGCTTGTGTCGGGCATTTGGGCTAAAACTTGGGTGCATTGGATGCCCGGTGCATCGCTAACTCTGATGCTGCCATATCAGCAAAGTATGATGTGGCAGTATCAGGTTGAACAATGCACCATACATCATGCTGCACCCAAGATGGCATTTGCAATCTGCCCGATAAATATAATTAATGCTCACCATGGTCCATGACATTGATAATGTAGACCAATGTCAATAATGCATATTGAATTAATTGGTCCATCATAGGCAATTTTTGTGCAATGCCCTCAATCACATTTCAAAAAGTTTTGATATTGACACAAAAATTACATATTATTATATTTATTTATCTTTTATTTTAATGTTGTTAGCATAATAAATAAATAAATAAATTCAAAAGGGTCAAACCTTGCTAGTTTGTGCGTCCCATCTTGCATATATGTATATACATTAAATAGATGGAAAGTCCAAAAGGACCAAAACATGCACACCAAATTGTTATATTAAAAAACTGATTATTCTTGGCTTATTTATTTTATTAATTTTTATATCTTGAGTAATACAATGGTTAATTTAAGTTATCGAGTTATTGATGCAAATAGAGTAATGAATAAATAGACTATGTTAATCAATAATAAATTGTAAAAGAACAATATAATTTATTGGAATATATAAAAAGAAATATATATTATCAAAAAAGTAAAAAAATTGGTCAAACGTTTTCTAGTTAATGGTCTTATAATAGATATACCAAGTTATCGTTGCAAACATTAAGATATTATTACATAAGGAATGGCCAAAAATCGAGAATTCTAATTCAAAATTATCTTGATTCATCCCATTGTGAAGAACCGTCAAAGTATTTGACTCTCCACACATTCCAATATAAAGGATTAGTCAATCAAATAATTGATAGTAAATTGATCGGTTTGAAAATAAATGAATTACTTATCGTAGAATATTATTCTCGTTAGACTTGAACCTAACTAGCTGGTTTGAGCCGTTGATCTGAAAGTCATTTACCTAAACCCTAAACTCGTTCATCTACCAGCTGAGCTACGCACATGTTGATAATAAATAAATATATTTATATACAATTATATTAATCAGTTTTAAAGAGAAGGAAAGTTGATGTGGGCCAAAAAAAAGAAGCAGAAAGGCCACTTTCAACGCTTTGGTTTTTTTTGCACGTAGCGCCACCTTTACCTTCCAGAAGATTAGTGGCACACCATGGAATTGCAATTGTATTAACTTTTAATTTAGGGAGTATTTTTATATATTTTTCATCATAAGAAAATTTCTATAAATATGATTTTCAATTTATATTTTATTATTATTTCAAAAATTAAATTATACTTTACCTTATCCGTATATAGTGCAGGTTGCAAATTAGTTTATTATAATTTTAAGTGTATACATACATAATATCTTAATTATATAAACAAAATATAATAATCATCGACTGTTTTAATAAAACTGGATCGTTCATAAATTAACTACTTAAAATAAAAGTTATAGAAACAAATTTAGAAAAAAAGTAGGCATTAACGAAAAATAACACATTAAACTTTGTATAAAGTTGGCCAATTAATTAATGCATGATCCTCATCCTCCTTTTAAATCTCCAAACAATTTATTGAATGATGGTGGACTTCTAGAAAAAAAAAAAAAAAAAAAAAAAAAATCTAAAATGGGTGTATCTATTTCTGTAAAAAGTTTAAGAGATTCAATTCAGTGGCATCAATTGTTGTTGCAAAAAGTCAATCTCTAAAAGCTCAAATTAATTTTCTCCAATTATGTGTACATTAATTCAACTGTCACACTGATATTGTTAAACATAGGACTATAGGAAATTCTTGGATATTTTTTTTCTTCTTTTTCATATGATGTTTCCTTTATATCACTATTGCTACACAATCTAGAAAAATTAATCTAAAATCAACCCAAATAATTTGTCCTTATTCATTACATAATTACATCATTTGAATTTTAAGTTAAATCACTCTTAAAACCCACTAAAATTTACACTATATATATATATATATATATATTTTTTTTCATGGTTTCTTTATGTGAATTAACTCTACTTAATTGCTTGAGTGGGATCAACTAGGTTATGATTACAATTCGTTTAGTATCTCTCAAAAAAAAAAAAAAAAAAAAAAAAAAAACAAAAAAAAAAAAAAAACCATAATGCAGTATACAGATCTCAATCAGGACTTGTTAAGTGTCGTCATTTTAGTGTCTTTTTTGACAATCTTGTTGATAAAGTTTGGTGACACTCCACTACCATGTAATGATTGGTAGGGAAATACAAATTCTTCTTCACAAGTGACCCAATAAATTTACGAGGACAAACACTCCGGAAAGACACTCTTTGAAGCTTAACTAAATTATTTTATTTTATTTTATTATTTTATTATTATTATTATTATTATTATTATTATTATTATTTTCGAATCTCAAAATTGTAGAGTTGTTTTTCATCAAGGGTTAGTGAAAGAGGATAAGATAGATTTGAACCCATTTTTTTTTTTTTTTTTTTTAATATATAATAAATGTTGTATGAACGGTTTGTGTATTGAATTTAACAAGACAATTGGGGACCATATAAGAAAATTCTAGGGAGTAAATAAGAGAGACAAAACACATTAATTATAATT
Source organism: Acer negundo (assembly GCA_035582765.1). NCBI lineage: Eukaryota > Viridiplantae > Streptophyta > Magnoliopsida > Sapindales > Sapindaceae > Acer > Acer negundo. The sequence goes on from CM069238.1 coordinate 31,123,985, forward strand.
TCAATTTGGTTGATTCCCCATCACACACTTAATTGGAGTCACGACAATCAAATTAATGAGTGAATAATGATATTTGTACCCCTTAAAAATAGTTTGTACACCCTAAATTGGTATATTTTTAAAAAATCCAATAATAGCCTTGATGGCTAATTGTTTGTTAGTATACTCACCAATAATTATTAATTAGTTTCCTATTTTAATCTTTTTGTATTTTTTTTTCCTATTAATTGTTTGTTACATAAAAACTCTTTCCATTTTAATAAACCCTAGATTCTCTTTTAAATACATTTTCAATCTCTTTTAAGGAAATACAAATTGATTGCTAGATATGGAAAATGAATCAAAATCATGAGACAAATTTGGGTGTAAAAAAGTAAAGTTTTAAATTATCTATATATATTTTTTGATTTCTTTCAAACACACTTTAGAATTTTATTTTTTTATTTTTTTTCGTAATTTATCAATATTATATGTTATTTCTTGTTAAAAAAAAAAAAAAAAAAGATGTTCTTCAATTTCATCGAACACCTATCTTTTTTTTTTCTTTCTTTGAAATGTTATTTAACGCCTATCTACTTCCATATCAATTGGGACATGACATAAATCTTGCATTCCTTCAACTCTCTTAAACAGAAAGTGGTTCTCCAATTAAAAAAAAAAAAAAAAAATCTTAAAATGAATTTTTAATGGGAAATGGAGTTTGATTTTGAAAAAATCAAGAAAAGAAAAAAAGTTGGGAAGAGAAAGAATAGTAAGAGAATTAAATGTAACGAATTTTTTCAAAATAATAATAAAGTTGATTAAATAAAATAATAATAGTCATATGTGATGTGTACTTATAAAAATACAATAAAGGGCATTTCTGACATTAATTGGGGTTTATTTACAAATTAGTGATTTTTTTTAAAAAATTTTATGGGTATGATTACAAAAGGGGTGTAGATACAGTTTTTGAGGAGTGTCATTATCGCCACTCTTAATGAGTGCTGCATAGAGTGGCAAGTTGCCTAGTAATAGGCCCAGTTTGGGAATGCTTACTGAACTGTTTTCGGGGCCAAAAGTGATTCTAAACTGAGCCGAGGGTGTTTGGTAAAATTTCAGGGAAGTGTTTTTGGTCACTTTTGGCTTCCCTAACATGAGTTTTGAAAAGCTATTTTTTTTGTAGCTTTTAGAAAACTGTTTCACAAGAAGCAGTAATGAAAAGATAATAGATTATTGATATATATTCAATATATGTGGCAATAGATAAAAAAAAAAAGTAATAACGTGTTATGGTCGCACAAAAATAAAACAAATTATTTATTTATTTTATAACATGTTTATGGACTATGGTCATACAAAATAAAACAAATTATTTACTTAATAACATGTTTATAGTCACACAAAAATAAAATAAATTATTTATTTTCAAAATATTTTCAATATTCATTTATATCATTTCTAGTAATTTTGCACATCACTTTTTATTTACAGTTTACTAAAAACATTAAAATTACTTTTAGTTTTAACAGCACTTTTAAAAATTAGTTTACTAAACATTCAATTGATTCTTCTTACAACAAATACAAAAACAATTTCCCTCAAATCACAGCAATACCAAATTAAGCCGTAGTACCAAAACCTCATAAAAACTCAAAAGCCCATTTCAGATTTCTTTAGATGGTAATGGGCCGGGTCGTGGAACTTTCTATGGGCTGAAAAGGAACCTACCCATGACCCACCAACACCATTATATGATGAGTGAGTGTGACATAAAAAGTTAAAGAAGATTTATATTTATTATATAATTTAAAACATCATTGCACAAATTCTTTTTATATGTTAAAAGGTTATGTAAATAAATATGTAATTCATAATTATCGAATGGGAGCAACTAGTAAATAGTAGTGCTCGAAAATATTAGCACTACTGCTTACTAATATAATAATAATCTTATTTTTTAACCGGAAGTTGTCCTGTATCACCTTAATTAATGTTTATAAAATTATATTATAATAATATTAATCATCATATTATAGAGAAAAACTTGTTTGTGATGATCTTATTGTCACGTGGTGAAATTATTTAATGAGAGTGTGTCATTTATATTGAAAATATAAAATTATATTTTTAAAACACCATATGGTATTATGGTATGCTTTTATTAATCGGTTCTATTGTCACGTGAAATGAGAACATTCCACGTAAGTTTTCTCAACATAGTATATCAACTTATAATAATATTGTTAATATTTTCTTAATTTTTCCAACTACTACAATGAAAGTGAAATGCGAGAATCCCACTTTATGTTAACTGAAATGTTAACCGAAAAGAGTTGTTGATTTGTGATTGGCCGTGGAAGACTAATAAAAATTTCACCATATCAACAGTGAAAACCAATTAATAACAAAAAAACAAAAGAGGAATAAATTGTGAGGTGACAGACCACAACAGTAATTTTTTTAAAAAAAAATTACTGATATTTTTTAAATTTGAATTTTATAAGATAAAAAAATTAAAAAATATATATTTCAATAATAAATAAAATGAGTATATTATACATAGATCAAGGAGATAAAAATGTATCCCAATTTTTTTTTTTTTTTTTTTGTTGATGTATCTTTTATGATGGAGAAACTTGAACCGAAAGATTGCCGGATTGAATAAATATAATATCTCAAATTAATTATTAAATTAAATAATTTAAAGTTAGATACATCGTGACAATAGTAAATAATTTGGAAGAAAAGGAAAAATTAAAGTTGTTATTGTAGGATATATTTTTGTTTTTTTTTTAATTAACTTTATTATTTATTTTAATTAGTATATTTATTATAAGATTATATCTGAGGATGCATAAGAAATATATGACATGATTAAAAAATTTATTTTTAATTTTTTTATAGATATATTATTTTTTATGAATAAAATATTTATAATAATAAATTTGATTTATAATTTAAAATACTATAATACAATGCAAGACAGTATGATGTATTGCAACGGATTATCAAATATAGGATAGCACTAAATATAATTCAATATAGTATAGTATAGTTCCGTTAAATTCAATAAATCCAATGCAGTGCAGTACAATACAATACGTCATACTAAACATGCCCTTATATTACTGAGTTAATATTCCATTGCTACTCCTCCCTTCAGCTATTTTTGTTAAGGTATTATTAATGTCGAGCTCCTCGTCCATGCTCACCTCCACAACCACAGCACAGAAGCCACTGGTGCCGCCTGATGATGGGTTTTTTTGGCTCTTTACTGAGAACCTGTTGAAGAACTTGGAGATCAATGATGGAGAAGGAGCCGACTCTGCTTAAAATTTTTGGATGGTAGGTTTTCATATATATATATATATACGGTCTTGTTCCTATCATGGTATCTTTATATAACTTTATCAGAATATTAAATGTGAACTACTCATTTATAAAAGTGATTTGACAAGTGTATAACATACCAAGTCAAAGTATTTAAAACGAGTGGTTCATATTCAATGTCCTTATATAATTTTATCAGAACATCCTCATAGGAAAATTTCCATATATATATATATCATGATCGCAAATATATATATATTATGATCACTTTTGCGCACGAAAATGCACGCAGTCAGAAGATATGAAATATCTGCAAAAACTTCTATCCTATATTCTGCATACAGACACCATAAGTTCTGCTGAATGATTAACATTTAACACTAACCGACCACATTTGGTTTTTTAATTTTAACTTATTACAGTACTCCCCAACTCTTCAATCTTCATCCATCTAAAACACCATGCCACATGAAAAAAACCATATACCATAAATTGTCATATAGTTACTATTAGCATACATAATGAAATCTTTGTGATCAATAGTTGTTGGGCTTGGTGAACCCTAGCTACATTATATATATACATACATACATATATATATATATATATGTAGGATATAGTATGGGCTATTGTATATGTGTGAACCTAGTATTTCTTTAGGACTAGCCTTTCTATTATGGTTGATAATCCTTTATGGATTAGGATTCTTGGTAGGTTATAATATTTATAGGGGGCCCATACTCTTGCTCACTGTATGTTTCATGCTTGTGTCTTTAATACGTGTTATATATTTATTTGCATAATTCTTACCGTGGTTCACACCTAACTATTTTTACATGTAATGATTTATATATATATATATATTAACATATATATCTTTTATCTAACTTTCAAATTTCAATCTTATTTTTATTGGTTTTATTTTAATTTTCAATGTACCATTTTTTGTTATTTTTCCATTGTAATATTTTAATTTGAAGATGTTAATGTTATTATTTTGTTTTATTGGATTATTTAGAGTTAATTATTATGATATATATTAATTACACATAAAAATTTGATGATTTAAAAACATTTGTTTTAAATTAAAATACTCAGTGGTCTAGTGATTAATAAAAAGTGTAATAAATAATAAATTTAAAAATTATTAAAATATAGTCAATATTATACTCGGTTAAAAGATCTTAACCGAGTATAAATCACCACCAATTAAAAAAATTTAAAACTATAAATATAGTCAATATTTATAGTAATTACATAAATAAATTAATTGAGTTTAGTTAAAAATATAAAAAGGATATGAGAGGAATTTAATTTGTTTGAAGAATGAATACAGGTGTAAAATGAGATTATAAAAAGTAAATAGTAAAATAGAGATCGGGAGTTTGGATCTCCAAATATAGAGATCAAAATTTGATCTCCATTTAGATGCTTATCGATCAACTTGAATTGAAGAACTATTGGAGTGAAGTGAGTCTCAATTTGAGATAGCGAAAAAAAGTTTATAAAAAGGTGAAAAATATTTAATGAAAGAAGAGAACAGAGATTAAAATCCATCCACACAACTAAAATCCAACTCGGTGACTTAATTTGTCGATAAAAGTATTCATTCAATTTATTAATTTAACAATGTTTCATATTTGAATCGTTGTTATTCGAACCGCGAATTGTATTATATATATATATATATATATATATATGTATATTTACCTACCTATACCCGAGAAGTCGTGGTCCTTCAATTTTGTAGGAGACAGTAATGTCAGAAAAATAGATCAAAAGAAAAAGAAAAAGAAAAAGAAAGATAGAATCATTAGATGAGTGAAAAAAGATGAATCCAATTTGTGGTCCAACACGAAGTAAGTTTTAATATATGTCATTATATTTTCACATATATAACATTTAAATTTGTTTCTCTAATCAACACACCCCTTCTTATTTGATCAATCCAAGTAATTCTTATATAACTTTGGGGATTGATTTCTACTTCTAATCATTTCAATGATATATAGTCCACGTCAATAATATTATAAGTTCGAATCATATTTCCAATCCGTCAAACCCGAAATTGCAATAATTCAAACATATAATAGTTGCAAATTACTGTGCAAGGAATATGATTGCAACCCAAAAGAAAATGTTGTTTCTGATGTTGAGTGTAATTAATCTATCAAGAATGTTCTACACAACATTCTTAAAATGCTTTTCTGCCTAATTGTTTCCTTCATGGTTTCTGTATGTGAATTCTCTATTTGCTAAGAATCTTTACACTGAATTTCAATAAATAAATAAAACTCAGATTTGTGTTTGCTTCATCGACAAACTGTCCACTAAGAAAGGCATTTGAGAGATCATCAGAGTGAATGCAGAAATTCAATTACAGAAGAAAAAAGATTATATGGCGAGAAAATATAAAATACAACCTGCTAAGCATTCCTGACTCGCAAACCTGTTTGCCGATGCTCAGATATCACAATGTTTCAATGCATCTTCAAAGAGGCTAAATGCTAATGCCATGAATAATCAATTTGCACTTGACATAATACCAGTTCAAGATAAGTACTATGGAAAGTTGAAAAGGTTGGTTGAGCAGCTCAACATCATGGAGGACGGACGAGCTTGTTTACAGCTGTGTCTAGAGCATCGACATTCCTCCTCAAGAACTTTCTAAACAAGTATTAAGGAACCAAAATACCAGGATGCATGGGACAATAAATCAATCAAATTAAAAGGAGGTTATAGTACTATGAAGAAATTTAAACTCTAGAGAAACACGGAAATGTGGGTTGCTGCATCCAGTTGCCTCCTCGTTGAGGAGAAAACAAGATGAGGTCTATGGTCCTTCAATATTACCTCAAAGGAAGCTGAATGAGTCAACCAATGCAAAAGACAAACAATGGAAAACAATCGAAAAGGATACAACTGTGAAGCTAGGTTTTCGGCGCCTTTCATTTCCTCATTTAATCTGCCAATGAAGTTCCAAGAATGGGTTACAACTTAGAACAGATTATATATTGAACATGTATAAAATAAAATAAAATTCTGCTGTGTACAAGTTTTGTTGGTGGATGTGCATTATCCATCATCCAAGTTTGCGACAGAATGTGTCAAAGCTCATCGAGACACTACTTTCTAAACATTTCCATCTACCAGGGAAAATGGCGAGTTTTCTTTACTATAGCTTTTGCCACTGTTCTCACAGAAAACTATAACATTTTTTTTTTCTTCCCCCAAAGAATGCAATAATTGGTTCAAAATATCTGCAGATAACCTAAATGCCAATTACGATTAACAAGGGAAGAAGATAGTTAAACAACGTGTTGAGAGCCTAGATTGACCAAACATGATTAGAGGTGATTCTCTGTCCGAGACCAGAATCAATGCTAGTAATTTTACTTAAAATCATGGACTAGTTCAGATAAAATGAAGATTTCAGATATCCGTAAACATCTTCTTCCACCTAGATCTAATTTCAGTCCTAAATTTCCCAAGTTTCCTACTTCCAGCTATAGCTATCAAGCAAATCAAGGAATTAAGAGTTGTCAGACTTAAGAGGCAATAATACTTTCTTGATTACATTTTGGAATATGATAATCCAAATTATATAGTAAAGTATATATATTTAATCATTTCATCATCTTTTTAAGCAGAAAATAGGAAACTAAATAACCAGCAGCTGTCGAATCGATGTATGAAACATTTAGTTACACCTCTGTAACTTCCCCAGATTAATTGAACAGTGACCCAGCAAGATATAATTTTGATATACCACAGACAATGACGAGAAATAACCTGAAACATAATTTCACATCACATGTACAGCGCTTCACTTTAGCTTTTCCTAATTTATTTATTTTTCCTGGGTTTTAGATCAAAATTTCAATTCTATATCCACCTAGTCACCTACAAGATGTGATTTTCATTTTCAGTATTATCAAAGGACTTTAAAGTTAAGATTCAAAAGATACCTGAGACATGAATTTATATACCGATTTCCCTTTGTTGCTGCATCAAGTACTGCGAAGAAAGAGGACAAAGAAAAGAGTGCAATTGATATCAGAATCAATAGTGCATACCCCAACAAACAGTTGGTTTATGCATTCCATGGCAAGAAAACCATGAAACTGCCGAGGACCTAAAATAACCCGTTTAAAATCAGAAAGATGGAGCTTTAAGAGATCTATAGAGAAGTCTTATATCCATTTTAATCTATTATGCCACACAAACACATAATCTAAGTGATTATCTTCAAATGTTGAGGTGGTTCTAGTGGAAATAAAAGATAAAAACAAGACTTCTGGAAGTGGTAAACGCAGCAACAGGAAGTACGTCTCAACTAAATTCCAATAAAATGAGAGTTTTGCCTAGTTAAACACTTATGTAGTCACATGATGTACGTAGGCAACCGGATTGTTGTTCCATCTAACAGGCATATTACCGAACTACCGAAGTAACAATCACTTTGTTCAACCATTCCAACTCAACAAACACAAACTCAATCATCCATACTGCTCTCAATCTCTCATCATACCAATAAATAAATACTAAAGCATTATAAATTCAACATAAATCTTTCACTAACCAGATTCTTGAATGCGACCTGCAGCATCACTAAAGCAATGCATATGATCAACCGAGCTATTAGTAGCCTACAATAATCACATTCCTCCGTCAGATAAATCACTAACATGATCCTAAATTCCACAGATATAAAAATCCTTAATCATCAGTAAGTCTAATACAAGAAAGCAATGAAATTTTACAATCAATAATACCATAATAAGCTTCTAATGGGAAAAAATACAAGATTTCCTAATCGTGCACACTTTACTTGTTTTTTTTTCAGTAAATCATGATTCCAAATCACTTACAAAAGTCGAATTTTTCATTTTTTTCAGCAGATTTTCATTTAAAAAAATATATAAAACATAAAAATAAAAAATCAACATAAGAACCAAAGTTACAGTCTTTACAATTTCCCACATATGTCCAAGCAAATCAAACAGAACCCATTTGTCATTGAACTAAGAACTTTGATTTTCTTTCAGTCTTCTCTACAATTTTCTCAGCAAACAAACAGAATCCAGAACAGGAATTATCACCAAGCAAATTATGTAAAATTTGAACTTTTATTAATTTCAATAATTCATAAAGTTTCCGTAACTATTAAATTGTCAATTGCAAGAATTCAGCAAAAGAAAGTAAACGCAACATCGAAATTAAGAAAATGAAATTTACATTTTTTTTTGTTCTAAACAATTTCTCAGGAAACAAACATAAAGCAAAAGATTTATTTATTTTTTAATTTAATTTTCTAAAAAAGGAAAAAGTTGACTGACTTCAGAGAGGGCCAATCGGAGAGAAGCGAAGAGCGAAGAGAAGCTGTCGGCAATGGCGATCGAGTCTCTCTCCACCATCTCCAGTGCTTTGACGAGGTCGTTCTGGTTGAAGGACGGTTTCGATTCGCTGCTGTCGACTCCACCGGAGTCCTGTTTGGGTTCGAGACACGTGGAAGGCGGATCCATGTTCGGTTCCGGCTTCTGCGACTGAGATTGTTGTTGTTGGTGGTGGCGATTTTCCATTTCGCGCGAATTTGATACAACAAAAGGGTACCGAGTATTTGTGTTATTGTTAAAATTTTGGGGGGTTTATGGGAATTTTCGTTCGATAATATTTTTTTTCAATACAAATTAACGTAAAATAATATTAAAAAGAAAACGTTTTTAATTAAAGCAAATTTATTTATTATAGGAAATTGTTTAGGTACTGTGGTTAGTGGTACTGATTATATGCGTTACTATTTTGTTTGTAGTTATTGTGATATTGACCTAATTAATTACAAATTAAATCCATTCTTTTAATGCTTAGATAACGATTACTCATTCGGAATTCCAACGAGTAAATGAATTTAATTCATTTTATTTTGGAATTTGTGATTATAGTGTTGACCAAAATTTTTAGGGAATAGCCAGCGGCTCTCGTAAATGTGGTGAGATTCTCTAAACGGAGACTCGACCGTCAAGATTCAAGTGTCAAGACATGTATGAATATATGTAAAATTTTTCATCAATAGTGTGGGTTTTGTTCCACTAATATGTGGGTGCTCTTTCCCCATTTATGAGAGCTGTTTTTCCGGATTGTACTAGTAGAGCCTAATCTCGTCAGTTCTGACCGATGTTGTATAATAAAAAAAATAAAAAATATATATTGTTAATAATTATATCAGTAATTGCGAAATTTCTTCATATTGAAATGGATTTAGTAATTATATCAGTATAATTAACCTTCCAATTTTTATTTTTTTTTGAAATTAATACATTCTAATTTGTTATAACAAAAAAAGATAATGATTGACATCCAACACTTTTGTCCATCATTTATATCCAACTTGATGTGGTAGCTAATATAACACTTCCATGTTAGTTGCCACATCACCATATCATCACACTTTAATTTTATTATTATTATATTAACAGTAATGCTACACATCTCACCTGTAATCCCACAATTTTCATCACAACACATGTGGCAGCTGAGGTGTCATTGGGTGGGTGGACAAATTAATTGATTAGTGAATACATATGACTCACCAAGTGACACCCTAGCTGCCACATGTGTTGGGATGGAAATGGTGGGATTGTAAGTGAGATGTTTAGCGTTATTGTTATATTAAAGTACTAGATTTAAGGAATACAAATTTTTATTATTTTTAATTCAACTCATTTGGTGTGATGCTGTGACAGTTAATAATAAAATGTCATATCAGCTGTCACATCAAATTGCATATAAATAATGGACAAAAATATTAGATGTCTAACATTATCCAACAAGAAAGTACAAAATCACCGAGCTTTAATCGGTGGTTGACCGGTTTCTAAATTACTAACATTTGATACAATCTTTTCATTTTATCTTGATCTCATTAATTAACATTAAATAAGTGTTTCTATTTCCGACTCTATCCTGAAATCCTATCTATCGTTAACATTTGATACAATCTTTTCATTTTATCTTGATCTTATTAATTAACATCAAATTAGTGTTTCTATTTCTGACTTTGTCCCTGAACAGAGACTTAAATTCTGACTCGCCTTCCACTCTCCAAAGCCTGTTCGATGGTGCTCCGGGTAGGAGACTCCATGCTTGACATCAAACTCTAACCTATATATATGTAAAATATTGTATCGTCACGCTGCCAAATTGTAACTTACAACAACAAAGTTATAAAAACAAAACACAATCTATTTATATATGTACTTACGTACATATCTTTCAAACACTTAAAGCATTCAAGTATTCAACATTGAAATCAAGGAGATTGCAGCGACACAAAGGGCAGGAATCACTCTTCTCCAACCACTCAGCGATGCATTGGTGGTGGTAGACATGGCGGCACGGCGTCCGTGCTGCTTCAGACCCGGCGGAGAACTCCTCCAGACATATCATGCAGCACATGCAAGCCTGCTGCTGCTCAGCCGTGACGTTTGAAACCTCAATCCTCATCTTCTCCAGTCTCTTCTTAACTTGTCTAGTGATTTTACAACGAACGAATCGTGATGTAACGTTGATGATCAAAGTTTTTAAATCATCGATTACTATAACTATTAACAAAATTGAAATAAGACAGAAGGTTACAGCAAAAAGACAGTGCATGATTTCATCACTAACGACTGACATAATGAAAAAAAAGAAAAAAACAAAAAAAAAACTAAACTGTCTTGAAGAAGTGAAAATAATAATAATAACATTATTAAAAAGAAGAAGTAACATGAGCGAAAACCAAAAGGGTTGCTCTATTGCCACCAAAAAAATATATCATGATATACTCATGTTTTAAAATATCCTTACATTTAATTACTAATTAGAAACTTAAATTTACTCCTTGCACTCATAAGTTGAACACTTAATAATAGATACAAAATCAAAATCAATATCAATAAGGAAATATAATTTCCAAATATAACAAGGAATGGATAAACAAATTAAATAATTTATTTGATGGATTACGAATGCATACAAGTATGTTTACTTCAATTTTTATCATTGTTTTGTGATTGAATAAAAATAATTAAAAAAAAAAAAAATACACCAACAAAAAGATATGTGTATAAGGTTGCTGGTGTGCTTTCATGAATACTTTTAATTTCAGCAAACCTCAATTTTAAATGTTGTTATGATTGATTGAGAATTTTTTAAGTTTAAAGCCGTTTATATATGTTATAGATTTCTATTCTACCCCAAACCGTTGCGGAGGGTACTCTGAACTTTAAACATGCAACGAATTCATGATTTTTTATTTTATTTTTTCTCAGCTACTTTGTTTCTCTTAGTTGTGTTTAAATTTACCAATATTACTTAAATCATAATTTTGGTATTTTTAAAAGGTATAATGAGTAAAAATAATCATTTAAAATTTTTAATATGGGTGTAGGAAGTAAAAAAGGTGTAGTAAGATATTTTTTGGATGGCATTAGAGCCACCAAAACCAAAAAGGTAAAATAATTTTTTTCCATTTTTTTATTATAAAAATATGGAAAATATTTACAAGATTTGCTAATAAATATATTTTGAAGAAAATATTGCTTACTAAATATATTTTAAGGAAATTATAGAAACTACGAAGAACAAAAAATAAAATAAAAAAGAAAAAAAGAAAGAACCAATGTCTGAGCCCGGGTTCGAACCGGGGACCTTTAGTGTGTGAGACTAACGTGATAACCAACTACACCACCCAGACTCCGATGACATTTCTATGCTACTAAATTATTTTAATTGTGATTTTTGAACTTTTTATTTGTAAAATTAATTATATCTCAATGGTTTCTGGTTATCATTTATAAACAAATAGAAATGGAAATAACAAACAAGATGGATGGAGTTGTTTTAACTATATAATCCCTCCATTAAGTAATGAATACTGATAAACTGATAATCCAATTTTTGTTAGTGAATAATAGATTCTGATTACTCTTTTAGCTCATTAAAAAAAAAAAAAAAAAAAAAAAATCAAACAGTTTTGTTAATTGTTATTTGTTACTTTGCACACTCAGGTACCATTACATTAGACAAAATGAGGTAGGTCCGGTGGTAAAACCCCCCACATCTAAACCATGAGGTTGCGAATTCGAGTCATCCCCTCTCTTAAAAAATTCCAAATTTATATAATAGTATATAAGTACCATTACATTAAAACAACCCAGCTGGATTTTTGCATATTTTGGTTTGCAATATGGGTCATTGGCAGGGGCGGCCCTGGGGTGGGTCAAGGCAAGGCGCCCACCTCGGACCCGTCATGCCTAGGGGCTCCAAATTTATGATGTAAGTTTTTATTATGGGTCAAGTTGTAAAAAAAAAAAATCCAAAAAAACTAAACACAATACCAAAAAAATTAGAACCTAACTCAATTCGTTTTATTCTAGTACAAAACCCAATTTTTTTTAAGTTTCATTCTTTCTTATCACTTATTACCTATATACTCTTCATTTCTTCTCCACCCACTAAAGAAAAAAAAAATGGCAATTGAAGACATAAAAACCACAGATTTTTTTAATTTTTATTTTTATTTTGAGATGAAATGGAGATGATTTTGTTGGTATGAGGTCCATTTTATAGATTTCCTCCAAGGACCTTGGAATAGTTAGCCGGAATTTTATATGCATGCAATGCATACACATACTTGCATCATGTCTTATATTTATGAAAAATATATAAGGAGAAACGTTTTTCGAACATGTATACATATATATATATATATATATATATATGTACGGAAAATTTCCTATAAGGATGCCCTGATAGAATTATATAAGGACATTGAATGTGAACCACTAGTTTTGCATACTTTGACTTGGTATGTATGCACTTGTCAAATCACTTTTATAAATGAGTGACTCATATTCAATATCCTGACAAAATTATATAAGGATATTCTAATAGGAACGGGACCGTATATATATATATATATATAAACAAAAGCAAGAACAATAGAGGGAAAAGAAAATCAAAAGCAGAGGGACGCATAGATCTTAAAACATTAATCTAAATAGACATGTATGCCTCAGCTAAAGGTAAAGAAATATGAACTAAACTATTTAACCAATCCATCTTGACCAACGGATACTGAACAACACCATCATAGATAATCATAAGAGAGATCGAACTTAAGTGATATTCTCTAAATCATTCTCTTATGCATAAACTTAAGCGGCCCAATTATTAATAAGTCTTAATTCTATTTAAGCTAATAAAAAAACAATATTAAATTTTCAAAGTGTTAGTTTCAAAAAAAAGACTAAGAATATTTTCAATATATATATAATCGCATATTATGGTATATTTTAACATCTCTTCACTGTATAAACATTGCTGGAAGCATATTAGGCAAGATGAGATTGACGGCATGGTGCGATAGGAAATCCCCTTACGGTCACACCACGAGGATGTGGGTTTCGAATCTCTCCCTACATTACAGTGTAAAAATTAATTACTTCATTTGGAAATTCATCATTAGCCAGTCTTGTTTTTGGATTTTGAAATTCAAATGGGTGGTGATTTAATTGCTGAAGTGACCCAACTATCTCCAATATTAGAGATATTTTCGATATTTTTACCTAAATTTCCAAAAATTTGAAACCCCAATATTTCCAACAAAACCCTATCAAAATCATGATAATCAACAATATCCCAAATAAGTGGGTTAAAGGAGATTTTTGAAACTGCATGCATGCAGTGACGACCTTTTGGATGGATCAAAGGCAAGCTGCTGGTTAATTTCAACAATGAAATACTAACCAAAATTAAAAATAAACAAATTAAATCATTCTTGATGTTCAAGAATTCAAGTTGATAATCATTTTATTAATAATGGACCTGATCGATTATTATCTTTCAAAGTCTCTAAATATCAGCAATATGAGCATCTCCAAGGGGCTCTCTAAAACCCTTCTTTAGTTAAAATAGGGAGCCAATTTAGTTTTAGAGCACTCCAAGAGGCTCCCTAAATGACTCCCTATTTTAGAGAGCCTCTTGGTGGCTCTCCAAATGTAGGGAGCTCCCCATCTTCTCTCTCTTGTTTTTTATTTTTATTTTTAACATTAATCCTCTCTCACATCATCTTCTCTCTCTTATTTTTACCATTTTAAAAAAAATAAATTTATTTATATTTTAAATTTAAAAAATATTAAAATATTAATGATTAGCTATAATATGGAAGATGGTTAAAGTAATATCTAAAAAGTTGCTAGTTAAAATAACTAAAATATAGCAAAAATTTAGGGAGCATGGTTGGAGATGCATGCTCTAATAGACATAATTTGGTTTTAATTAGCAACAAGGATAGCCAGGGATACATAAACAAAAACCTTTATCACAATAGTGAATAGATCCTAAACATTGTCTTGCACAGTCTGCTGAATCATCTCCTTCAATCGAACATGGAAACTCTGGTCTCTTTGTCGAGTTTTTCAACGGTTGAGCATTGTCTCCTCCTCCAATTCTTGTCGATGATGACAATAAACCTGCATACATACATATATACCCCAGCATTAATTTTTCTTTTTAATATTAACTACCAAATTAACTTTATGTGTAATAAGAGAAAGAAGAGATCACAAGTTTTATTGGGATTCAAAACCGTCGATCTATAATATTAAAGACCTAGATACGTTATAAAAAGATTTCAGAATCGTCATAACCAGAGAAAGTGAGAGAGGGGAAAGAGTACTAACATGATGAAACCAAGAGAGCCAACAGAAAAACTGATTTCCATGAAGCCTCCATTTTGTATTACAAATTATCGAAGAAGAATACAATACAATTGCCTTTGTTATGCAGCACAGAAGATAGTTGGGATTCTACGTACAATATTTATAGAGGTACATAGCGACCACAGTTCTGGAAATTGGAAACATATCATTTGAGCTGACTTTTGAGATATTACTTTGATTTAATTAATAATAAATCTCCTAAAATGGGAAACAAATATAAACAATATACCCAATTCCTTTCTTTTTTTCAAACAAATCATAAATAATTCAATATTCTTATTTAAAAAATGATAAAAATATTCTCTTATTCAATATTCTTAAAGTGCTGCTATTGACACACCAAATACTAAACTATTTATACTCCACTTTTTAAATTATTTAGTATTCTTTTGTTTTTTTTTCTTTATCAAATTACTTAAAGAAACATACAATTTTAATTAAAAAAATCTAGCACAAAGTAAAACTAATAAAACATTTAAACCCAACTTTCCTTATTTTAAAACCCTAATGACAAAAGCTTTAATGACATAGATTATTTCAATGTTTACTATTTTTGTTTATATTTTCTTTCAAATCTCGATCTCATGTTTCCCATGTTTAATATTTATTGATTTATTACTATTTTTGTTTATATTTTCTTTCATATCTCAATCTCATGTTTACAATGTTTAGTATTTATTGACTTTATTGTTTCACATGTTTGTTTTATTTTTCTTCTCAAATTCCAGATCCATATTTACTATTTTTTTTCTCTTGCTTTATTTTCTTTCAGATCTTCCAGGTATACTATAATTTGTATAAATTCTTTTGTATATTTCATTTTGAATCTTCCAAAGTTAGTTTAATGTAATGTACCCAAAAAAAAAAAAAAAAATCACACAAAAATTGCAATCAAGAAAACCTAATCTCTGACAAAACATAACCACGCCAAAACTCTAACTCAATCGTTCAAAAAAATCATCAGACAATTAATATCACACTTACAATCTACCACCAACAATCTAATAAACTACAGAAAAAAAAAAAAACAGAAAAAAAAAATCGAATATAATAAAGATGGTTTTACCATGAAATAGGAAGAAAAAACAAATCATGCGAATGGATATGAGAAAACTATATATAAATATTAGAGATGAAGTGAATTTTTATTTATTAATTTTTATTATTATTTTTTTTTTTAAAAAAAGATATGGGGTGTATTAAGTTTTAAAAGGGTAATTCTGGAAATAAATCAAAAAAATTAATAAAACCATTTAATTTTATATAGAGAGCTTCTTTTGGAAATCCAATTTTTTCTTTTTACAATTCTTTTCTAAATACACTTCATTTTCAAAATTTAAATTTTAAAAAATTCTAAAGACACTCATATTCATTAATTCTAAAATTCCAAAATTCTAAAATTTTACACGACTCATTAACATGACCAATTTTTTCTTTTTACAATTCTTTTCTAAATACACTTCATTTTCAAAATTTAAATTTTAAAAAATTCTAAAGACACTCATATTCATTAATTCTAAAATTCCAAAATTCTAAAATTTTACACGACTCATTAACATGACCTAGAGGTTGATGGGTGTAGTGTATCGGATCGGGTTGTTAATGTGTCAACCCATTACACGAAATATAGTGGATTGGTTTTGGATTCACCTTTGAAAAACCATTGATCAGTTAACAACCGGTTAATATAAATTTTTTTTTTTTTTTTTTTTAATGTGTTTATGAAATTTATTTAAAAAAAATATTTGTATTCAATGACTCAATAGTAAACAAATTTTAATAATCAAGTTATGGAATTCATATAAAAAAAAAATAATTAATTTTAATAAAATTCTAATTTTTTCCTTTTTTAAAAGGGGAAAAAATTCCTAAATTTCATTTTTACCGGAAGAGGAAAACAATTCTTAATTTTTTTAACAATTTCTATATAAAAAACTATAAAAATATAATTTAATTATATTACTATATTCTAACCCAACCCTAAAAAGTAGCGATCTTCTACCTTCTTGAAATTAGTTACAGCCAATTCTTAGTAAACTACACATCCCCATTAATTTAAACCACAACAATTGGTCGGGTCAAGTTAGAGCATCTTCAATGCAAAAGTGGCTTGCATACCAATAATTGTTGATATGGATACAATATCAAGAGACTTGTTTCCTATGTGGCATAAAAATAGACTTGATAGACTTAAAATTTGGTCTTCAATGCTTCCGTCTAAAACACAATTTTTTTAATGACGTGTCGATCTTTTTTTCATGTTTTATTTTTTATTTTATTTCCTTACTAAAAATATATGAAAAATTAATGTTAGTTTTAAATGTTTGATGAGTCAACCTAAAAAATAGTTATGCAACAGACTGTTTGAAAGTGAACGGTCATGTTGACAATATCTAATATTTTTTTTTGTCACGTCAGTTTGAGGTTGAATATGCACAGCTGTATTGGAAACATAATTATTAACATAACATCTATTTATCCTACGTGACATTTTTTTTTTCACAAGCCACGCTTGCATTGGAGATGCTCTTACCCATTAATTTAATAAATAGTTTCGGGTTTGATATTTAAACCTATTAAGCTAACGGGTCATGCTCGGGTGAGACAATTTTAACACGACACAAACACAATTTGACACGAATTCGCAATAACACGACCTATGACAAAATTTCACACAAACCAAACCCATTCGGAAAAAAAACAGTTGATGGGTTAGTTTATCGGATCAAGTTGTTAAAGGGTCAATCCATAAAAACACAAAATATAATAAGTCAGTTTTGAGTTCACCTTTGAAAAACCATTAATTTGTTAACAACCCATTAATATAAAGATTTTTTTTTTAAATGTATTTATGAAATTTATTAAAATAATCTTTGTATTTTATGACTCAATATTAAAAAAAAAAAATTAATAATCAAGTTATGGAATTTATAAAAAAAAAAAAAAAATCTCTATAATTATGGTTAGGATATATTTTAAGAGTGGTGCTATTGGCACACCCCTTACCAATCAATATATTCCTCACTTTTTAAATTTTTGACT
The DNA here is from genome assembly GCA_035582765.1 of Acer negundo. Lineage (NCBI taxonomy): Eukaryota > Viridiplantae > Streptophyta > Magnoliopsida > Sapindales > Sapindaceae > Acer > Acer negundo. The sequence goes on from CM069238.1 coordinate 31,142,104, forward strand.
TAATAAATTAAAATTAAATGTTTTTATTAATTGTTTTGATTTATTTCCAAAACTACCCAATTTACTTATTTTTCAAATTTAATATACCTCATCTTTGATCTCTGTATACATCTTTCTCTCACCTCCATTAAATGATTTATTTTTTCTTCTTATTATTTTATTTTATTTTTTGAGTTTTTTTTCTTCTTATTTCATGGTGGAAGAGAAAAAAAAAAAAATAATAAGGTTGCTTCAACACAACGATAGCTTAATATCATTATAAATAACAATTCTTCCATATGCTTGATATCTTTTAAAGACTATTTCATAATATTTTTGTATGTGTGTAAGAAGCAAAATTTAGAGTTTAAGAGTTAAGAAATAAATTAAATTAAATTAAATTTAAAAAAAAAGGTTTAAAAGAACATTTTTTTTTTTTTTTTTTGAAAAGGAACGTGGGGTTTTAATAGGTTTACTTTGTAGAAGTTTTTTTTCCCTTGAATTATATGTCCCTTTAAGTAATTTTGATAAAGGAAAAAAAAATACTGCATAATTAAAAAAGTGGGGCATAAATAGACAAATAAGGGGTGTGCCAATAGCACCACTCTATTTTAATAATATATATTTTTTAAAAACTTCTAATTTTTTCTTTTTTTGAAAAAGGAAAAAAAAAAATCCTAAATTTTTGTTTTTTGAAAAAGAAAAAAAATTCCTAATGTTTTCCGATTTCTAAATTAAAAACTATAAACTATAAATTAATTATATCAATATATTCTAACCATAAACCTAAAAGTAGTGGTGTTCTATTTTCTTGAAATTATTTACAACTAATTCCCAGTAAATTCCACATCTCCGTTAATTTAAACCACAACAACAACAGGTTGGGTTACTTATTAATTTAACAATTGATTTCGCGTTTAAATATTTAAACTCATTAAGTTAATGGGTCATGTTCAGATGAAACGATTTTAACAAGAATACGAACACGATAAATTGCGCATTTGCAATAACAACAGCGAAATCAATTGTGATTATTTGGATTGTATTAGCCAAAGCTTTTTTTTATTTTATTTTATCTAAAGTCGTGATTTGTTCTTGATAACATATTAATTAATGCTATATATTATTTCTCTATTTATGTAAAAATTTGCTATTGCTTAGTGAACAAATGATTATTTGGATGTCAAATTTGTTTGTACAGGAATGGTAGCATTTTTCATATATAACAAATGCGATTTCGAAGCTGGAGGAGTTGTTTAGCCTCAACTAGCATGACACTTTTATGGTTCCTGGGAAACTTTTATACTTCTTGTTAATTTATAACTCCGGAACTGGAGAATGCTAAGGAAATAAGGAATACTTCAACAAGGCATCTATATATTTTCAAGACGCAGTTGAAGAGATATTTTTTCAATTTAATTATTATACAGAATGAATGTCACCATTGTTTTAGATGTGTGAAAATTGTTTGGTTGTTTTAGTTGTCTACAAGAGCTGGACCGGCCCTTTATCTGTCACATTGAATCTCCAGATGTTTCTGTCAATGCCCCGCAAATTGACAAGATTGCTAAATTCTCGAAGAACATTATATATATTAATCAATTTAGTCCACAGCAGAAAATCTTGGCTGAATTTAGAACACGAAATGAACATCAAGATTTTTAAGTTGTAAAAAATTTGAAGGTTAGAACACGAAATGAACATCAAGATTTTTCCTTCTCCAACATCCTAATATCACTTTGTCCACTTGAGAAAATTTGAGACCTTAAATAAGAGAGTGACTTATGATTCATGAATATTTTTCTTCTAAGAAAAACTTTAAAAATATGATTTTCAATTTATATTTTACATTGTCCAGACATCGTGCCGGCTACAAACTAGTTATTGTATACTATGGTATAGTTAAACAACTTTCAACTGTACAAGCATACATGCCTGAAAATGGAAGTAATTGCTAAAAATACACATGAGAGGCTGTGGTCTGTGGATACAAGTAGTACTATCCCCCTCCCCAAAACCCTAAATTTATTATACAAGTTAAGATTAACCTGTTAAGCTTGAGTCAGGTCTAAATTTTAATTTTCATATAAACAAGTGAATCTATATAATCTAGAATATCGAAATGCATTAGAAGACGTACACAGGTAAATTCTGGAGAAAAAATAAAACCACCATTTTTATTAAGAAGGCTTATTTGATAACATCAAAATGATGCATTACAATTATGAACTGCATCCAACATCTAATCATAGCTAATTATTAACCGATTGACTGCATGTGCTGAGATTAATAATAATAATAATAATATGATTTCAGCATGCATGTCAATTGTCACGAACATAAACAAAATTTGAGTATTGGATCACAAATAGCATTTTGGAAAGGTTGGCCTGCCTGTTTACATAAATTTTGGCACTGCTCATCACTAATGCAAATAAGTTTTTTTGGGACTTCTCCGTCTCCTGGCATATTTGTTGAAATCAACGCATCACCTACAAATTATATATAATCTATATTTTCAAAAAAAAAAATTAGTACTCCAACTTTACATATATGATATACCACACATGCATTAATTAAATAATAATATGATTTCAGCCTTTCACTTACATTTGCAAATTTTGAATCTTCGATCACATGTAGGATCATTAGCAAGTAATTGGCCTGCATCGACTTTAATAATTTTCGGCACTCCTCACTATTCTTACAAAAAAGTGATGATGATCTTGGGGTTTCCTCGGCTACTAACATATTTGTTGAAATCAACATGCCTACAAATTATATATTTTCAAAAAATAATTAGCCCAACTCTCTCTCTCTCTCTCTCTCTCTCTCTCTCTCTCTCTCTCTCTCTCTCTCTCTATATATATATATATATATATATACCACGTTAGTCAAGTTATATAAATATAAATATAGAAAAAAAAAACTCATCCTATAGAATAATTTTTACTGTATAATCAACTTATATGTTAATGTAACATTACATTATTATATAGTTGATTATGTATGAAAAAACGTAAGGAAATCTCACATACATTCATGAAATAAAATTTCATTATATGTGCATGTAGGTATTTATATATATATATATATAATAAAAAATAAAAATAAAATAAAAATAAAATAAAAAACTATGCATAACATGATATGTTTGGAGCATAAGGGACTAACATGATGCAAGTAAGAGAGCCATGAAAAAAGCAGATCTGGAAAAAGCCTCCATATCGTGAGTGTTTGTGTCAAAAATAAGAAGAAAAGTGAAAATATGGTTTGGTTTTTCAGTGTGGCGTTTGGGGTTCAATGGGCGTTATTTATAGGGTAGATTTGATTTATTTTTTGATTTATTTTATTTTATTTGTTGGTTTTTGAAATTTGAAGAATTAAACGAGAATATATTGATATAGTAGGTTCCAGCGCAAACTTATCACTGGTTTTCTAGATTATACTATTATAGTTTAAACATTTTCGAGTTTTATATAGTATAGTTTAACACTATGTTTGGTAGGAGAGAGTGAAAGTATGAGGGATGGATGAAGTAAGAGGGAGAGAGAGTAGGAGGGATGAAGATGATAATATATATCTCTCATGTTATTTGGTATTGAAAAGAGAGTTGAACGGATGGATTTGTATTAAATTTATAAAATTACTATATTATCCATAAAAAATTAGAGAGCAATGCAAAATTGGAGGGCATTATGGTCATTTCCCTCCCATTTTGCTCTCCCTCCTCTCATCCCCCATATTTGAGAGGATGCAAAATTGTGGGCCCGGATGGATCCCACCTCCCTCCTCTCATCCTCTTCTTCCTCTCATCCCTCCAACCAAACAAAGGAGGGATTTGATCTCTCCCTCCAACCCTCTCCCTCCCTCCATTTCTCCATCCAACCAAACGAAGCCTAAGAGTAATACTACTTTGCTCAAATTCAGTGTCTAAATCTGGTGCCCAAATAATGTGACATAATTCTAATATATTCAATTACATTGTATTATATTTACATGATTTAAATGAATGGATTATAATATTACCATATCATTTGGGCATTAAATTTGGGTAAAGTAGCATTACTCGTAGTTTAATCAGATATCAATGGTTTTTCTACTTAAAAAGGGAAATTTGAAATCATTTTACCAATGAATCATTCAGTGTTAATGTCCAAGTTTAAGTCACCATAAAAGGGATATATCAAATAAGGCATGTTAGTTGTCAACATTACATTATTTACCACATAGTCTCGTGATTTAAAATATGTTAATTGATATCTCACATGCCATATAATTTGAGAATAGATTTATGAAATATTTTTTGGGGAACCTAGCATTACTTATAAAGAAATGTGCATTATATAAATCAGAATTTCCTTTATAGTCTAATACTCTAACCATATATTATCAACAATAAGGAAAAGGAAAGTCTAAACAGCCATTTGCATTAACTTCCCATCAAAGCAAGTTTGACAAACTGTACTCTACTCAATATCAAAATTTTCTTAATGTTGAGGGCTATTCTAGTCATTTTCACAAATAAAAATAAAAACACAAGAAAAATAAATACATAAGAAATATTTAAAAATAAATAAAATTAATAGAAGCATTTTATAAAGTAAAATAAAAGAATTTATTCTTTCATTTCCACATAGGTTCTCAAATAACAAGCAAAAAAAAGTTGAAAATAATACAAAGACCAAAGCAAATATAATAAAAGCCCAAATACTTTTAAAATATGTTCCATGGGCTGAGTCCAAGAACTGCCAATAGGCCCAAGTAATATTGAAATGGATTAAAACGGCGACGTTTCACAATTAAGGTCAATATATCTTATTGGATAATAATTATTGGGCCGGTAAAAAATCCGGCCCATAGGCCCAAACAATCTTGAAAAGTGTGAGTTCATATAATTATTGGGCCACAAGTGTAAAATATTGTGGCCCAATAGATGTAGATTAGTTATAGGCCGAGTGTTTTGTTTTAAATAGAAAATTAAATAATTTTTAGAGATAAATAAATTAATAAATCTTGTATCAGTGTATTTTTTATTTTTTACATAATTACTGAATACTATAAACGTAATAAAACCTTCCCCCCCTTTTTTTTTTTTTTTTTTTTAATATATAGTTTTATAGTTATATACTTCAAAATTAATTAATTAATTATAATAAATTGATAAATACTTACAAGCTTAAGAAATTAAGACAAAAGTATCATGACGTAAATAAATAAATACAAAAACACACCATACATGACATTAACAAATAATTAACTGAAATTTGGCACGAATTGAATGAAAGGTTTGCCGGATGTCCAAAACTTAGAAAAACCAATCTCTATAAGCACGATGTATATAAGCGTATATGACCACAAGCCCATAAATTTTTGTAAGAGTTTATTAACATTTTACCCTAATTTATTTATTTATATTTATTTGATGACGTGATTAGATGCTTTATGGGATGATTTTCACGTGCACGGGTAATATGCATAATTCGATGTATAGTTTTCTTAGAGTAATACGATGTCGTTTACTACAATCTACTATAAAACCATTTTTTTTATAATATGTTTATCAAACACTCTCTTTGATTTCAATATACATAATTCAATTTCTTATTTTCAGAAAAATGTAACCAAACATATTTTTCCCATGAAATTATACCCTATTTTTTTTTCCAAAGCCGTGTACATAGATTAATTATATTATGATAAAACTCATAAAAGTGAATGTAAGTAAATTGTTTTCGGTTGTTCTTTTGTTTGATAACAAATATTATGCGAGGTAACCCTAAAATAGCTAAGCAATAAAAAATGAACTATATAGTAATATTAGTTTTCAAACAATAGGGTCGTGAAATTTGCATGCATGCATATACACATATATATATTGCGAAAATATACGAGTAGAAGATTTTTTTTTTTAGTTGCATGAATACGAAATGATCATATATAATATAACTAGGTTGATGTTCAATCTGAGGAGATTAAATTCAATTAACAACAATTTCTAGTATTTAACCGAAACTACTAGAAGTTGTTGTTAAGAAGAAAAAAAATCGAGTATATTTTCTAATATATATATTGAGTCTCTTATGAATGATCCCATATTTTAATTTCGGTAAAGACCTTGATAAAAATACAATATATCGATTTTAATGAATTTTGATCTGAATTTTTTTGTGGATCATGAGTTTATTGAAATCTATCTATCAATAAAATTTGAGAATTTTTTGAATACTATAACTATTTTTCTTGAATTTTCCTATATTTCATCTATTTTCTGATGCCTTCATATTTAATAAAATTTGGATAAATAGTTCTAGTACTTGGAAAATTCTCAAATTTTGTTCATATGTAGATTTCACTGAACTCATCATCCACACAAAAATTCAGATTAAAATTCATTAAATTCGATGTATTTTTATCATGGTCCTTACCGAAATTAAAATAAGGAATTCCTTATGAGAGGTCTAACCTTTATATATATATATAGTAGTTCGATCTCTTATGAAGGATTCTTCATTTATAGAATTTTAAGAACCGTATTATTTTACCGTTAAATCGATATATCTGATAGTCATAAATTAGTTAAAAATCAATACAATTGGGCAATTAAAATTGAGAAAGTGGTCAGCTGGATTATGGAAAAAGCAATTAACATACTATATAAATATATATAAATAAATATATATATATATATATATGTTATAATTGCATTTTATGGTATAGTTTAACGAGGAAATGGTGAGAAATGTCACTTTTTTAAAGGGGTTTTATAAGAAACTCATCACTTTAATAACTTAAGTTTAAAAGACACATATTATAGTGAACGGATAAAAATGCCCTTACTTTACACACATTCTCTTACTATTAAGTTTTTTTTTTTTTTTTTTCTTTTAATTATTCTTTCATCTTCTTCATAAAAGTCTGTTTAATAGACCTCCAATAGAGGTTGAACATCATTAGATAATTAGTTTAATGGCTACGCAGACGTATTCGGGGGTTGAGCTCACGGTGGTCGAACAAATTGAAAAGGCTCAGAGACTATTTACAAAGTCTCGAAGCCTCGAAGCCAGTGTTAAAAGTCACGAAGCCAATGTTAAAAGGCTCAGAAAAGGCTCGGAGATACAAATTTTTTTTTTAAAAAAAGATGATAGTTAAAAAGGCTCGAACAATGTATGAAAAGTCTCGGAGAACTGTTGAAAAGGCTCAAATACAATGTTAAAAGTCTTTGTTCGAGACTTTTTGAATCTCCGGGACTTTTAACATTGTATTCGAGCCTTTTCAACAGTTCTCCAAGACTTTTCATACATTGTTCGAGCCTTTTCCGAGCCATTTTAACTATCAGTTTTTTTTTTTTTTTTTTTGTATCTCTGAGACTTTGTAAATAGTCTCCAAGCCTTTTCCAAACCTTTAAACACTGGCTTCGAGACTTTGTAAATAGTCTTCGAGACTTTTAACACTGGCTTCAAAACTTTTAACACTGGCTTTGAGACTTTTAACATTGGCTTCGAGACTTTATAAATAGTCTCCGAGCCTTTTTTAATTTAATTCAAAATTCACACAACTAGCTTAGGGTTGTTGTTTTGATGTGGTTTTTGTTGTTCACCGTGAGTTTGCCGGTGAGTTCTCAAGTTTTCAGGCATATTTTTTACAACCGAGGTTTTTTTTCTCTCTCTCTCTCAAATGTTTTCTCTCTAGGTTTGAAAAGACACAAACTGACAAAATAAGGGTATTTTTATATGATTACCTAAATAGATGCATTTTAAACTTGAATTAGTAAGGTGGTGATTTCCTTACAAAAACCGCCCCAAATAGTGACAATCTTTTTTTGAACCCATAGTTTAACACCTCTTCACTGTATAAATATGCCTAAAAAAGTGAAAATGGAAGTAAATCGAACACATTAACATATACTACTGACCAAACCTAACCATCTCAGATATTTTCTATATCCCCGATATTTTGACATTGACATTTGATAATATTTTCGGTGAAATTGATATTATGAACCCTGTATGAAGTGACCTTTTGGATGCATCAAGGGCTGGCCTCTGGGTTCAACAATCAATAGTGACATACATAATTAGGGTGTATCAAGGAAATATTTACCGTTCGGTCTAAATTATATATATAATTTTTTTTTCTCGGTATACAATAATATTATAAAGTCAACTTCTTAACTATATATAGTTATTTATCTATTTTTTTGTAGTCTATATATTATAATACTTAATTAATGACTCACAAATTCTCTCACACTAAATTTATTAAATTCGTTGTGTATTATGGAGAAAACTCTTATGATTTTCTTCCTCAATGTATACGAAATTAATAACGTCAATGCAAGACATGCAAGTCATTAATTAATAATAAACAAAAATTATATAATTCTTGATAAAAGTATTTGTTTATTTTTTTTTAATAACAAGATGACACAAATTCAATAATGGACTATTCAATAATATGAAATGCATTGTAAAATTTATTCATAAACAATTATTTAAACTTGTAGTAAAAATATATATATTTAAACTTGTAAATGGTTTAATTTTATAATGTTAGAAGCCATAATATTATTATATTATGTGTATTTTTACAATGAACAATAAAATATTTACATTTCACTAAATTTAGATAAAATATCATAGTTTTGTAACATTATCAAACCTTAAGGTGTTTATGTAATTAGACCTAAAGATTTATTGAATTTAATTTTCTTTTGGAGACAGCCCGAGCAAGCCCTCTCTTATGTCTGTCACTGTGCACAACCAAAAAATAAATAAATCATTTTTGATGTTCAATAATATATATTTTTATTAATGGAAGCTGCAATAGATATAATTAACTTGATATATGTTATAGGTTTCAGCAACAATGTGCAAAACCAGGCACACATAAGCAAGTTCCACTGTTAAGACAGTGGTGAGTAGGTCCTTCACATTGTCTTGCACAGTCAGCATCAGTCTTACATGGAAGCTTTGGAAGGTTTGTCTGCTGTTTCGATTTCAACGTTTGAACATCGTCTCTTCGAATACTTGACGACGATGATGATGATAAATCTGCATACATACAATACCCCAACATTAATATTTTATATTAACTACCAAACTTTATGAATAGTAACATGATTGTCGATCTACAACATTAAGGATTTTAGGACCGTCCCGATCGGAGAACACTAACATGATGAAACCAAGAGAGCCAACAGAAAAACTGATTTCCATGAAGCCTCCATTTTGTATTACAATACAATTGCCTTTGTTGTGCAGCACAGTAGGGATTCAGGATTCTAGAGAGACTATTTATAGAGGTACGTAGCGATGGACAGGTTAGGACATATATATTATGAGTAATGTTGCGTTGTCTAAATTTGGTGTCCAAATCTGATGCACAAATGACGTGGTAACACTGTGATCTATTCATTTAAATCATACAAATCTAATGAAATTTAAATAAATGGATTACAGTGATGTCATATCATTTGGGCACCAGATTCACCAGATTTTGACACCAAATTTAGACAAAGTAGCATTATTGATATATTATACTGATTCAATATTAAAATCCCAACTATATAGACCTAAAATGAGAAACAAATTAAAACAATTTTCCCTAAACATTCCCTTTTTTTTTCCTTCAAATATTTCAAGAATTTTTTTTTGAAACAGTAATTCAAGATTCTTATTTTAAATAAATAGTCCAATATTGCTTTTTTAGTATAAAAATATTTGGGAATTATTTTTTTTAGAGAAATTCGGGAATTATTATTATTACATGTGTGGTAGCCAATAATGGTTCATAAGCCCAAACGTGGAAAAGTCCAAATCTTCATATGAAACTAGCCCATGCCCACATGCTTTGGGTCGATCTACAGAACTTGGCCTTAAAGACTAAGTCAAAAATGTCAGTTACTAAACCAGGGTAAAAAGTTAGTTACAAGAAGGAAGTAACAACTGATTTCAAAGAGAGGAGATCCCTCATTGAATCACACCCATTAACTGATATTGATAAGATGAACGTTGAAGGATCATGTTGGCCTATAAATAAACACAGATCAATCCTAATAAAGCCTCTCTGAAAACTCTTGCGAAGAAAAAGCTTACAAAGCGTGTTGAAACTTTAACTGTATATTTTCAGGTGACAAAAATTCCATCCTAATCACGATCATTATTCACTGTCAGCCATTATTCAGCCCAAACACATCTAAGGCTAAGAATCAAACCCCCATCTTCGTTGTGTTTTATTTATATTTGTCTCTGTTCTTGTTCTTTTATAGGTTCAATGAAGAAGATAGCTACCCAAGGTTGCTAGACTAACCATTTCGCAGGCTTGTTGAGGAGGCAACATCCCTCATTCGGCAGGTTCAAACAAGTTGTCTTGGACTTAACTGAAATCCGACCTGATCCATATAACTTGTAGTTTGACCACCTACAACATAGTAGTTGCCTGGTTTGGACTATATTGATGGGTAAATTATATAAACGACCCAAATTATATGTATAATTACACTTAAAAAAAAAAAGGTGTAATTACACAGAAATTGACGAAAAAGTGATAATAACACTCACCCATAAGTAGAGATGACAAAATTATCCACGGATACGGATATCCGTAAGAATCCACTCCATTTAAAATGGGGATAGATACTATTATTTTGGGGATGAAGCAGAGATGGATGTCATTCTAATATCCATTTTATTTTCGGGGATGGGGATGGATATCATCTATGGATATCCATCCTCATCTAGATCCATTATAGATTTTAATATTTTAAAAATATAAATTTTTTTTATGTAATTATTAATTCTAATTATATAAGTTATTATTAATTCTTATATCTGAACTTTATTGGATGTATTTGTTTCTCTTTAAATATGATAAAATGTACCGTTACATATGTTCGTTACATTTTTCTCTTGTAGAGTATAAAAATTTAAAGTATTTTCATCGGATATGGATATAACGGAACGGGGATAGATATCTCTATCTTAATTAGAGGATTATCTGAATCCGCCCTGCTCACTTAGAAATAGGGATGGATGCTGGAATGGAGGTATATATTTCAAATGGATATGGGGATGGATATTGGGGTATCCATACCCAATCCGATCCATTGTCATCCGTACCCACGAGCACCTTTAGTCACTACCAGTTAAGTGTAAATTTTTTTTTTTTTTTACAATATTATTAAATAAATGAAAAAATAAATAAGTTATTCTGCCAAATTAGTCCTAAATTTTTTTTATTCATTAATACAACTAATTTAAAATTTATAAAGAAATAAAGAAAAATATTGTACTCATTATCTACCCAAAAACTAGAATAACACCGAAAGAAACACCATAAATATTATTTTAAAAAATAATTAATAGAGATTGGAAATAAGAATCTCTATGGAGATCCACCAGACAGACTTGGTAAAATTTCACACGGCCTAAATCCATTCAAAAATAGATGTTGATGAGTGTAGTGTATTGGATCTGTTGTTAATGGGTCAACTCATTGCACGAAATATAGTGGATTGGTTTTAGGTTCACCTTTGAAAAACCATTAATTCGTTAACAACTCGTTAATATAAAGTTTTTTTTTTTTTAAATGTATTTATGAAATTTATTAAAAACAATCTGTGTATTTAATGACTCAATAGTAAATAAATTTTAATAATCAAGTTATGGAATTTATAAAGAAATATAATTAATTTTAATAAAATTCTAGTTTTTTTCTTTTTTCTAAAGAGGAAAAAATTCCTGAATTTCTATTTTATTGAAAGAGGAAAAAATTCATATATATTTTTACAATTTCTAAATAAAAAAACTATAAAACTATAATTTAATTATATTGCTATATTCTAACCCAACCCCAAAAAGTAGTGGTCTCTTACCTTCTTGAAATTAGTTACGGCCAATTCTTAGTAAACTTCACATCCCTATTAATTTAAACCACAACAATGAGTCAGGTCTGGTTACCCATTAATTTAACAAATAGTTTTTGGTTTGTATATTTAAATTCATTAAGCTAACAGGTCATGCTCGGGTGAGACAATTTTAACATGATTCAACACGAATTCGCAATAACACAACCCATGACAAAATTTCATACGACCCAAACCCATTTGAAAAAAAACGGTTGATGGATCTAGTTTATCGGATCAGGTTGTTAAATGGTTAACTCATTAAAACACGAAATATAATATGTTGATTTTGGGTTCACCTTTGAAAAACCATTAATTCGTTAACAATGCATTAATATAAATATTTTTAAAAAAATGTATTTATGAAATTTATTAAAAAAATCTTTGTATTTAATGACTCAATAGTAAAAAATAAAAATAAAATAATTAATAATCAAGTTACGGAATTTATAAAAAAAAAATATTTCTATAATTATGGTTAGGATATATTTTAATAATTAATTTAAAAAAAATAAAACTTCTAATTTTTTCTTTTTTCGAAAAAGGAAAAAAAAATCCTAAATTTCTTTTTTATTGAAAACATAAAAATTCCTAATGTTTTACAATTTCTATAAAACTATAAATTAATTATATCATTATATTCTAACCCTAACCCTAACCCTAAAAGTATTAATCTTCTATTTTCTTGAATTAAGTTACAACTAATTCCCAATACATTCCACATCCCTGTTAATTTAAACCACAACAACATGTCGGGTTACCTATTAATTTAACAAATAATTTTGGGTTTGAATATTTAAACTCATTAAACTAACGGTCGTATTCAGATGAGATGATTTTGACACGATAAGACACACATTCGTATTGACACGACTCATTGTCATGTCTAATGGAGATGGGTCTGATCTCAATGGAGAGAGAATTTTTTTTTTTTTTCTGATTTTTTTAATTAATTTTAATTCATTAATCTTTTTTAATATAATGTTAAACATTTTCCAAATACAGATGTAAGGGCATAACTGATATTATCTCTATTCCGGTGGTCAACCTTTAATCAAAGGATCAAGGGCTAGTGCATATAATCCGTGCAGGTTTGTATAATTTCCCCTCTACGAGAGAATCTTTATTTACACACAGAAAGACATTCTGGAAATTCTTGAACTTTGTCTCAATGCCATCAAGGCAGGCCTAGCAGTTCACTTTTTTTTTTTTTCCTGCAAAAGTTCCAAATGATCCATAACATGCATATATATATATATATATATATATATATATATGAAGAATTGCCCAATTGACAACTGATTTCTTTTGAGGTCAATCTAACTGTCCAAGTATTTGATGAGAAAACCAACAAGCTTGGAAGTTGGAATCACAACCAAACAAATTTGACGAAATCATAAAGATAGATAGGCGGAAAGATGAAACCACACACGTAAAATTACACAGAAAAAGCTTTTTTAGTATATATATTACAAATCAGAAGCTTCTAATTACCGATTCCAACACGAGGATTCCTGTTAAATAAAATGGAAGGATTTACGATTGGGGTGATGAGCAAGGTGAAAAATTACACAACTAAACTGGAAGCAAGAATAGTTCCCTTCCCCTTCGCTATCTAATATCTTTCTAATTTACTGCCATCGTTTTGAGAGCTTGCTCGAAGAGGAACTGCCAATGTTACTTTTCCGAGAATCTGAAAATATTTCAAGAAAAACGGCAACAGTTCAAAATAAAGGGAGAGAGTAGAGAAAGGGGAGAAGGAGCAAAAGTGAATATCATGTAAATATATTCTAGTTCACATACTTGGTGGAAGCTTCGCAGAGGAGGTGGAGCCCTTGATCAATGACAAACGTGAAGTTTTTGTCTGCACCGGTTTTAGTGGGATCTTGGGAAGTTTGGATGCAAAACTGGGTCTACATTTGACCAACAAAAGTAAATCAGGTGTTCGATTTATTTCAATAAGGTGATTAGAAATTGAATATTACTCACTTTTCTTTATTCTCTTGTTTCTCAGCTAGCTTTGCAGATTCAGGGAAAAGAGTGAACTCTACAACACTGGATATCGAACCATCAGTCTCAGTTCCCATTGAAAGACCACCATCGGATATGTCACTTAATCTCTCATCAGAATCTCCATCCCCAAAACCCAAGAGCTCAACGTCATCAGCTAAATTCTGACTTGAATCTCCAGTAACAAGTTTAGAATGTGAAAGTAATTCCTTCTGATGTCTAAAGTCATCCAATGAGCGATGAGAACCACCTTCAGAATTTTTATCGCTGTACTCTGAGTAACGGTCCATATCAGAAGCTGTTTTGTCAATTATACCCAAGCCTTTCCCCACTGATGGTCTTCGACCTAGTCGAGGACTCCCGATGGAATGTCTTCTTGAAGATGGAGAGGAAGACCCATACCTTACAGAGCTCAAACCATGTTTCACACCATTAACATTAAGAACCTTCAACTGCTCAATCTCTTCATCTTTCTTTGTGATTGTGTCCTTGAGAGTTGAAACCTACAAGATCAATAGAAAATCAGATAATGGTAAGTAACATGGGATTGAAAAAATTAATTGTTTTGACATTGAAGAACAGGGTTAATCAGTTTGAATCCAGCATTTCCCCTTTGAAAAATCAATTGCATTTATACTCCCGAAACTAGACATATTGAATAGCACTTATATGGGTGCAGGGACACTAGCTAATGGGTTTGCCATTGATACTGGGGAATGCATCAACATGGCTGAATTCGAGATCCTTTGCCTCGGAATTTAGTATCAGTGACCGACTGTGCTAGAAAATTTAAGAAAAAAACTACATAATATACCTGTTCCATAAGTTCTCTAACATCTCTTCCCTCTTTGTTGCTCCGTGCAGCACCTAACTCAACACCAGAAACTCTCTCAGCAAACTTCAAGGTACTTATGGTTTCGGAGTGGGAATCTACATCAGGATTAAGCTGCACAAACATAAGGGTCTTTGCTTGACCACCTGCAATAGGAAAAATCGATAGACAAATAAATCACGTCATTGATAATGCCATTATGAGCTGCAGAATTTTACAGCACACAATAACATGAAACAGATTGTGTTGATAAAATCAACTTGAATTATTACCCAATGAACTTTGAAGGACTTGAGTTAGTTTGCTATTTCTGTAGGGGACATGAGGACTCTTTTGTGCTAGAGCGAAGATTACATCTCCAAGTGCTGATAGTGATTTGTTTATATGTTGAGCCTCCCTAAGTCTGTCACCGGTTGCTTCAGAGCGATCCACCCTTTCACTGCCCGCAAGATCTACCAGATGTAGACTACCGCGGAAAACAGCACCACTTTTCAACTCCGTGCCACGAACATGAACAGTGAGAACACTATACAAGAGAATAAAGTGAATACTATCAGCAAAACAACAAAGGAAAGCAAGTGATGAACAAAATCACTAGAGAAAATATAACCTGTGGGATCTACTACTTCTTTCATTAAGTGCAGTGGCACCTACAGCCCTATTCATCAATCCGATGTTCATTAATTCCAAAACGTCTGCGGTTGATTTAACAGGGTGCATACTTGCCTCAGGGACAGCTAACCCATTTGGTTGGGTTGTACTCCAAATCCCAAGTGTGTGCAAGTCAAAGAAAACAGAAATCTTTTGAAATTATAATCAATGCAAAAGGAAAATGTTGCACTCATATTTGACCAAATACAAATTAATTAGGATACAAAAGAAATGCGGTAAATAATCATGTAATCTAGCCGAAACAAGGTATGGAGTTGACATCTCAACAAAGAGTAATATGTTTAAGAATGAATGAAAACCAATAAAATGAAAATAAAGGATATCTTTTCTGTGGACCATTACTTAAGAGTAGATCGCGAACTTGTTCATTATAAATTTCAACCATCTGTACACCCACTTCATATAAGATGGAGTTTCTTCTATTCTGAGAGATTTGGAAAAGGTCATTCAACGCTCGATAGTTGACACCCCAATCTTCTCTGGATGATACACTAGGTCCGCTCTAGGGATAAAAAAGGAATCAAATGTTAAGGTACAAGTTTAAACGGCCAACACTTTTGAACATACAAAAGGAAGAAATAGTTACACACCATCGTATAGGTCTTTCCTGATCCAGTTTGTCCATAAGCAAATATACAGACATTATACCCGTCAAGAACAGACCGTATTAATGGTTGTGTGTCTAAGAATACCTCCTCTGTCGACATAAGACATTTAGAAGATAGAATTCAGAATCGTTTACTATACTAGTTGCAATTATAGAAACGTGAAAACAAAACAACAATAAATAAAACCAAAAAAATCATGACCTTGAGTAACTTCTGGGCCAAAAACCTTGTTAAACTTGAAAAGTCGATGATTGTCTTTTCCTTGTTTTACTGGATTCACAACCACCAATTCACCATTTTCACCCATGTATTCTATGGTTGTTTGTTTTTTATTTTGGCCAATTAGGAATGGTCTTATCCGACAATAGACTCTAATATTTCCTGTTTAGAGAAAGAAAAAAAAAAGCATAAGATATATAACAAGCGTATCATGTAAAAACATTACAAGGTAATTTACCTTTTAAGTCTTGAACTTCATTGTACAATCTCCGGTTTTCTGCTAGAACCGCATGATAATTCTCAGCAGCATCTATAAGCCCTTTAAGCTTTAATCCTATCCAAAACAAAAAATTCTCATCATGGGAAAATATCCATCTCAATAAAAAACAGTTGAAAGCAAACTAAACCAAACCCGCAAAGAATTAGCAATCTTACCCAAGTAATTAAATTCATCCGAGTAATTCTTTTTTGTCTTTAAGACTTCATGCTTTATAGACTCAAATGCTACCCTTAACTCCTGAATGACATAAATGAGGTTTTAGGAATATGCATTAACAAACTACAAGTGCAAGAACTAACAGTTAAGACAAACCTGTATAGCCTCATACTGAGAGTTTATAAAGCTTTGGTATGCGCGTTCCTTCTTTTTCCATCTTCGGGATTTAGATTCAGAAAATGACTCAAGTTCTTTCACCTTCTTCTTCGAATCAATGAAAAGATGCTCAAGTTCCTTCAACTTCTTATTAGACTCAACTTTAGTTTCCTCATGCTGTACCTCTAATTGCAAACAATGCTGTTCATGTGCCCTTTTGGCCATTTCTAATTCATGTTTTAGTGTAGAAATCTCTACATCACTGTGGTTCCTCTCTTTTTTCAATCTAAGCACATTCTGTTCTTCAAGCTTTTCCTTCTCCTCTATTTTGGTTTTCTCAATCTAAAAGACACCAAATATATAAAATATAATCACTATGCTACAAGAGCTCAAGTAAGAAAATTTAAAAGTACTTACAAGAAAACCAACATAACAATTATGAATATTTTTTGGCAATTTTATTCTTTACCAGGTTTTACTCGATGTCATAAGTTAGGCAGCATTTTACATAATCAAATGACAATAATGGAAAAAGATTTTATTTTCAAAACAAAGATTGTTAAGCCTTGCAAATAATTCAAAACCACACTTCTTGAATGATAAAGGTTTTTCTAAAAAAGATTTAGGGTGATTTATTAATTTAATTACTATCCAAGTTTACAATTAAATAATTAATCAAACATAAAATACACGGTACATCATATAGAAGTAAACTGTGTACAATTGCAATATGCATAGAACTTGATGTATATAGGGGTGTTGAGCAATACAAGGACAAGTAAATCATTGATCCTTCTGAAGTAAAACTAACGGAGTAAAGTTTTTCATTCCAGACCACAGACTAGTTAGTCAGCATACATGATTTTGTATAACAAAATGTTTTCATAAATTAATTCTGGTTGCAAGTTCTCTATAAATCAAATTTTGCAGCTAAACCATGTTAATAATGGAAGGAACTTGGTTGAACAACTGATGACAAATTTGCAGCAGCAACAACTTGCATTTTTCAAATACATGTTTTAGGACAAATCAACGATATTCAAGATCAGCAATTAAACCTCACTATAAATTAAATAAAGAATTAATTGAAATTGCACCTTCATTTGCTCTAGTTGGTTGCTAACAACCTATCCAAAATGAAAAAAAAAAAAAAAAGAAGAAATCAGTTGATGAGTAATCATGAGAGAGAGAGAGAGAGAGATAAAATGTAAGGCAAAAACCACACATTATTAGTCAAAGCACCTGATTCTCTTCTGTAGTCCCCATTGACAAGGTCTCAAGCGCTCTTACTTTTGCTCGGTACTTCTCCTCACGAGACTTAAAAAGACTATTTTGCTGCAGCCATGAAACAATATAAACATAAATTATCCATGAACAGTTTAAAAGAAAAATGCTTTTGAAATAAAGTATAATGCCTTCAAGCATTTTACATTTTTCAAAATGTGGGCTTGAGTTGACGTTCTCCTTTCGATTAGTTGCACCACTGTTCTCAGTATACATGCCACAGGCTGAAAATAGCAACAACAAAAAAAACAGTAAAATTAGTGATGCAAAACAACGTGCATCTGAAATAACAATGAAAAAAATAACATAATAACATATGAATTCATAAATGCTCTATTAATTACTGCCATACATGAGGTACATCCCCATTCTTTCTTTCAATGCGTTCATCCAGAATTTTACTCACAATGCTGAATAGTGATTTAGTTGAGGCATTCTGTACAAAAGAATTGCAAAATACATTAGAACACCATAAGGCTTTCAATCTATGGATAAAAACAATTTTTTTTTTATCAGAGACTAGGGTACCATAACAACTTCTTCATGCACAAAGGAATACAGCACTTACATCTAAACTGCTTGAGTTTATGGCTTCCAAAAAAGTAATATCAGAAAGATCAGCCTGAGATCCTTCCACTGGATGGGGCATGTCCCAGACCTTATCTGTCATATGAGCATCAAAACAGACTCTTTACAAAATAACATTAAAAAAATCATTCAAGTAAATTTGACAGTTAAAATATATCAGGTCCTCCATTCTCTATCTCGGATATTGCTTTCTTCTCATGTACAATACGAATAGAAAATATACTAGAGAAGCCAGTGGCTATATGGAATAAATTCAGCGTATTTAACATCAGGTGCCCCACCCCTCTTTAGGTTCATGAAAAGTAAATACTTCCAATAACAGTTTCCACCTCTAATTGCCTATGAATTTGAACAGATTACAAGTACAACATAGAATGTCCTCCAAAGGGGCACAGGGCA
This sequence comes from Acer negundo, assembly GCA_035582765.1. Lineage (NCBI taxonomy): Eukaryota > Viridiplantae > Streptophyta > Magnoliopsida > Sapindales > Sapindaceae > Acer > Acer negundo. The sequence goes on from CM069238.1 coordinate 31,161,192, forward strand.
CTTCTGCTAAATGATGAATAATGTTTAACTTGACATATGGTATCCCTACCATACAGAATTAGCTCAAAACACTGGTTTAAGTTAAGTGTCCCGCCCCTCATTTCCTAGTCCTTCAAATTTGAGTTTCCTATAGTTCATGGCAATTAGCCAGCAACTCACCTCTCTAATCACTAATGAACTTGTACGACTAAATAATTCAGCACATAAGCCCTTCAACTCAGTATTTAATAGTTTCATTTGTAAGTTCCGTGTGTGGTCTAAACCACAAGCCAGCTGTAGACTGTAGTGCATGTAAAAGGACTATATACAGCGTGATCTATTGCACAGCTACTTTTACCATAGGCAATGTGGGCCCAATCTTGGTGTTGGTCACTTCAAATAAGTTTGTGAACACTAAAAAAATTACAAACGTTACTTAAGAAACCATTATTAACACTAGTGGTCCTCCTCTTTTTAACTTTATGTTTCAGTTTCCCCTCATTTGATTTCATTTCAGGGATAAATGAACCCACCTTAACATAAACAACGATCACAAGTCAACAAATAAGCTGATGTGAAACAATAATAGTTCAGTTCATATCAGAAGTGCATTTATAAAGACAGGAGAGAAGGAAATTTAATTCCAACTTATCATCCTTTGTCTGCATAAACCAGGCTTAAACCAGGCAGTTCATCTAAGCTGATTTATCTTCCCCAAGATTTAAAAAACAATAACCATACCAGATGCAACAGAACCACGCAGATGCTGGGACTTGCTATCTAGGGAATTCCATCGCCTCTGTTCTCCATCTATGGCAGAGTGCTTTCCACTTATCACTAAACTCCCTAGGGAGTGATCAGTTCCCTCTAGATCAACCCTAGGCACGTTCCATCTCTTTCTTGAATAATTTTCCATGCTTTCTTCCTCGCCATAAAACTTAAAAGATGCTCTAAGCATTCTAAGGCACTGCAGAACTGGCGCCATATTTCCCTGCATAGTATCTCAAATAATCAATTGAAATGAGCATGAAGGAAATTTAGAGGTACAGCTGGGGAAGAGGTAGCAAAGAACAATAAGACCTAAAGCTTCACACATTTTTTCATATCAAGTACAAATGCACATCAACTACGGCTATTTAATACAAACATAAAATATCAAACCTGAGGGTTTCCGTCATCTGAAAAACAAAATGAACCAAAACTGAAATCAACATTCCTAGAACCAATCAGGTTGAGGCCAACTGGGCTTGATGGCAAGTTTTGCCACAGCCTATGATCTACAGGCACAAAAAAAGATTTGACAAAAACTCCAAGTGTCAGACATTGACACTGAAAAATTTATCCAAAAGGACAGTCACACATAGGTGTGGCAATTTGGGTCACAACACAACAACCCAACACGAAGCGAATTTAGCGAGCTAGGGTTGAGATAATTGGGTCACGTCAATAATCGTGTCTACTCGTTTAACCCGTTTAATAAATGTATTGTGTTCATGTTTAGCTAATAGTGTTACAGGTTGACACAATTACTAGGGGTATACAGGTATACTGTAATTTTAACTCTATGGGTATAAGTACAATATGAAACCCTAAATTCAAAAATACACTGGTTAGACGTCTCGTTTTCGTGTCTAGCCTAATTTAATTGTATCGTGTTAGTTGTATAGTGTTCATGTTTAGGGGGTTCAACCCAATTAATAATCGTGTCATGTTTGCGTTGACCAAAACATAATAGTGTCGTGTTCGTGTTGGGTCAGACATGACCCCCCAACCTAAATTGCTAGCCCTGACATACCAACTCTTTAATGAAGGTGCCTACAACATCATTAAGCACTTAGAGACTTCTTCAATATTGACATGTAATGAAACAAAGTAATATAAAGAATATTTCTCAGATGAATACATATGCCTGAGGAATCAACCAGGAACTTCACTCATCTTGGTTTAAAACTTACAAAGCACACCCACGAGTCAAGTTGGTTCACCATGGTTTTCAAATTCTATCAATGTAACTTACAAACCTGATATCCACTGCATTGAAATGCTAATATATAATGCAATGGCTACATATGATCAACCTTCCTATACCTGCTCTAGGTCTGTCAGTTGAAACCTGGGCAATCTCATCTCATCCATAACTGCCAGAAACCTCTTAACATATGCAGGACCTGGTTCAGAATAGCCTCCCTAAAGCATAAAAAGAAAATATAAGTTCAACTGTCAAAATTTAACATCCAAAATAGAACATGACTTTAAGGTAGGTATGATAAAGCATAAAAAAGGTTTGAAACAATACAGAACAAAAGAAACGCCAACATAAAATTAAACCAACCATTTCAACTGAACCAGGAATTAGCTTGTTCAATAAGCTACACAAAACTGTGCCATCAGTCAAGCATGCTTTCAATTCCTCCTCTGAAGCCTCCAATGACAAACTTAAATGAGGAATCATACCATTTAACCACTCAATTAGAGTATATTGCCAGTTTCCTACATTAAATCAAAGATCAAAAGTGAAATATAAAAGAGGGGAAGAAGAATTGTACACAGTTATGTGTGCGTGTACATATGAGTGGGCAGGTGTGTATGTGCGTGACAAAGAGAAAGAATAGAACTTTTTCTTACCATCAGCCATGCTCTCAAAACGTTCTATTTGTCCAACATCTACACGGTGAGTTCTATTTGAGCGGTCTAATACCTCATTTTGCCTGAGTACCATTCCAACTGAATGTTCGTAATGAGAGTTTCTGAAGGTCCGTGTTTCCAGAATTAACTACAGACATGTTGAAGCAAGTCCATTAATAACAATCTGTTCAGGGGACAAGAGAATATAATCAAGTGACTAGAGGCACTACACCAAGAATTTACATGTCTCAAACAGAACAACAACTCTAGTTTGATTATACGATCTCTATTACGCATGATGAAATTTTGCACTCAAAAGTACAACATATACACCCGAACTGCCCTACGCATACAAAATTAGAGCCAAATATAGTGCACAAAAAAACATATTGATTCCATGTCAATGAGTTTTCAAACAAAATCCATAAGTATTTGTCTAATTCCGATAACTGAATAGTTTCACTTGAGAGAGAATTTTCTAATTTTACATCATGTGACAAATGATCAAAAGAAAAAAAAAGTAAAGCATGCATATTCTTTTCTTTTACTACACTTCATCCACAAACAAACAAAAATAGAGATGAAAAATATCAACAGACTATATCGAACATAATTGTTTAGCTTAGCTTAGCTGAAACAAAGCTAAATTTTCAATTTAACTGCAAAAAAGAATACATAAAACGTAAAACACATAAAATTCCCATATTATCAGCTACCAAACAAAGCATGATTAAACAAACTAACAAAAAAAAAAACCCAACGAAACTCAAATTTCGTCTTTAAAACAATTATAAGCTACATTACTGAATCCAACATTCATTCAAAAAATTGAAATGAAAAAACACAAATTTTCTCCAGATCCACGCAAAGCCCTAATTTTGCGCCCAAAAAAAAAGCAATGTAGAAACAAAATGTGGATAGCATACCAGTCTGATGAATCATAACCTTGTACGTGCTTCGTTCCAGATCTTACGAGCCAGGAATCGTCGACATTTGTAATCGAAGTTCTTCAAAAATAATTTTTTTTTTTTTTAAATAGATTGTCTGCGTCGAAATAAATATCGATTAATTTCGGGAAATGAAACGATTTGATTACTTTACATGGCAATAAATCCCAAGAATTTCTTTAAAAGAAATGAAATGAAATGAAAATGTTGTTGGAAAATGGCGAGTTGGAAAATGACGTGTGCGAGAGCGAGAGGGTTTGCTTTTTTGTTTTTGTTATTTTTTGAAAATAACAGAAAACATTTTTATTTAATTTTTTACTCTTTATAATGTTTATTGTATTTCTAGTTTCGCCCCCACTAATTTTGGAGTGGGGGGTTCCCGCCTTGTGATTTTGTTTTTTTCTTTTTGACTTTTTTTGTATTTTTGCTTATTTTAACTGATACTTTCAAAATTTTGAATTGGAAACGTCTAATAACTATCAACTAACAAACAAAACTACCGGCTTGCTCCCTCCAAGAGTTCTTTATTTACCATTCTGTTTTTTAAGTTTCAAATTTTAAATTTTATAATTACTCATATATATATCTATTATATTGGAACTTGGAAGTATCATATTATACTATTAAGATTTTTTAAAATACTGATCATCTAATATCAATCATTAGATGTTTCTAATTTTCCTTCAGAAAAAAAAAAAAAAACAAAAAAAAATGTATCTAATTAATGAGAGTTAATAGTTATTTTGTTTTGTTCGGTGCAAATTATGTCATCTATAATTATATTAATAATATTAGTGATTTAATAACAACGGTTGTTTGATTTATCCAAATCTTATGTGTGATGTATTTTATCTAAAGTAAAATGAAATTGCACAAATGGGTTGTCAATACAATAAATGTCACATATGATCAATCGTACTATTTGTACCGGTTTCAAATTGTATTTGTCCTTTCAAATTGATTTTAGCATATTTTATAAATAAATAGTTATTAGAGATTTACAAATGTTTTCATAAAATGCAAATAATTTGGTTAAGCTTGAAAATGATCATGAGATGTCATTCGTTATAAATAAAATGGAAGTAGAGTTTTATATTATAGTTTTTCTTTTGTGCATGCAGTAGTGCACATGTATTGTTTGATTTCAATATATCTCGATAAAGTCCTAATCCAATCTCACAATGTGAGAATTTATTTTAATTCTAAAAAAATAATAAAAATCTTAAAGATTTTAACATGGCTTATGTTTGTACATTTCCCTCTTCACTTTTCTAAAATGGGTTAGAGTCTCGTTTATCATTTAAATCATATTGTAAGAAGACTTCTTTAATATAATGGTAGTCATATTTAAGGTTGTACTTATAGTGGTTGATATCATCATGTCCTAGTATGTACTTGATCCGATTGATATAATTTAGTAAGAAAGTATTTTTATGTAGATGATTAGTATACTAATTACCTTAAATTTGTGTACACAAAATTACAAGGTGCTTGAAGGACAAGAAATTGATAATATAAATATTATTTTGATATCATTTATTATATTATAAATTCTCATACCACCGTTCAATGTTGTTGGATGGTATTTCAAAAAACTATAAATTCTCATGATATCCAAACTATAAACACTATTTTTAGGTAACAATTCCTCTTTCCAATAGAAATATCAATTTGTTACATATCATAAGAAACTTATAACTTGAAGATTTGTTGTCTACAAACATTGAGACAATGAGTTATTGGCTTATTGCTTCTATTCAAATAATGTTGGCTCCATTCCACATGTATCATGTATGTAGCATGCATTGCTTTGGAATATGACTCAAAGGACCACATTTTTTCTATCTATTATGATCCATCCCCTTTGTAAATTCGATGAGCATAAAATCAAGCAAGTTGGAGGATTGAAATATCAATTTCAAATTTTAATTTAATTAAACAATTTTTAATCAAGCAAGAGGAAGGATTGGGACATAATTTTTGATACGATTTTATAGCCTTTGGATCTATAACATTTTAATGGTTTTGATTAAAACACGTGTCTCTTATTTAATTTTAAGATTTTCTTTTATTTCTTTCCTTTTTATTTAATTTTCTTATTTTTATTTTAATTATTTCTCTTCTCTCTCTCTCACTTTCTATGCTTCTCTTTCACGTTTTGATCTTATATCTCTCCTATTTTTTCTCTCTTTTCTTAATCAATTTTTCCCTCTCCATTCTATTTATGCTTTCCATTATATTTAAGAAATGAAAATCAAGATTTTTTTAAGCAAAAAATGATTCTGTGTTCATCTTCCGGGCAGAATATTTAGAATATTTTAGATTAACACTTGTTTAGCCTTTTACTTGCAAATTAAATTAGTTGGTATATATTGCAGTTGCATCACCTTAAAACTTCATTAGAGGTACCTAGCTAAGTACTGTAATTAATTTCATTAAATCATAACTTGATTGAAATTTCAAACCATGAAGAAGATGTGATCATGTATTAAGATTTTGATATTTCGATGATTTTTCTTTAATAAACTTACGACTTGACAGATAAATGGAAAGAAAAGAGAATAAAATTATGATTAAAAGAGAATCAAGAGAAAAAAAAAAATAAAAACCGTGTCAAAATTTGTGTCAAAAATTTATCCACCGATCCTTCCCCTTTAAAAATATAGATCCAATCCAAGAAAACGGTAAAAGTCGTTTTTTTTTTTCTTTTGTTGCCAAAAATGTCCTTCCTGAAAGGAAGCTTCAGCAAAACAACAACAAAAATCATCGCCTACAGTGCACAAACAAAAATTATACACTTCAGGAGACTAATCTGAACCAACCATTCTCTGCCACACCACGATCGACAAAATCCAGCCGTTAAACACCGTACACAAGAATACAAGTTACGAACCATACGGTACAACCTTTCGCACTGGAACTTTCCCGGCAATTTCTAGAGCTGTCTCCTTCTTAAAAAATTAGAAACCAAATCCTCTATATAAAACCCAGGCTCTTAAACCCTAAAAATCATCATCGATTTTTTCTTGAGAAAATGTACTCAAGTATCCAGAAGACACTGCGTTTGATTCAAGAACAGTTTAATTTATTCAGGTAACAGTGATTTGACAACTCTGAATTGTTACTCTAAAAAAGTACAGCACAAGTAAAATGTTTTTTTATTTTACTTTCATTGCTTTAATATTATATTGATATAATCTGTTACATGTTTTATTTTTTATTGTGATATTTTAGAATGTTGGGATTTTGAATGTAGGTGCTCACATTCTCAGAATTCTATAACTTCTGGGATGGATTTTTTTTTTTTTTTTTTTTTTGTTCTCTTTCAGGAGTGATGTCTTGTTAATTAACTTGTTTAATGGCGATTACATGCGAGGCTTTGAACTGCAAATTTGCAAATTAGTCTGCGTAGACTAAAAAATGAGGAGAAAATAACCGGTAATTTTGCTCATTTTGAGATTTTTTTTAATGACATTCTTGTTAACTATATTTTGGTTCAATTTTGTTGATTTTTTTTACTGGTTAAATGACAATAAACTGGTATTTGAAAATGCAACGATTCTGTGCTTATTTTGCTTTCTTTTTTTGTGTTTTTCTCTTAATGATCCATCTTCATGTAAAGTATGGAAATGCCTTCGTGTAATTAGAGTAAAATGTTTAGATTAGGCTGACCTGCTAATATTAATTTTTCCATACTAGATGTCTTTCCTTTTCTTTCAGGTTATTAGACAATTTCGACTACAAATTTATATATGTTGTTGCTTGGCAGGCAATAATGCAATCTTTATTCTATTTGCAGTTAACTTTTTTGAATGAAGATATTGTCATACTATCTGCTTTTATAAGGAAACTTTTGAAAGCTTTGAGAGTATGGCTGGTTGTAAAAAACAATCTAGAAGTGATCAAACTTCGATCAAATACGGGCGGAACCCAATTGAGGGGGCGACCTTCAAACTTGTTGATTTTGTCCATGGAGACCATGCTTCTCCTCTCTCTAATGGTAATAAGCCAATCGGTAATAAACCCGAACCAAAGTACGATAAAATACTGAGCACCACAGAGCTAATCTCAACAGTTGGCCAGATATGGGATCATGCAAACCGTTTAGCTGTTTTCCATCCTAAGGTTAATCTGACAGAAAATCATACTGGCTCTAAGGAGATCTTGGGTAATCCGTACAACGAGGAATATGGCAGGGTGCCTCTTTCAGCTGACAGTAAATACTTTTGCGTTGACATGAGGAACGCTGTTCGATCTTCACCTACAGTGCAGCCAAACCTAGAGTTTCTGACAGCAGCCCAGAAGTTGTCTCTGTTTCAATCATGTACTGGAAAGTATACTCATTCAAAATTCTGGAAGCTTTTACGGGGTGGTGCCAACTTGCCTTATGAGACTTGTGGCGGGGGGCTTGCAACTGTAGGAATATCTTATGAATTGGGAAAAATTTACAGATGGATGACAGAAACAGTTCCTGATGGATTTAAATATACTGATGGCACCCCTGGGATTGATAACAAGACAACTGGTGAACATTGCACTGCTAGAGATACGATTGGCTGTGCAGGAAGTTTCATTTCAGGTGATATACACAGTCCTGCAAGTAAGCTGGTCGCTGAAGATTCGAACAGTTGTTTAATCAGAGGCACAGGCCCATCATCTCATGTTAATACAAAATTGTTGATGAACGGGGGGTCAACCGGATCACTGCTTTCAGATTATTTCCTCATGGATGCCCTTGATGTGAAGAAGGATTGTAGTGTTTCAAGGAAACAATGCTCAAGTCTTTCTGTTGATTATTGCATTAAATCTGTAGGTTCATTTAGTAGTACAAAAGAAAACTGCCACTACCAGACTGATGGTGATGTACTGTTTGAAAACAAAAGAAATGAACCCGACAAGTTTGTGATTGCTGATGAGAATAAAGTCGAGTTCTGCTCCCCAGAACGTGAGAAGCCTCATTTCTTCTTTGCTAAGCAAGAGCATGCATTTGCAGGGGCCTTGGCTGGTATATTTGTTAGTCTTTGTCTACATCCTGTTGATACAATCAAGACAGTCATTCAATCTTGCCGTGCAGAGGAAAAGTCAATCTGTTACATTGGAAAATCAATTGTTTCTGAAAGAGGTATGTTTCAGGATATTGGCTATGCTTTTCTAAGTTATTATTATTTTTTTCTATTCTTGTTAACAATAAGTGGTATATTTGTTAATTGATGGGGACATTATTTTCAGGTATAAATGGACTTTATCGTGGAATTGCTAGCAATATTGCATCTTCAGCTCCAATATCCGCGATTTATACTTTCACCTATGAATCGGTTAAAGGAGCTTTACTTCCTCATTTCCCTAAGGTAATTAAACTTGTTATCTTTTATTCACTATATGGTCCATGCAGCTCATTTTTGTTTCTTTTGTATGGATTGGGTCTGTGTTCATACATGTGCATGTGCGATACTTTATCCCTCCTTTTTCATTTTTATGGTTATGGAGGGAGGCGAGAGGAAACAGGATAGTTATTCAACATGTCAAAAGACTTTAAATTTTACCGTGTGGTTGTGATAAACTGTCAATATAATGCTCATTGGCTTTTCAAACTGCAGGAATTTCACTCTTTAGCTCATTGCATGGCAGGTGGTTGTGCTAGCATTGCTACTTCTTTTATATTTACTCCCAGTGAACGCATAAAGCAGCAAATGCAAGTTGGTTCTCACTACCACAACTGCTGGTATACATTTATGTTCTTGAGATTCCCTCTATCAACAACGCTAAATCAATGTCATTGAATTTATGTGTTCATTATGTTTGCTGTTTTGTTCTTTACACTCAACTATTAAATTTTATATTTTTTTGAAACTACTGTTAGTACTTTATATCTCGAGTTTTGTTTCCTTTTATTTTGTATCTCAAATTCCCATTTTAGCCATTGATTTCAGTGCTGGCACGCTTTCATTATGTATTCTCTCTTTCTCTCTTTTCCTACTCATGATTCCGTCTTCACAGGAATGCTTTAATTGGAATAATTGGAAAGGGTGGTTTGCCTTCATTATATGCTGGGTGGGGAGCTGTACTTTGCAGAAATGTTCCACACTCAATCATCAAGGTTAGGTCTTTACGTAATAGATCGTGTCACATGCTAATAACATGCGACTGTCAGAGCTAAATATAGAGATAACCGTCCAAGTTGTTGAACATTAAAAAATGATGAACTCAAGCTAGTGGTTAGTAATTTATAGGGAATTCCAAGAGAGCTAATAAGGGCCATGCTTAACATAGCAATACCGATATCTACCTTCAACAGGCTTTACAATGGACAAGTCCTCACCCTATTTCAAATTTGTTATCTTACGCCTTTCTTTTAGTAATGTCTTTTTCTCTTGGATAATCTAGTGTCTGATTTTTGAAGCTATGTTTACCATACTTTGCAGTTTTACACCTACGAAAGCTTGAAGCAAATGTTGTTGCCATCACTACACTCTACTGCTCATCCCAGCACCTTACAAACGGTTTGTTCATCCTTAATTTTATGATAACCCTGTTTTTCTGTCATCTGGCTATCAACAATTTACTTCCAGACTCCTTGAAAAGCTCTTGTGCACAATTTGCTAAGTTAATTTTCTACTCCTGCAGCTAGTTTGTGGAGGACTGGCTGGATCTACTGCTGCTTTGTTCACAACTCCTTTTGATGTGGTGAAAACAAGATTACAGACACAGGTATGTAATTTGTATGTCCTATTTCCATGAATGCTTTTCCTGTGCTTCTTGACCCAAGTCAACTAAATTGGATAGTAAAAGAATGAAACTTGATGATGGATCTTTTTATTCTTTTCGCTTAGAATTCAAGGTTAATAGTTTATTCACTTCAAGTTAATAAAGTACTCAAGATGATGTTTTCCACAAAGTTTCAAAATCTTATAATTTTCTGCAATGTACAATCCCGGAGCAAAAATGTTCCTGTTATGCATTTGACTATATTTGAAGAGCTTAAGGCCTGCAAGAACTTTAACGATTGTAGTAATATTGTATTCTATTGAAACTTCTACTCCTAGTTTCTTTTGTTTGTTTAGTTGTATATCCAGTTATCAATAAACTTGGAACATTTGTCCATAATTCACATACCTGTTATTTTGCAGATTCCCGGATCTATGAGCCAATACAATAGTGTGTATCATGCCCTCCAAGAAATAGCCAAGCATGAAGGACTGAAAGGTCTTTATAGGTACTACTCTTATGCCTGCACAATTTTGTGCCACGAGATATGTTTCTAAGTCCCAACATTGACTAGTGAATCAATAGAATAGTGTAATATCAGCTCTCCGTTAATTATATTACTGCTTAGTTAATAATTATAAAAAAAAATCTCTCCATCTATTTCTTGTAAGGTGCCCTTTTCCTAGTTGTAAGTATGATAGATCCCATACATATGATTTACGATCACAATTCTCTTGTATTTGTATTCAGGGGATTGATTCCTAGGTTGGTCATGTATATGTCTCAAGGAGCACTCTTCTTTGCTTCCTATGAATTCTTCAAGAAAGCATTTTTTTTGGAGGTGCCAGAACTCGTCTCTCAAAAAATTCAGCACAAACAAAACAAAGACAATGATGAAGTACCATCACAATCTCCATTTCCGTCTTCATCATCAGAGTCAACCGCATCATCAGAATCACTGAAAACAAGGTTGCACAGCCTGCATTCATGATACCTCGAAAGCTCATAACCGGTAACATTTTGTTTTTATCAACATTGACATAAAATACATACGAGGAAATTGATGCAACAAACAGATTGGTTTAGACAAACTGAGACAGTAACTAATCAGTTTCTTCATCTTCCATCTGGTGATGTAAATCTTCACCGAGAAAATCACACATTGTTGTGCTAACCGAGTACAAATCCTATAATCACCCAATTATTTTTTAGCCTTTTAATAGGGCTCCAAATGTTAAATGTTTACAAAGAGTCGCCTTGTATCAGTAAATAACTGTATATCATTATTGATTGATTTAATTGTATCATTGATTTTGGAATATATTGAAATGTAATCTGAGCTGATTTACCAGAAAGTGGAGTTATTTTCACGTTTTGCTTCAAAGTTTCCCTTGCTCCTATTGTATTGCAATGGTTTAGGAATTTTAAGTTTTGAATAAAGCTGGAGGGACCGCACATTCCCTTCTAGTTCAAGCGGTGTTCACTTCCTCGTCTACACTCGTGGTAGAGATTCCAGTCTCACTATGTACAACATCAACATTCTAGTTGTATATCTGCTATTTATTTATGATTATAGTTATCCAAGTCATTTATGTATTAATTAACTAATCTTAGATAAAGTTGGAGTAATCCGAATTTAAATTAATTCTTATATAAAATTATGAATCAGTTTATGCCACAATTTAACCTAGTCAAAAACATCAATATCAGTTTCCTTAATTGGTGGCCAACAAAGACACACAGCTAATGCCACTGTAAATCCATTTTTACGAGATTCATTTCAATAATGAGTTACCAGAGCAACAAAAGGAGGTTAACTAATTTACAAATGTATCAATTAACAACCAAGTCGTTGTAGTATAGTGGTGAGTATTCCCGCCTGTCACGCGGGTGACCCGGGTTCGATCCCCGGCAGCGGCGATAATTTTTTTTTTTTTTTGAGTTTAGATTCAACAGGTCAGACTGAATTGAAGAAAGAACATGTGTGTCCCCACTGAAATGCAAGAAAGAGAGAGTTGCAGAGGTCAGAGCATCATCTGAAAAAGCAGTTTTTGAATTCCAATGATGTACCAATAATTGAAGTAAGTAGCAATTATAATGCAAAAGAAATAAAGCAACAGACCATTTTCTTTATTTTTCCAGAGTGGGAGAGACTGAGACAACCTTTTCAAATTTCATTTTTATATAAATGAGAGAATTTTCTGGAATCTGGAACTACTTAAAAAAACTTATATTCCCCTAAACCAACATATCCTCTATATAAATTATATTACAAAAAAAAAAAAAAAAAAAAAGTGATTGCTATCTCTCAACATTCAACTACTTTTCCCTCCTTATCAAAACTACAGTATTGACAGTATTCATGTGTTTCTGTTCTAATTCTATTTATATTGCGGACGAAAACAAGTACATCAAAGAATTATAGCTAAGCACCCTCTTCATTTTCTGCCATGAATTTGCAATTTATGTCTCCGAACCCCAGCTGGGAAATGTTTCTAGTGCTACTGAGCACAGTTTTCGGGTTGTATGCCACAAGGATCGATGCCAGCAGAGTAGTACCAAGTGGAGATCCTTGCCGGTGAAAATTGCAGGATACCGACATTCTTCAGTAGTCTTTCTATGCTAATGCCTCTGTTTTCTCTCAGTTCCGGCAATCCAAAGAAGGCGTTTTAGTTGACTTGACGGATTCTATACTCTAGAAATTGGTGAGAATGGGGGGTGGTTGATCATGTAAGTTGGTGTGATCTCTTCCCTTCTTTTTGTGACTTTGTTTTTCTCCTCTTCAGTGACTGCTTCGATCAAGAACTTGACTTCCTCCTCGATAAGCACTTTCAGTGAATTACTGTGCGGCAACTGCATGCTTCTGTCCTGCCCAGCAGCTACGGCAGCTTCTGTACCGTGCAATATAGCAACACAAATGGAAAATGCTTGTAAAGTGGATAACTGAGCATGGAAATCTACTGCATACCGCCCCTCGTCAAGAACTATCATCGTCAATGCTGGCGTTTTCTCTTTTGCTCCCTGTACATAAATCAAAATAAAGGAAAAAATATGAGAGACTAATTGTATCCACATCAAACATGGACACAAGTCCATTCAGGATGAACAATGAAGAATAATTTCCAACAATTAGCTGATGTTTCCCAACTACCTATCTGGGGTTCAATAGTAGGTACCAAAATGCCATTTACATTTGAGCCAGCCATTCTTACGTTGAAAGAGTTCGTTAACAAGGAAACGGCCTAGATGCACAAATAGTAAAATGTTGCTCTAGTTAAATTTATATTGTTCTATGTTAAGAGATTCTAAAACTATCAATCAGGCACGGAGCATCCTGATACCAACATTTCTAGACCTTGTTCTCTTCATGATCACTTGGGCGGAATCCTTCCATGTGGAAACCTCTTGCTTTCATAAACTCTAAGTACTTGGAATTCTATTGGTATAATTTTCAATTATCGAAGCTATGGTGGCATCAAATCATAAGCTTACCTGAACAAAAAGTTCCAAAGGCTGCTGACTGTCCAAGAGTGGTTGATCTGAAGTATGACAGATACTGGGATTGCCGAAAACGGTAAGGGGGCAGCCCATGTCCCAGCCACCACAGTCACAAGCTCCACCCAATCTCCATCGATCGAGTAACGACGAAGGGCCTCGACTATCAGCACTTGGCAAACCATGGTTACCGGTTGGAATTACCACCTTCAACTTTTCGGAAATTCTGCTGTCTAGGTGATCTTTTTGCTGCTCTACCATAGACAAATTGAGTAAATTTGAATGATTTTTATCACTAATTTTATGTCCTCTCTTGTACTTCAAACTTTCTCTCTTCCCAAATGGCACTTCAATAACAATAGCTGCAACTTCAAGGTTCGGACGTAGATCCTCCGATGCCCATGGACACATAGTTGATTTATTTGAAGAATCAAGCTCATTGTTGTGAGAAGCAGATTTTGGATGATCTTTGAGCTTCAGTGAATTGGACCTATCATTTGACTCGCCATTTCCCTCAACCAAGCCTGGAGTAGAACACTTAGGATGCTTAACATCCGGGTAACACTTCACGGGGTTTTGAGCAATGACGCTTTGCCTTGCATGCGCTATATCGTATAACACAAACTCAGTCATCATAGAGTTGTCGAAAACCCCACCATCTTTTACTTCCGAGCATAAATAAGACAAAACCTGCATTTGTCCGACCATTGTCCCTTTATTGCTATCATTCGATACCCATGAACTTGCATTGCCCTTTTTTCTGCCATCAAGAGAATGAAAGGTATATGCCCAATTAAAAGCACTATCGGCTTTCCATGTCTTGGCCACGATAACATCTTCCGGGCAGTTCAAAGAGAATTCAAAAGACGGTACCCCTTGCTTATTTTCCAACTTGAGAAAGCCATGCAGGTGAACTGGAGAATTCGCCACAGGTGAAAGATGCTGATTATCAAATTCTGACTTGTGAGCTGTATGAGAAAAGTCATCCAACAAAGATTTCCGGACTGTCCCTTCCCTCGCACTTTCAATCCCAGTTGTTGTGACCTCATTCGATTGCAATGTATACCCCAATGGACTTCGTAAAGACTTGGACTTCTTGAATGGATCGAACATCCTTCTAATAGGACTAAATCGAGACTTCAAGCTGGCTTTGGAGGAGCAATCACTTTCTGATAGAGAAGGTGAAGAGGGCATCTCCACTTTAGCAGAATGAGACTTCTGAAATGTCAAAACTGCATCTCTTTCGAGTAGGTCGTTACCATCATTTAAAGGAACAACAACCTCATCACATCTGAACTTCGGATCCTCAACCGCATTTCTCCTAGAAGTTTCAGAAATTTCTCTGTTATCTGAATTCAGACGAAAATCAATGAAGCCGCCATCTGATGGGGACAGTTTTACACTAGATTCGCAAAGAGACGTTGCAATTGAGTTCGACTTTTCAGACATCAACGAGGTTCTCTTCGAGCTTTCCTCATCTGAACTACATAAAGAATCAACAACTCTAAATGAAAAAGAGCTCTCACTAATACGCGACAACTCGAGCTTTTCCCTTCCCTCAATAGCTCCCATTTTCTTCATCTTTCTTACCTCTTGGGAGCTTTGATATATCGAACCTCGCTTCAGCTCAACGTCACTTACCCCCATAACAGGTCTCGATGGAATGTTTTTACATGATGAACTTCGGTAACGACAAAAGCTAATCTCTGTGAAGCCCTCCTTTACTCTGAATACGTCATCTCTGCGCGTGGATTTTCTGTTTATTCTTCTCTTCTCAACGCTTGAACATTGCCGAGGGGACGGAAGAACAGTGTTTGGACTCAATCCCACTGAACTTCGTTTGCCAAAATCCAGTTCCATCTCTAGTCCCATTGCCAAATCCAAAGTTCTACAATAAATCAATAAAGAAAGAAACAGACATTAACATGGAATTCAGCACATACTAATTTCACCATAGAGAAGCCAATTCGAGGCGATCAAAAACATTCAAGATACACTAAAACAAAGGTTACAACCAAAGATTTATCATGAAAGTCTGAAAATTCAGAATTAAAGACAATACAAACTTGATTAATAACCTAATTTATATAATAAACAAAAACATCTGTCATGTAAAACAACTATTTTCTGGTGTTAATTTAATCATAAAACCACAAATTACACCTGCATTGTCTGCTTCTATCTCTTGAGAGAAGAAGAGACTTCCAAATGAAGATAAAAATCAGATCTTGAAACAGAACAGCCTAGTTTATAAAATTCCCATGTCAAAACATAAATTGAATCCGTACACACAGCTAACCTTTAAACAAAGCTGAGCCAATATGCTCAAAACAGAGAAAAGAAAAGAAAGATAAAATTCTAAACTAAACAAATTCTAATAATCTAATTAGTCTTAAAGCACTGGTTCAGTGATCTTAACTGTAAAAGTAACCATTGTTTGCAAAAGCATGCACCTGATTCCAAACTTTGAGATCACAAAAGCCTATCAAAACTGAAGCTCTTGAACAAACAAAGAATCCAATCCTACTATGATCTCTATAAACACACAAAAATGAGTTAAAGTAACAGAGACACAAAAAAGACTACATAAAAATATTCAAACAAAAAACCCCACTTTGGTTTCACTTGTATTCTAAGCCAAAAAAGCCCAGAAAAAAAAGAAAAGAAAAAAGGAAATAAAAAAATAAAAATAAAAATACAGAAAATGGACATACCCAACTAGATCTCAGAATAGTAATTGCAAAGAAAAACCCAACAAGCTGCAATCATAGTCCTTCCTCCAAATCTCTTAAGCTTAAAGTTTCTCTCTCAGTCTTTCTATGGAAGTATGAATCTAATACAATAGAGAAAGTGAACAAAAAAAGGGTCAGCAACTATGAGCCAAAGAGACAACTTAGAATGCCAAAGAAGGATCAACACAAGTACACACACATATGGAAAGAGCAAAGCAGATAACAACAAGAAGTGAACAAGAGCTGGCCACACCAAACAGCAGCAAAGCTTAATACACACAAAAAGTGGGTTTTACAGAGAGAAACAAACAATAAAAAAAGAAAAAATGATGAGAGAGAGAATGCATGCCTGAAGTGAGAAGTAGAGTAAACAGTAGACAGAAGATGGAAAAAAAAAAAAAAAAAACCACAGTGACTCAGTTGAGTGTTGAGTGTGGAAATGAAAACCTAACACTCCAATCTCTCTCTCTCTCTCTCTCTCTCTCTCTCCTTACATGACAAAAGAAGAAGAGTGTGCAAAGAGAGACAAGGAACTGCTTAGCTTCTGTTCATGTTTTCAACTAAAATAAAAAAGCCATCTCCTTCAAATCATCATATGTTGCCTACGTTGTGTGTTTTGTGTTCTTTTCTTTTTTTTCTTCTCTCACTCACTTTATTGTCTACTGATATGGCCACCTCTGTCTGAGATTATCATCTATGCGTGAAAAGACAATAAAGCCCTTCAAGATTGTCTAATCTCAATTTTTTTATGTGAGGGTAGTGTAGTCAATTGGACCGTGTTATATTAAAAAGGTTTGGTGTCCATATCACTTGCAATAATTATAATTTAATCTTTTGGTTTTGGGAATGGCAGACTACAAATTTTACAATTAATTGATCTGTTTCCAAAAATTAATGCATTTAATCAATTAACCATTTTTTTAATGTAGTAATTAGCAGATCCAGGGGTCTAATTTTACATTTACCATAAACTCCCTGTATCTTTAAAACCTATTTACTTTATCAGTTGACAAAAACAAGATTGCCCTCAATGTTACTAATAAACCCTACCTATATTGCCAACCACTACTATCAATTAAAGTGTACACAAATGTTTGGTTTTGATTGAATGCTTTTAATTAATTCTATTAAATTACTGTAAAAAAATTTTAAAATATATATATATATATTCAACTTCTCACCGACATGCAAGATAATAATAGATGTTTGGATCAATTCAAAGTAAAAACAAAAAACCAAAATAAAAAACTTAGTGTGTGTGTCTTGTGATCTATTAAAATCAAGCAATTCCAATAGAACAAATAGATACAATATAGCTTCTCTCAAATTAATAATATCAAATGCATACTAATTAATTATAAATTCTTAAGACATGTATTAAGGTTAAAATATTTCGGTCTTGGAGTATAGGTATAACTAAAATCTACGGCCTCTTAATATAGATGTGAGAGGGTTACCACCGGTCAAAATAATTCAATAATTGTCATAATGTCATTTTGTGTCTTGATATGTTGGGAGGGGTAAAGTGGTAAAATTGTGGGTTTGGAGGTTGGCGTTCCCTATGTGGAAGGAGAAAATGGTAAATAAAAGTGCATGTGATAGGTTTAGGCGGGAGGTGGCAAAACTGAGGCGGTCAGTCATATCGAACCCACGGAATCTCTTGCTAGTTGATTTGTTAATCAAATTTAGAGCATCTTACTTGACCTAAACTATTAATTTTTAATACAATTTATGTCTCCAATTTTGAGTGTTTTTGGTTTTTAAAAATTAATATGTGATCGCCATATAACCAACATCGTAATTACAAAATTTGCTTTCCTTCATGTGCCTGCATCGTATCTAAAACGTGAGAACGATTTATGCTCACAGCAAATTAAAATCACCCGGACATGACTCTTCACCGGAACCTCAGTTTATTTCAGTTAGTAACCGAACCCGTGTTTGATTACATAAACATTTTAACGGATGTAAACCAAAAAGAAACAGAGTAATTAAAACTGCAATCAAGCTGTGCATCAAAAGTCATGGAAACACACAAGTTGAAACAAACTTACCCATACACATATTCAATTAGGGCGTAAAGGATGGAAACGAAAAAGGATTCAAGTGAAGAAAATGAATACCATCGAACACATTGAAACACAAAACGTTGAGCAAGTGTTCGTAAATTTATATGATTGGTAAAACTCACCTGTTTGATTCCATAATACTTTCTTTCTGAGGATTCAATCTACAACTCACATGTACATTGTGTTGTTTTAACTATGAATTTAGATTTTAATTTAGGTCAAGAAAAAGAACCTGTATTTAGCTTTTACTTTAGGAAGGTAAGGCAAAACTAGCCACAAACCTGGTGTATAACATGCTCCTAAACCTTAAACTGTACAATCAACAAAGCCAGCTAATTTCCCACTAACTACAGACCTAAAACTACAGCTAAACGATCTCTTACTCGGCTTTCTTTGCAGATTCAGAATTATCTTCGTTCTTAATCTTACCAAACGATCTCTGGGCTTCTAGGACAGGCATGTATGCTTCACTTGACTTCTTAAGGACCTCATTTGCTGACTTCTCTGTCTCGCCACGGGGACTCAACAACTTTTCAACACTTTCAAATTTGGTAGTGGCTAAGGGCTCTATGCCAACACTTTTTACAGAATTTGCCCCATCAATTGTCAGCGTGGATGCCTCATCTCTTGAAGCATACCAGGAAAACCCGCAGGCAATGCACTCCAACTGAAACCCAGATAAAAGAAATGATAAAAGTTAATGCCTAATGACAAATTTAAAAGAGCTAAAGATAAACAAATATGTTTTCTAATCCATTTTCCAAGGAAATTAGAGAAACGTTTAACAATCTATATCTTACTTGCTGAAAGCGCATACAAAAAAGATAAGCATGAAAAAAAATTAATAAAAATAAAAGAGCAAGCTGCCATCATGGAAAAAAATCCTAGCATTTGAAGACTGCCATGCTGTATGGTATTTGTTATGTTTTCTATCTGTGGATCCATTTTGTAATTGAATAAGGGTTTAAGTGCATGTATAAAAAGTAAGGTGTGCATCTGTGCAAGAGAAAGCAAGTTTAAATATAAGTGTAGTGTAAGTGAGAGTGAAGTGCGGCGAGTGTTTGCATGAGTGTGTGTTTGTGATTTATGTTCGAGTAGAGCAAGTTAGAGAGAATATAATGTGCTTGAGTAATGAGTGAATAAGTCATTCTTGAGTCAAAACATCTTCTTGAGTTAAGAAGGCAAAATTCAAGAACCTGATAGCGGTCTCCATGTCCTGCTTGGATGATGTCCCTCAGACCCACTTTCGACTCATTGCACCTTGAGCACCGAGCATCTGTCATCTGCTTCATGAGAAACAAGCCAAGAAAGTGAGAACATATATGAGGCAAACTTATATTAAAATTCTAACATTTGAATAATAACAATTTAAATGAAAGACCTGCATCCTCTCTGAATCATCAGGCTCCTTCTTGGCTGTCTCCTCTGCTGTTAAACCCTCCTAAAAATAAGATAGAAAAACGAGAGCAACATGGACGACAGCTAATTACATACCATAGATTTGTAGCATATCAAGCTAATTTGATTACAAGTAAAGAAACTACCAAATGTGCTACTAAAGATTGACAGGTCAACAATTATTTCTCTTTCTAGAGAAACCAAATGATACCTAGCCAATGCAGTCAAGATGTGACAGTCAGATAATCAAAGTCTCTAAACAAAAATACAGAATCAAACATGCTGAACTGAGGATAGAGTTAAAACCCAACAAAACATTTTAAATCACTTGTGCATAGGTGAATTTTACATGCAACATTTGCATGACAAACACATCAAGCTGGTTCCTAAAGAACTCATTTCATGCAGATAGTAGGGAAAATACTAATGGTTTCATAAACATTTCAAAGCGAAATTAAGAGATTGATTATGTATTACTAAATTTAAAGTTTTACAACATGCAAACTTGTTACTTGCTCCAACAAGGTCTGGGGTTTCAATCCTCTCATGGGTACCTACATGACCAAAGGCCATTGTTTCTTGTTTCCCAAAGATTGTAGGATTTTTTTAAATGAAACGCTATAGTCTGAAATGTCATTAATTGAAAACTTGGCAAATAGGAAATTGTTAAGACATATGATTATCTATTTGTGTGTTTCCCTTATTAAATAAGCTGTGTAAGTGAGAGAGACATTAACATGAAAATTAAGAAAGAGATGGTATTTTTAAAAACACATGAATAATGTGCAGCTTTATCAAACCAATTTGCAGCCTTATAATGTCATGCCTCACTGACCTTAAAATTACTCACTTAAAAATATAGTAGGAGTGTCAAAAATCAACTTCATCTTGTGCAGTAATATATGTCCAACCAAATCAAGATAACTTTCCTGATTCATCAGTATCTGTAGACAACCATTTCATATAGGAAATGCAAAAGAGAAATTACTCCACAAAGAGGACCCATGATTAAAAATATTACCTTCAGTTCATTAGGGGACATGTTAAGAATTTTTGAAGGTTCCAACTCCCCGTTTAGTAGACGCCGGGCTAGCAGTGCATTATTCTGCAAGGATATTAAAAAAAATGGGAAAAAGAAAGAAACAAATAAATATCAATCAATATATTTAACACCAAAACGATGGCATTCAGAGTACATAGCAGGCATTTTAAAAGACAAGCATTTTAAAAGACACGTTTATAAATCAATGTAATCATCTTATTTTCTTATAATCATAAGGGGACAGGTGGTGGTACCATACAGTAATTATCTGCTCTAATTTAGATGTATACAGTTAATGTAAGATATATCACACTTTGCCATAATCCCCTCAACTTGAAAATGTTTGCATGTACATACAGAAATTTAGGTGTGTTGGCAGGCATACAAGCAAAAAAGGGACTTTATCTATATTGCATGCTAGTGTCTAGGAATGCGTGTATACTTATTAAGTACACAAGCTGAAAGACTGCCTTCTAACCTTGAGATTAAACACTAACTGCCGCAATTTTTGGTTATACTTCTGAAAGTCGGTGTTAAAAGCCTCTTGTGAGGCGTTCTCAAGAGCGGTCACTGCTGGAACAGCCGCATCTGGCCAGATAAAGGACTTGCCACCCTGCATTCAGAACATCTTTATCAGCATCCTTTTCATCCTCCAATCCCAGTTAGCCAAGAATGTTCACATCAATCAGGGCCAATTGAGTAAAAAAATTAATTATGTACCTTCAGACTTTTTCCTGGAGATCCATTTGAAGTTGTCACACATTGATTGTCTCGTTCATGGTCAGGCCCATCACAACCACCTTTGCCATTGTCATCCCCATGCATGCTGTCAGGAGAATTGCACATGTACTGAATACCTTGAAGAAGCCTCTCTAACCACTTGTCACGAGGGTTGTCTCCGGTTAGTGCCTTAAACTTCAAAAGAATGGCATAGTATTCTGAATTGCTTGTACAGCTTCCTGGCGTTTCAGATTTAGTGGTTGTTGCTTCTTCCTCCCTTGTAACATCCAGAGGTGATATGTTCTTTCTTCTTAAAGTTCTTTTAGACTTTGATTGATCCTCCTGTTCCAGAGCGGAAGTTTCTTCAGGCTCAATATCAGCAAGGTCTCCCAACCGCGCTATAGTTTTCTGAACAAGAAGATCAATTTCATGCTGTTTGTTGTCTTCATAGTCTTTATCAGTTAGCTTCCAAAGTTTCTTCTCCACAGTGTCGTACACCTTTTGCACAATAAAACCAGGGTGTTGCTTACGAAGTGGAAGCTGTTTGTTTTTAGGGATAAAATGCACCACACACTTGTGCATCACTGATTCTGCTGGAAGGTCATCACGATGAAAACTATAAAACAGCTCCCGTGTATCACGAGATTGCCAACGCCCACCGCCTTTTCTTTCAGCTTCTTCAGGGCGATAAAACCATTGTCCGGTAACCACCATGCTCCCATTTCTTTTCTGAATAATATCCTATCAACACGACAACAACATAATAACAAATACATTTACACATCCAAACAGGAAAGGTAAAAACAATATTCTTAATACTACACTGGTTTACTGTCAAATAGTAAATCAAAAGAATAAAATTTTGGACAACAAACAATCTTGAATAATTTGATAAGGAATGCAAGTCCTGCTTTCAAGTGATAGTTAAAAAGGGTGAGGAAACCAAATGTGAAAATGTAGAAATAAAATCTTTTATGCAAACTATTTTACTACTTAAACAATGTATACATGAATCATGATATAGACATCTTTGTCAAGTAAAACACACAACCTTCTACTGCCGGAAATAAGTTCCTCTCATGCATTGGTTGTGCTACTATCTAAGAACAACAAAGCAATGTAACAAAACCATTGTAGCTTCGCAAGATAATTACCTTAATGATTGCCACATATGGTTTCTGATTTTCATCCTCAGGAGATAAAAGCACAGGATCCTCCTGCAGCACGATCAAAACAAAACCAAATGACAACGAAAACAACAACAAAAAAAAAAAATGAATCAAAAACGTAAAACCATTTCTTACTCCCACAAAACCTAAGTTTTCAATCAAACCTCGCCACTTTATTTAACCTTATACAAGAATGCATTTCTCAGCAATCAAACACAAAACATAATACCCTCCTAATTTTGAGCAAAACCCTAATTTTCAGGCAATGCCAGAGAAATCAAATCGAATTCGTAACAAAGAAAAAAAACACTCACGAGCTCGTAAGTATTGCCGTCGTACTCGAAAGCCTTGTAATGGTTCCTCCGTCCCCTCCCTTTGCCGGATACTTCCGGCACGCCCACTGGCTTGGCGTCCTCCTGCACCGCCTCCGCCTCCTCCTCTTCCTCTTCCTCTCCGACGCCGTCATTTCGCGACTTATCTTCTTTACCGTTCTTCTCCTTCTTCTCTCTCCTCTCCCTCTTTGATTCCTTTCCGTCTTCTTCTTCCTCTTCCGCTTGGAGCATCCTCTTCCTCTTGTTCTGCCTCGTCTGCTGGCTCTCCTCCAATCGGCGGCTTCTCAGCGGCGGCGGCGGCGGCGGCGGTAGCGGCGTGTCGTCCTCGTCCTCCTCGCTCGTCGAGAGCATAGCGAACCGACGATTCCCCATTTTTCGGTTGCTTGGAAGATACTGGAAAGTGAAAATTGTTGTATTCGTGTGAGCCCGCCAACTGGCTGCTTCAATTTATACTGACTTGTTGCCGGTGTGAAAATGCCCAACTTTTTTATTTTAATTACTGTTTTACCATCGTTGAAGTCAGTCGACTCAGTCACTTACCGTACGGACAAGACTGTATAATTTTTTATTTATATCAAATTTCATTAATCAATAATTAATCCAAATTTTAAGACTTTGTGTAATTTTTTTTTTCCTTCATACGAGTAGAATATCACACAATTTGAATATGAATTTAAATATATAATTTGATAAAATTTGTAGATTTCAATAGAATATTTCACATCTTTGAAAATTTATATGTCATGTTCAAATTTTCATAAAAGATTTATGCTATCCAAAAAATCGGTCGTTGTTCTTCGGACAACACTAGAACCAGACGAAGTGCTCCGTGGTCGGAGGGGCCCAGGCGTGGTCTGGGGTGGCCTGGTCCTACTTCTACCGCGGTGGAATAGGTACCGGAGTAGAAGCGATCAAGTAAGGACAGCCAGGGGTTGTAGTTGTTTTAGGCGGACCTAGCTACCCTAGAGGCTAGTCGGGACCGATTCCCAGGTGTGCTGGTACCAATTTTCAACCGGGGTTGAAAACTGCTCACGAGACACTAAGTAGATGGCAAACAAGTTCTCCTATGAAGGGAAAAAGGGGTGATATTTTTCATTATTCATAGTGTGATTAAACCTTTTGAATAATTAAAGGGGGGAATGGAGTACAATGTTACAAACTCTCTCCTTTTTTGGGTCTCTCTCGAAAGACTAGTCGTCCTATAGTAGCACAATGAAGGAACAAGCTCTTTGGTCTCTAACTGGAGACTAGTCTTTCTATAGTAGAAAATCCTCTCTATTTCTCTTGGGTCCAACCTCCTTCTCTCATTTCGAGTGGGGGTATTTATAGAGGGTCTAGGACTTGGTAGGTGAGGGAGGCCCTTCATTGAAGGAGCATTTGGCATGATCCTTACCGCTTCTTTAGTTCAAGCCCACCACATGCGCTTTGGAGGATTGGGATTTCTTTAGCTAGGATCTAGGGCTGTCGTGGAGGTACAGATGGTAAGTGAGAGACCTATATTTAGACGGGGTTAATTGCTGAAGGATCTTCACCAATGTCTTATTGGGCATGGGTGGTACACACGCTACGGACGACCAAGGTGGTGCCACATATGCCCCAATGTCCGTGTAGGCGCTTCGTAAGCAGTTAGGTAGTGTTTTTCCCGGTTCTGGTTGGTCGGGGGTGTTTGAGCTGGACAGACAAGTCGCTTTCACATAGTGAGACCGCTGGGGGACAATAGAAACGATTGTCGTGCTGCTACTGTTAGGTGTTTCCTCCCATGATTTCCTCTTTCTGTCTAGGTGTTTTTCGAGTCCTCCTTGTCTTTTGGAACCCATGTTTTCTTTTTGGTGATGATTAGAGTTGACCCCTTGTAGGGTTAAGCTAGACCGCAACTGAGTCGTCAAAGCTGGATGGTTAGGATTGATCGGAGCCTTTGATCTTCCCTCTTTCCCTTTGATTATTGACTAGGCACAAATATGCACACCTACCCCCTGATCTTTGCTGGGTCTCTTCCTTGTTTAAGCTGATTCCTCAACGAGAGCTTGCATCAGCCCTTCACGGGCTCACTTGTTGACTTCAGCGGAGGTTCTAGATGGTTCTGGCAGGTATAGGGCAACTTCATCGTGGAGGGAAGGTCGAGGGAGCCGGATGGTCTTCATGCTGGTCTAACCGGGCGGATTGGGTATCCCACCTAAGGGACTCCTGTTGTAGGTACTGATGAGCCTTGATGGTCTTCCAAGGGCAGGGGGTGACCAGAGCGATGTCATACTAGGTCCTGCTTTCTTGGCCTCGGATCCAGTCCCGGTTGTATCAGGGACCGTGAATTCTTTAGGGGTCCCAAAGGTGGAGGTGGAGGTGGAGGTGGAGGTGGAAGTGGAGGCAAAGGCAGAGGCAGAGGTGTGGTGAATTCGATTACCTTAGGGCCGGGATATCTCTTCGACGAACTAGGGGATTTTCACTCTAGTTCTGGTTCTTCTGCGGTGTACTGGAGAAAGTACTCTTTTGATTTCTTAAACAACTTTTGGCGGTTAACAATTTCTAAATCAAAATGAGGTGATGACATTTTCCTTATATTTATAGTTCTTACTTGTAACAAAAACAAAATTTGAGATTAAATTCTTAAAATATGTACAAAAATCCAAGGTAGAAAAAAATTGTCAATTTGTTAATATAGCAAAACTTCAAACTTTTTATTATTTCATGTAAAAGAATATTAGTGGTGTGCGACAAAGTGACCCTCTCTCCCCCTGCACTTTTGTTTTGTGGAAGATTTTTTTATTAGATCTCTTACTCATTTAATAGACTCGGGCTCTATGATTTCTACCTCTTCTCCGATTGGGATATGTGCCCTTTTTTAAATTTTCTTTATGATAATGATGTCATCCTCTTTTGTCGGGCTTCTGCTCAGAATTTGCGAGTGGTTTTAGATGTTTGTGCTGTTTATGGCTCTCTCTTAAGTCAACGAGTTAACTGAGTAAATCTTTCATCTTCTTTGGCAGAGGCATGTGGGTCGTGGATTACTGATTTTCTCTCAATGTATAGGATGCGTAAGGGCGGTGATTCGATGACATATCTAGGGGTCCCTCTCTTCATCGGTGTGCCTAAACGTCGATGACTGATCCCATGGACTAATAAAATTAAAAGTGAATTGGAATCATGGAATGGTCTCTCTCTTTCAATGGCAAGCAAGTTATGTCTTATTAACTCAGTAATTATGGATTTCTTCCTGCATTCCTTTCAAGTTTATCGTTGGACTTCACCTCTTTTGATAAATTTAAATGTTGTTATTCAGAATTTTTTCCGGATTGGTTCAATCGATGGCCGTAAATCTGTCCAAGTCACTTGGAAGTCTTGCAACAAGCCTAAAGATGGTAGTGGTCTTGGTATTAAAGACCTTTTTATTCTTAATAAGGTGTGCTTATGAAGTTCACATGAATGGTGTTGATTGAGGAATCCCTCGTTTTCATATATCTTTGGGCTCGTTATTTCACTCAGGATCACAGACCAAGAACATGGTATGTTGTTTCTTCTGTTTGGTCGGGTTTTTCGTACTTGCAGGAGTTTCATTAAAGGTTGATTTGCTATTCCTCTAGGTGTCTGCTTTGCTTTTAAGGCTAAGTTGGCTGCTACCATCCATGTTATTGATCATGCTTGGACTTTTGGTTGGCGTCAGTTATGGTCGAAGAGCGATTCGACTTTTGTAGTGATTACCCTTCGTTCTATATCTTGTAAGATTTGTTGGCGTTAGCGCCTAGCTTGGGATAGGTGCTTGAGTTTACTCTCTCAAATGAACTTTGTGGCACTTGTATTTATCGAGAAGGTAACCGAGTTTTAGATAGTTTAGCGTCCAGAAGCCCCAGTATCGTCTCAACCACATGGCGGTGGACCGCACCTAATTTTTACACTTCCTTTATTTTTCAATGATTTTTGTAGCAAACATTCTTTTAGGTTCTGTTGATTTTTTTTTTCTCTTGTTTTCTTTCTTTATTCTCTTTTTAAATAATATGTTGGGATGAGGTTGATTCCGATCACCAACAACCTTATAGAAAAAATATATATAACAGTAAAATCAAATTACATATCACATTATTTTTCTTCCCATCTATTCTTCTTCACCTCAATGGCTCTAGATCCGAGTTATTGGATTAAGAGTGATAAAGTCTTTATAAGGTTCTAGTGATGGGTAAGATAAGTTCTTGAGGGACAGGAACATAAGTCATCACATACTCGAATATGACGGTCTGCCTTTTCAATGTGACACACAACTCTTACAAATATTGAAAAAAAAATAATTTAAAATTCATTTTTATTAGGACTAATTTAGTTACTGTCTCAAAACACATACTCTCTCTCTCACCGACACAAGAGATATTGAGAGAAATGAAAACAAATGAAGAAAACAAATCAACAAAATCTAAAAGAAGGTCTGTTACAAAAATCATTGAAAACAAAGGAACTGCAAAAATTCAGAGCGGTCCACCACCATGTGGGAGAGCACAATACTAGGGCTTTTAGACGCTAAACTATTAGCAACTTGGTTACTTTTCCAATAAATACGAGTGCCATAATATCCCTTTGAGAG
The DNA here is from genome assembly GCA_035582765.1 of Acer negundo. Lineage (NCBI taxonomy): Eukaryota > Viridiplantae > Streptophyta > Magnoliopsida > Sapindales > Sapindaceae > Acer > Acer negundo. The sequence continues at coordinate 31,188,969 of CM069238.1, forward strand.
AGTAAGCTCAAGCACCTATCCCAAGCTGGGCGCCAACGCTAAGAAACCTTACGAGATATATAATGAAGGGCAGTCGAATTGCTCCCCAACCACAACCGACGCCAGCCAAAAGACCAAGCATAATCAATAATGTGGACGGCATTAGCCAACTCAGCCTTAAAAATAAAAAAATAAAAAAAATAAAAAAATAAATAAAAAGATTAATAGCAAAGCAACCTTTAACGAAACCCCTGCAAATACGAAACACCCATGCATAACTAGCAAGACCAAGACTACCAAAATACAAGGTGCCTTAAAAGGATGACCAAAGACATGAAAGCGCTGAAGAGTCTGATGATCATTCACTGAATTCTTTATAGTGTCAGACTGAAGGAAGTTAGTCTCATGAACGGAACGCCAAATCAAGGAAAAAGCCTCGATAAAAACAAGTTTGCCACCCTTAAAGGTAACTTGATTCCAGAGAAACCACACCACCCAGAAAATTGTGATGATAAAAGCCCGTCATAGAGCTTTCAATTGAGTGTTAAAGACAACTCTCATCTCCTCCTATCAAAAGTCTAAACAAGTACCAACCAACTTAAGCTTATGACCAAACGTAGAGGACACAACATCCCACAACCCACGAACAAAAGGACAATCAAGAAACATATTCCTTAAGTCCTCCTCTGCAGCACAACAAAACCGACAACAAGATGGAAACATATAATCTCGGGCACGTAACTTAATGTTCGTAGGAATCTTACCATGAAACAAACACTAAATGAGGATAGAGCGAGAAGGAGAAATAAAGATGCCTAAATCTGCTTAACCCAAAAAACAGAGCTTCTAATATTAGAAAGAGAATCGTAAGCAGTTTTACAAGAAACAACACCATCTAAAGAACAAGTCCAAACCAACGAGTATGGGTTAGTGCTGACCACCGCTTTCTCAATCTCAGAAGCGACATTTGGGTGAGAAAAGTGAAAAGAATCAAGAATATCTCAATCCCTAACATCCGAATAAATATTACCCACGAAAAAATTCAGAGGAGGCTGTAACAATGAACTATCCTCAACTAGATCAATCAACAGATCTCCCAACTAGTTATCCGTCCAAAAGCAAACCTTAGAATGACAACCAACCAACCACATAGACTCAAACATTATGGGAGTATAATGTGATTTTAGCCCGGACCAAACAAAAGAAATAACATACCTCATTCTTGGTCTATGAACCTGGGTGAAATAATGAGCCTGAAGATCTGTGAAAATGAGGGATTCCTCAATCAACATCCTTCATATGAACTTTTTAAGCATGACCTTGTTAAGAATACAAAGATCTTTAACACCAAGTCCACCACCATCCTTAGGCTTGCAGCAAGACTTCCAAGCGACTTAGATAGATTTACGATCATCGATTGAACCGGTCCAGAAAAAATTAAAAATAACAGCATTTAAATATTTTAAAAGAGATGAAGACCAATGATAAACCCGAAAGGAATGTAGGAAGGAACCCATAATCACTGAGTTAATAAAAAATAACCTGTCTGCCATTGAAAGAGAGAAACTCTTCCACGATTCCAATTCATTCTTAATTTTATTAGCCCATGAGATCGGTCATCGACGTTTAGGTGCACCAATGAAGAGAGAGACCCCTAGATATGTCATTGAATCACCGCCCTTACACATCCTAAACATTGAGAGAAAATCAGTAATCCGAGGCTCAGAGATGCCTCCGCCAAAGAAGATGAAAGATTTTTCCCAATTAACTCGTTAACCTGAGAGAGAACCATAAACCGCAAAAACATCTAAAACCACTCACAAATTCTGAGTAGAAGCTCGACAAAAAAGGATAACATCATCATCATAAAGAAAATGCGAAAAGGCGCATGCATCCTAACCAGAGAAGAGATAGAAGTTATAAAGTCCGAGTCTACTAGATGAGTAAGATATCTACTCAAAAAATCTTCCGCCAAACAAAAAAGCAGAGGGAGAAAGGGTCACCTTGTCGCACACTACTCAAATATGGGAAATAACTCTGGGGGGAACCATTAATAAGAATTGAGATCTTAGTAGAATAAAAAATAGCAGCAACCCAACCAATAAACCCCTTAGAGAAACCAAAACATTGAAAGACTTCGAAGAGAAAATGCCAACTAATGAAATTAAAAGCCTTACGAATGTCTATTTTTAAGGCCAAATGACCACCACGACTACCAGTTATTAACACATTAAAACATTAATAATCATCAGCTATACAGTCTCCAATTTGACAACCACTAATGAAACCAAATTGATTTGAAGCGATAATGCATGAGCAAATTTCGGCCAAGCAATAAGCAATAATCTTAGTGATAACCTTAAACAATAAATTACCAAGAGCAATTTGGCGAAATTGATCGATTATGTGAGTGTTCGGAGTCTTCGGAATAAGGACCAATTGGAAGCAAATTTTATAGTACTATTCCTCTATTAAATATTGAATTTTTGGGAAAAATAAAATACTTGCTGTATATGTACTCTGTATATGTACTATGTAGAGTCTAATCAAGAACATATGTGACCTTTAGGAAAAAATATTAAATTAGACATTTTAGTATTAAATATTAAAAAGTTTATTTAAATGTTAATGTTCTTACCTCTTGAAATATAAAATTGTAAGAGAATTTCTTATATGAGATTTTGTTTTAAGTTATTTACCATTTTAATGAGATGAGATCTATAAAATATGTTCATTTTTTTAGTTATTCTTTCTTTCTCTCTTGAAAGGGATATTTTTTTTAAAAGATAATCTCAATTAATTGGAAAAACAATTATTATCATTTATGCGTGAGTATATGTGTATACGTGTGCGTGCGTGCATGCATGCATGTTTGTGTACCTTCTTCGAACCATTGTAGCAAGGTGAAAAATTTTGGTGTTTTTATCACCTTCCTTAAACCAAGTAGCTATTATATGAGATTTTGTTTTAAGTTATTTACCACTTTAATGAGATGAGATCTATAAAATATGTTCACTTTTTTAGTTGATTTTTCCTTTCTCCCTTGAAACGGATATTTTTAAAAAGATAATCTCAATTAATTGGAAAAAACAATTATTATCATTTATGCGTGAGCGCGTGTGTGTACCTTCTTTGAACCATTGTAGCAAGGTGAGAAAAATTGGTGTTTTTATCACCTTCCTTAATCCAAGTAGCTCTTATATATGATTTTGTTTTAAGTAACTTACCACTTTAATGAGATGAGATCTTAGAGGTTTTAATGAGATGAGATCTTAGAGGTTATTTTTTTAGCTGATTCTTTCTTTCTCTCTTGAAAAGGATATTTTTTTAAAAGATAATCTCAATTAATTGGAAAACAATTATTATCATTTATTTGGAAATAAGAATATATATATTTTTAAAAATTATAATTTATCTTGAATAAGATAAACATATTCTCTATTATAGGATTACATATACGAAAAACATTTTGAAAATAAAATAAAATAGTAAGGCTTCATTATTAAGGAAGCCTTGCTTGCATATCACGGGATTTTTAAAAACTCAAGAGTTTAGATCAACGGCAAGTTAGGTGGTGATTTGATTTTATATTTGACTATATAGGACTATATTATATATATATATATATATATATATATATATAGGAAATACCCTTTTTAACCAAAAATTAAGAGACTATATTGTTTTTAGCCAGAATTAGTAAATTGATTGTTTTTGTCAAACAATCCATTGTAGAGACTTAAATACCCCTCATTATTTTTTAAAATCTCTTCTCTCTCCTTGTCTCTCTCATTATTTATGCAGAATCTTTTTTTATTTCTTTCTCTCCCTCCTCTATCTCTCTCTCACAAGTTCTTCTTTCTTTCTTTCTTTCTTTCTTCTTCTTCTTCTCCTTCTCTCCTCCATCTTCTTCTCCTCTTTCCTCCATCTTCTTCTTCTCTCCTTCATCTTCTTCTTCTTCTCTCTCCACGTTTTTTTTTTTTAAATCAGAATTTTTTTCAAACAAAAATTTTCAGATTTTATTTTTTTTTCAAAGATAATTTCCGATGGGTTTCCGATGGTTTTTTCGTACGATGGGTTTTCTGATTTGACCATGATTTGGTCTAGATCGAGCAACCCAAACACAAATTTTTAAAAAATAAATCATTTTTTTTTTTTGAAAATTTCCATATTTTAAAAAAAAAAAATTAGTTTTTCGTTTTTGAAAAATTTCCAGATTTTAAAAAGGTTTGGATTTGAGTATTGTTTGTTTTAAAAAAAAAAATTCTGATTTAAAAAAAAAAAAGTTTCTTTTTTTTTGGAAAAATTTCCAGATTTTAAATTTTTAATTAGGAATTGAGTGCTAGTTGTTGATTTTAAGGGTGGTTGTGGTTGTACTTAAGTTTGAATATTGTTTGTTTATAAAATTTCTAGATTTTTTAATCCAAATTTTCGTGTTGAAGTTGAAGTTGAAGAGTCCATTAGTCAAGTTGTAGATTTTACAAGGGTGTTAATGATGTGTTTAATTTGTTGTAACTGGTATGTTTAATTGTGTGTTTAAATGGTTATGACTGGTGTGTTTAATTGTGTGTTACTGGTGTGTTTAATTGGGTTGAATTAAACACACCAGTACAAATCAATTAAACACACTAGGCAAATCAATTAAACACACTTGGGAACCCAATTAAACACACCGGTGTGTAAACCAATTAAACACAGCGGTTGTAAATCAGTTAAACACACCGGTGAGTAAACCAATTAAACACACCAGTTGCAACTTAATTAAACACACTAGGGCAAACCAATTAAACATACAAATCAATTAAACACACTGGGAACCTAATTAAACACACTGGTGTGTAAACCAATTAAACACACCAATTGTAAACCAACTAAACACACCGAGGAACCTAATTAAACACACTGGTGTGTAAACCAATTAAACACACCAATTGTAAACCAATTAAACACACTAGGTGTAAATTAATGAAACACACCAGATCACCAATTAAACACACCACAATAACTCAATTAAACACACCACAATAACTCAATTAAACACACCAGGGCAAACCCAAATTAAACACACCAAGAAACACAATTAATCACATCCGGGAAGAAGAAGATGGAGGTCTGGGAAGAAGAAAAAGAAAAAGAAAAAGAAAAAAAATAGAAAAAAAAACACACCAGGCAAAAAAGAATTAAATACACCAGACAAAAAGAATTAAACACACAAGGCATTTTTCCATATTTCGGTTTTTTTTTTCAAAATTTATAAGTGTGGTGGTCGTTTTTATGAATGGTGGGAGTTGTTTTTTTTTGTTTTTTTTTTCCAGATTTTCTTATTGAAGTTGAAAATTTCAGATCATGTTTGAATTTTTTTTTTCTTCAGATTTTGTTCAATTAAACACACTAGGTCACCGATTAAACACACCAGGCAAAAACGACTAAACACACCAGTCAAAAATGACTAAACACACAAAGCAAAAACGACTAAACAACCTAGGCAAAAAGGAATTAAACACACCGGGCAAAAAGGAATTAAACACATCAGGTAAAAATGACTAAACACACCAGGCAAAAACGAATTAAACACACCAGGTAAAAACGACTAAACACATCACATAAAAAGGAATTAAACAAACCAGACAAAAAGGACTAAACACACTGGACAAAAAGGACTAAACACACTGGGCAAAAAAGGACTAAACACACTAGGTAAAATTTCTGAAGGAAGGGCATTTTTATCCGAAAAGTGGATTTTTTGATAAAAACAATCAAAATACTAATTCCGACTAAAAACAATAAACCTCCTTAATTTTTGGCTAGTTTCCATTTTCACCCAATATGTGCGTATATTATCGTCTTCAAAGTACTCTAAAGTCATAATTGAAACTCTAAGAAAATGGAGCTTGAATTTTACCAGAAATTTGATGTATCTTTATATAGATATGCAATTGGAACTCATGCGTGGATAAATAGTTGTTGAATTATATCCAACAATTATCTACAAAATGAGTTATTTTTTTTATTTTTATAGATCATTTTCGACGTGGCAATTCAAATCTATAATATTATTGAATTAAATAAGTATTTGCTGCCGAATCACATTGAAAGGGACAAGGAATTGAATAACAAGTTGTTTCTTTACAAAAACTGACGTGAAATTACGGAGCTTGTAAAGAGAATGGAATTGTTAAGTTAGTAATGTTTCGACTGTTATCATGCCCACTTCTCTCAGCAATTTCCTTCAGGCTTGTCCAGGATTTTCTCCTCCTTTTAGTTGAAGTGCCAGCAGTTTTTTCTGCGTCGACTACGGCAGAAGTGCTTTCAGATTCAGGTGGCTTTTTAGTTCCGGATTTGTTTCTCTTCCTCTTTGTCACTTCCAAAGTTAATTTAGTTCTCACAGGAGTTACTGGACAGTTGGAGACGGGAGCATCACCGGCTATTGCTGGCAAAGTTACCTCATCCAGTTTACTAACCTTGTCTTTACTTCTCGTCTCTGTCTCCAGAACGGTAGACTTCTGAGACGCAGACTTAGAACATTCTGGTCTCAAAGCCCGTTTGTCCTTGGGAGGGCAAATCTCTTTCATATGGCCTTTCGGAGTACCCCTCTTCAGATTACGATACGAACAGAAGTGGCAAATATAGACCACATTGTTCTGTGAAGGAAACTTATATTTCTTTCTTCTGTGCCGAGCCTTCACTTGGTTCTTTTCTATACGGACATTGCAGTTGAAGCCAGGCTGAAGCATTGTCTCACATCTGCACAATAGTATCCGGTAATCAGGACCAGCATATAAATTCTACTCCTGGCCTTCAGAACCATCATCACATGTCATTACAAAATAGTTTTAACTAGATATTCAAACTAAACAATCAACGTAAAACTGACGTTGGTCTCGATAAAAATACCATCACCACTACATTTTGTTAAACCAGTATTACATTCCTAAGAAGCATCCGACACGATAGATTTTCCTCCAATTGTATCTTTTGAAAATTAAAAAGTCATAAGGACATCGGTGTAAACAGTTAGTTCAAAATAATTTGAACTTCAAATTCCTGTTCAGGATAACTTATGACTAATCAATCTAAAACTCCTCACACTTGGAACTTCAAAAACCTAGAGTTCACACCATATCAGTTAAAACTCCCTCGGAAATCTAAAATGCTTGAACCTTAAAAGGAATTTCTTCTCATGGTATACTGTCTTACAAAAGATGAGAATATGTGGACAACCAGAAAAAGGAACTGTTAATACAGAAGTTAATACTCAAACAACAAGGAACACACAAGCCACGTGAATTATAATTAAAGCTCGGAGTGTGCTTACTCCAGCTAACCCGATGATAGATATCATGTTTTATGGTAATCTCCAATGGAAGTAAATTACATCTTCTAAACGGTGGAATGACTCGTAAACTGTAAAGGTAATATGTCTTAATTTTAAACTAAAAACAACAAAGGTAAGATTGTGTGTGTTTGCATGCACCCTGAGACAAAAAACGAAAAAAATTAACCGAACAAATGAATTAACATCCGAGACTGTTTTCTCTAACTCCTTAGAGGTTATATACATAACCCGGTGAAAATTCCCCAACCTAACATCAAATCCCTTTTACTAATAATCAAATACCCAATTACAATCCTCTTTGATTCAACATCTAACACCAACTGACTTTAAACAAGCTTATATGTTTTTAATGGCTAACTCTGAATAAGAAGTTATGCACACATACATGTATGAAGTGACATAATCAACACTGGAAGCACTAACAAAAATCTATGATTCAAAGTTTCAAACAAGCAAATTGAAACACTAAGAAGCTTTTAACAAATAGAAACATGTATATGATTGTGTGAGTGCACATAAATGTACAATAAAACCTACTCGTCAAATAATCTCCACAACTAGCCATAACTGCTACGACATTGGGAACTAAATGTATTTATAATTCTAAAAACTGACCAATACAATTACGTACAGATACATTTAAAAATAATGCAACAATATAAAAACGCGAGTCGCCAAAATAAAAAATAAAAAATAAAAAAAATCGAAGCAGAGACAATACCTTTGGCAAGAAAACAAAGACGGGTCAGGTTGCAAACCGAGGGCCTCGGTCTCGGCAGCTAAACGGTGCCCGAAAAAAGCGGCAAGAGAAGGAGCAGATGCTTGGCCACCGGCCCATACGGCGAGGCTCTGCAAGTGTTCAAGTTTGAGTTTGGACTTGACGTTTATGGGGTTGGTTTGCTTCTTCCCAATCTTCTCTTCTCGTAGAGATAGATGTTTTTGAGACCCAGATTGCGGATTTGGTGCTCTTTTGGCTCCTCCTCTTCTGCCCATGTGTTTTGCTACGTCTGTTTCTGTCAGGAATTTAGTCGAGCAGCTGGTGTGCGAGCTTCAAACGCTTTTAATTTCCTTTTTCCAGAGAGTGGAAACGGTGCTGTTCGGGTAATTGTTAAAAATTTTAAATACTAAAAGTGAATCGGGTCAGGAATCAGATAAATTTGGGCGGACCCAAACATCACATCACATGCATTTGGGCCAATTTTGTAGGTATCCATGGTATTGCTACCATTCCTATTTGAAAAATTGTGCTCAAAAGTTTTTCTATTTTTGATATACAAATTCCACAACCTCGATATGGGTTTGGAGGGGTTTACCACTTAGCCACCTGAATTCTTTTCGTGCTTCAAAGATTTTATTTAGTGAGCAAATAGCATGATATAGATATATTGTATTGAATTATTTTGTTCTTTAATTACGTATAAACTTTGTCGTAACCAATCAAATGATAAATATTGAAACTATTGAAAGCTTCTTAAAATTTCTAGCATCGAGTAACTATCACCAGCTTGATAAGTTGAGTTTTGATAGTATAAAACGTGTTTCTAACAAAAATACATAAAATTATATAAAAATACAAATTTCACTTATTAAGAGTACGTTTTGGTGAGCTTTTCAAGTAGATCTTTTAGTAGTATATCTTTTAGGGATAGAGCTTTTAAATGAAAGTCGTTGGTCGTTTGGTTGTCAATTAAAAGAGAGATTTTTTAATGATAGAATTACCAAAATACTTTAATAAATATTAAATTATAGGGTTATATTGAAGATTTTAGTGTTATTAAAAAAACTCCAAAATATCTACTTGGAAAAGTTTTAAATTTGGGCTTCTCTGAGTAGACTTAAAACAACTTTTTTAATCATTTAAAAGCTTTACCGAGTGACAACCAAACGATATGAAAAATTTTGAAAAGAGTTTTTTTAATTAAAGAAGTTTTTTTAGCCAGCAGACAAGCTCTTCCAAATGGACATTAAGAGTACGTTTTGGAGAGCTTATCAAGTAGATATTTTTGTCGTAGATCTTTTAAAAGTGGATCTTTTAGATGTAGGACTTTTAAATGAAAGTCGTTGGTCATTTGATTGTTAATTAAAAAAAAAAAAAAAGCTTTTTTAATTATAGAATTACCAAAATACTCTGGCAAATATTAAATTATAGGGTTATATTGGAGATTTTAGTGTTATTAAAAAAACTTCAAAATATCTAATTGGAGAAGCTTTAAATTTGGGTTTCTCCAAGTAGACGTAAAACAATTTTTTTAATTGTCTACAAGCTCTACTGAGTGACAACCAAACGATACAAAATAATTTGAAAATAACTTTTTTAATTAAAAAAGCTATTTTAATCAATAGACAAGCTCTCCCAAACGGACACTAAATCCCTCATTTTTTTCAAGACTTTTGTGCTATTAAAACTTAATTTAATATGGTGACTAAGACCAAAAAATTAATGTGCCCAATAGTCCACTATGAATTGTATTGAATTACATAGATATAATTTTATTTTATTTGTTGATAGACCACTTAGAAAGGTGGCTACTCCGGCCTAAGATATTCTTGATATACCACTTATAATGGTTACATAAATACAATTTAATGTCTACCAAATCGTTCAAACAAAGTAATCATAACAATAAATTCACTAAACCTATAAAAATAAGGATTTGGATCTAAGCTAATCTTTTTAATAATCTAAAACACTTAAAATAATATCGGCATTTAAAGACAATGAAAGTAAAATAAATAAAAGAAATAAATTTCAACCATTGATTAAACATATCATTAGATTTAGTTAAGTTAGGACAAAAATCAGCACAATAGAAAATCTAAATTTTAAAAATAAATATAAATTAGAATATGATAATATATTCAAAACGAGATGAGGTTGATTCGATAGTAAACTTCTCATATTTGCATCATGAGGTTACGGGTTTAAATTCATTCCTGACTCCTCTCTCTAAAAAAATCCGAATTTATATAATAGGTAATATTTAAAAATAAAAAATATAAAATTATGAGATGAGCTGATGAGTAGTCGACTGATAATTCGTATTGCATCCCCTAATTCCCACTTTCTCAGGTAAATACATTCATGAAGCCTTCGAGGCTTCGATAATCCAAAATCTGCCACGTATCATTGATGACGTGGCCAAAACTTGATCTCGTGAAAGTGTTTGTACGTGGTTAAGCTACGTCGTGTCCTCTGATTTGCGGAGAAGAATCTGGTGATCCCTCCTAGATGGAAAAACAGTGACAAGTGGAAGAATCCACACGATTCTAAAATTAAAAAAGAGGGCCCCACTAAGTTGTTTCTATCTATCCATCTTTTATGGACCGCACACTCTTTAGTCTTTATTGAACCCAACTACTCAAACAAATCACATTGAAAACATTGTCCATGTCTTGGTGCCGATGAGTGTTGATTAAACATGATAATATCTCGAATTCGAACCACATAGTTTTTATGCAACACTTGTTTTGTGCTCTCGTAAAGTTAATGGCAAAGATAAATCACTTCTCACAATATTTGGGTTGGAAATAATTTAAATCCCGTTACAAAAAAATGATAGGGATTTGATTATCGTTGCTGATGCGTTATATTTCAATGGTAAAGTGTCGGTAGATATCGCTGAGGCTAAGACGGTTATCGTGTTTGGAGTGTAGATTTTCCGGATTGACTCTCTTCTTTAACTAAATGTGATTTGAATTCTTGTAATTCCTTTTCTGTTGAATAGATATCATTGCACTTTCATTTTATTTTATTTTTAATGTTTACTTGACCAAATTGGTTTCGTAAATGTCATGGTCATGTGTTGAAGTGTTTTTTGTCATGATTTTAATCTTTAGAGTCCAAAATTGGTTTGGGTTTTATGATATGATTCGGTTTTCATCGAATTGCCTATGCTTTTTTATTTTCATATTTTTATTTGACCACACTTGTCTATACTATTTAACCCAAATAATAATAATAATTAACTTTAAAATTCATTGAATTTTACTTCAATAATTCAAATGAATAGGGATGCCGCCTGTGGAGATGTGCCTTCACGGGGACCTGCAGTTAGGCCATCTCTAACCTAAAAAACCAATTTAGTGTAACTTTTACATTAAAATAGTGTAACTTTCAGACTATTTATTTTTCTATTTACAGTCTATTGTACCAAATATTATACTAAAAAGGAATATTCTTTTAAATATTCTCTTATTATTATTATTTTCAACAAATACTAAACCTCAACCAATCAAAAACAATAAAACAATAAAAAAAAAAAAAAGAAGGTAAAAGTTATGCTATTTGAACGGTGTTGCGCCAAAGGATTGTACAGTACTGTTCATTGTAGGAAAAATAGCACAGGGTTGGAACTCTCTTTTTGCACTAAAATTTAGTGCAGTGTTGGAGATGCCCTTATAGAGCGGGGATGATGATAGATAATAAAACTCATAATGGGTATAAGATGGGGATGAGTTTTATAATTCCCGTCCCGTTTAAAATATAATCTTTATTATTTTTGTTATTTAGTTTTTTTTTTTTTTTTCTCTTTCAATGTTCATATTTAAAAATTATTGAATTTATTTATTTGGTCGTAAGATTTGTGTTTATTTTTAATGTTTATGAGATAATTTATATTTATTATTTTAATAAATAATTTTGATAAAAGGAGATGAGGAAAGTGTACCTTGTCATGCTCCATTTACCATGAGGTTTTATATAAGAATGGGTTTTCAAAAAATAAATAGATGGGTGGGTGTGGGTAGCATGCCTACACCGTACCAATTTACCATCCCTGCAAACGAGATCGAAAATATTTAAATTAACAAATTAAATTAAACAGTGGACTGTTTTATATGACCATAAATCTATGTAACATCATTATTCATTATTCTTGCCTCTTGAAAAAACTTATTTTTAGTTCTTACCGTTAATTGTTTTTTTTTTTTTTTTTTTTTTTTTCCCTTTCCCCTTTAAAATAAAAATTATAGTTTGATTCCCCCGACTTGTTTAAATTTAAATTCTGTGTCAGCACTGAGTAGCTGCATCTAAATTCTAAAACACAAAAGAAACTTTGATTAGTTGCCTTTTCATTAGGGGCCCATAATTATAATAATTTTAAAAATAGATTAGAGTGTTTCAATCATATAATTAATTAATAAAATAACACTTCTTTCTCGTTTCAAAAATAAAAAAAATAAAAAATATACACTTCTTTCATAACAGCTGCCGATCTCCAACATATTGGCTCTAAAAGTTGAAAAAAAAAGAATAATATCAATCATTTTGTCCTTTAAAGAGTACTCTCTTAAATCAATATTAAATTACAATTTAATTGCCATTAAGTTCAATAGTTGTTTAATAAAGAACACAAATCTTTCCATCAAATGACACTTATCTTCTTATCGGTTTGAAAAAAAATGGATCTATCTTATTCGAAAATTATTATTATTAATTTTTTTAATTTATGAAATTGGATTGACCAGAGGAACATCACAAGAGATCATATGCTGAGAAACCATTAGACAGTATCCATAAATATATAAATAAAGGAAAAAAGAAATTAAAAAAAAATATGAAAAACAAAATAAAACAGAGAATACAGCCCCAAAAAACTCAAAGGCACGCAGACCAAACGATAAGAAAAAAAAAAAAAAAACTAGGAAAACCTGAAGAATTTTTTACCCATACAATCATTACCAACTAACCGAGAATATAACGAATGAGTGGAGGACCACCATAAATCAGAAGGAACACCCAAAGCGTATTTAGAAAGAGCATTCGCCACCTGGTTACCTTCCCTAAAGATATGAGAAACCTGGAACTCCATATACGAGATCTGATAAACACAACGTTGTCAAGCTTTGACGAACACATCAGGTAACCTTATCAGACCTTTCATAAAGAAGTTAGAGACCACAAAAGAATAGTCACTCTTGAACCAGATCCTATAACAACCCAACCTCCGGGCATAATTGATGGCTAAAGAAGCAGTATGGAGCTTAATCTCAAAAGCAAAAATCTGACCAATGGGGACCGTAAAACAAGTTTTAACAAAAGATCTGTAAATCCGAAAAACACCCCCACACCAGGAGTATCTAAAGCAGCCCCATCCGTGTTAATATTGATCCACTCCTAATAACCGGAGCCTTACCGGGACTATATGTGTATTAAACCGATCTCATTGTTTTTATCGACCCACAAAATAATTATATTTAATTTTTTTTATTTATACTCAGATGACGGTAATCCTATGACACCTCTCTAAATTTATTGACAATAAATATTGAAGTCGTTTTCATTTAAAATATAAAATAAAAATCCTCTCCATAACTCACTCTTTTGTTTTAGCTGTGTATAGTTCCAGAAGGGGCCTACTAATCTATTCTTTTTTTTTTTTTTTTTTTTTTTCAATTTTCAAAAATTTTAGTTTATTTTACACTTTTCCTTTTGTTTGTTATTTGAAATTTAAATTCATTCAATATTGTGAGAGTAACACCGGGGTTTTTGCCAATGTGGTCGGGCTATTCCCTGGAAACCCTTACCACTATGATTCAAATCTGGTGGTATATATGTATATTTATATATATTTGCTTTGTCCCTCCTTATCTAGTGAGGGTGAGATTTATATATATTTGCTTTGTCCCTCCTTATTTAGTGAGGGTGAGGGTGTCCTCTCCCGACTATGAGAGTTGTGTTCTGGACCGTACTTATATATATATATCGTGAGAGCAGAAATAGATAGATTTATATAATTATTGACGAATTCTTAATTAGGTCAACTCTGATGGTACACTATTTAGTGTAAAAACAATATCTTAATGTAAAAAAATGTTCCAATACAACACTATATTTCAAATAATAATATAATATTTAGTATTAAGTGAATAGTGTTCCGTTAAATTTAGTATAACACTATTTCAATTGACACAAAATTTTTTTTATTTCTTTTATTAAAATGTCAAATCAATATTTTATATTTATTACAAATCATAATTTAAACCTTCAACATTTATTTATAATAATATTTATTTCAAAAACTATACCATTAAAGATATCTGCGAGATCTTTAAAATAACATCAATATTAGTATATATATTTAAATTATTTTTTGTACTTATTCATTATCCATTTAATTAATTGTAAATTTGTATAATAACTTAATTTAGTGTAATTAAAGAAATAACAAAATACTAAAAAAAAAAAAAAAGACATCACAAATTCTAAAAAAAAAAAAAAGTACATGACAAGATACTTTAAAAAAAATACATGACCAAAAAAAAAAAAATCTAAAATAAAACAAATAATAACATAATTTAACAATTAAAAAAACTCGATAACAATAACTTTAATGAACCATTTAGAAATCAGGAGGATTATCTCCACTTCCCCATAACCACAAAAATACTGACCATGAAATAAACGAAGATGCTTTGCCTTTTATAGTAGAGAATGAAGAAACAATTAGATGAGAAAATTGGATCAGAAAATGGGATGAGAAAATTATATGGAAAAAAAAAATTAATATGAAAAATATTAGTTGAAATGGTTAAGTGAATTAATTGGATAAATAAGTTGAATAATATTATAGTGAAAAACCGGAGGTAAAACGATGATGGTAATTGTTATTATTATTATTTTTTATATTATATAATTAATTATTTAAGAATAATATTATATATATATATATATAAAGTAATCAATTTTGTTTAAATTAATAGACCGACATCGTTGATTTTTTCTTTTTTAATTGTATAGGAAACGTACACGCTAGCTACAGTTGCCATCAAAAAATCAGTGATAATAGCTGAATTTTCTCACGTTGTCGGCTGTTTTTTTTTTTTTTTTTGTCAACCGTAAGTCATAACGAATACAGTTTTGAATTATTAGCTGGCTTAGTATTCTTCAACGTTTTACTCAATATTCATAATTTCAGTAATAATACAATATTACCTTTAAAAAAAATAATAATAATACAATATTTTTCTAAATATATATATTTTTAGCTACACATACACTAAAATCACCGATTACATAATATTGAAAGATCAAATGAATGTATTTATGTAATACTTTAAAAAATAATAAAAAATCGAATGAATATTATTTATTATTAAATTGCATTGGTAATTATTATTAGTATACAACTTTTGACTTTTTTCGTTTTTTTACTGTTTTTATCTATCAAAATATCTAAACTAGATACATTTTTTTAAGCTCCTACCTTTAGTAGGATCTGAGCTTCAAGCTGAACAACGCTCTTCGGGGGGCTACTATCAATATATAAAATATAAATATTTGACTATATAAGGATTGTCTGGTAGTAAAACTTCTCACATTTGTACCACAAGATTACGGGTTTAAGTCATCTTTTTTCCTAAAATCCTAGAATTTAGATAACATTGTAATACTTAAAAAAAAATTGAAATATTTTATTTTTCTTTTTATATAAGTTTTTATTAATTTATATATATGGTCATGTTCGTATCAGAGCATCCTTATATAACTTTATCAGGATATTGAATGTGAACCACTAATTTATAAAAGTGATTTGACAAGTGCATACATATCAAGTTAAAATATGTAAAACGAGTGGCTGACATTCAATATCCTTATATAATTCTATCGGGACATCTCCATATAAAAATTTATATATATATATATATATATATATATAATCTTTAAAACTTGCAACTTATGGGTGACGTATTCAGGTTGAGAATGATTACGTATTTACGTGCAATATACTACATCGTTTTGCTTTGTTTCAAAGCAATACAGATATTTCATGCATCATCGGTACACTACACACGATTCATTTATTTATGACTGGACAATGAAATAAAATTAGGTTTAATATTAAAAACATTCCCTCACCTTTTAACTATTATTGGATGTCTAGATAAAAATACTTTTATTTCAAAAACACCCCTTATGGACCAACAAACAATGTTTTATTTAGTAAGATTCAAAGGGTATAATGTTCAATTAATATAATTGAAACTTAAATACGGACATTATAGACTTTTTAACATCAAAAATCGATCAATTAAATCATTGTTTGTTAGTCCACATGTGATGTTTCTGAAATAAAAGCATTTTTAACAAGACATCCAATAATAGTTCAAAGGTGAGGGAGGTCTTTAATATTAACCCATAAAATTATACTCTATTGCCATAAAACTCAAGTCATTTCGAAATTGAATAAAATTATGACTGAAAAATGCTTGAGTTTTGATTGGTCAGTATCCAAGATACTGATCCATCAATGAGGTGTTGACAAGTGGTATTTTTTTTTTTTTTCACTTTTTACATTTATCTCATTACATTCATTTAAAATAACCCCGTGTCAATTTTCCATTAGTGTGGTCAATACCTTATGTACTGGCCAATCAGTACACAAGCGTTGTCCTAAATGTATTGCTTAGATGTTAAAATTAAATGCGTTTTATATAAACTTCTATATCAACTCAAATTTTTTACTCAATTTTTGACTTTAATATCTCAATCATCAATTTTCTCATATGCTATTTAATCTATTAGTCGAGAGGGTTAAATCAAAAAATTAAATAAAAAATTTAAGTTGATATAATATGACCCTCTAAATAAAACATTAATTATTTAGCACTAGATTAAAAAGTTTAAGATTTGACTTTTTCCTAATTTTATCAAATGGCTTTTATGTTCTAAAACAACAACACATAAATAAAAATTAAGTCATTAATATTTGAATTTTGAATATATGATAACTTTTCTTATATGACTCAGGTCTTTCGGGATCTTCTAGATTAACTGGTACTTTATGATTTGCTTATATTAAGTGTTACAACGATGAATACGACCAAAATATTGACTTTTTTTTTTTTTTATAATTATGAAGAAAACTTATTGCACTTACACTTTGAAGAGTTTGTTAGGATTTACTTTGATTAAACACTACGATTAATTATTAGATCAAACCTTCAAATGATAAGTGCAGCTTGCATTTAAGCTCTTCCAAATAGGGTTAAAATGTTTCACACTAATACAATTTTTATAAGTAAAACGAGACTTACAAATAAAGAATAGATGTACATAGAAAAAACTGTTCACACTTACATTTCTATAACACACCACCTATTAGTAGAGATGGTAGTACACTTCCCTTCCACCATGGTGGTAAGAGGGTCGAGTCCCATTATCCATCATGCCACCATACACATTTTATAAGCATGTGTTGACAATTTTCTTCCGGTTTGTGAGAGTAGTTATTCGAACCGTACATATATTGTCTTATTTCGACAGATCCCGGCATTAATAGTTGTAACTTATAATACTTAAAAAACAATAATAATAATTTTATAAATGTAGTAGTACATAATTACTCAATCTAAAATTATTAGAGAAAACTTTCCACTTACATTTTTATAAGCAAAATTAATTTTAAAAATGCAGAAGAAGTACATAATTATTCAATAATAAATTATTAGATAATAAATTACTTTTTATTTTATTTTATTTTATTTTATTTCCACCATTGGATTGAAATATAATGGATTCCGTCTGGCTATCATGAAAAATAATTCCAGGATATCTGTTTATGAATCTGGATTCTCTTATAACATTAATTGTCTTCACATCTATAATCTATTGCTGCATGTCTACTATAGTAAATCAATAGTCTGAATTATTTTTATAATTTATATACTTTTACCCTATCAAAATATAGAATTAATCAAGATAATTGATTTCGGTAAGGACAATGTGTGGACAGGGTGAGGTGACGAGAAGAGAGGGGAGGAGGAGACCTAAATCCATTTAGTTAGCTTTGCAATGTTATAAAATTATTATTAATTTTTAAAAAAATTTTATTACAATAACAATAGCCGGAACCAGCGAGATGGGGTTCTACAAACACAGTCTGGACGCGCAACTCCCACAAAGGGGAGAGCGAACCCACACATACGATGGCTGACTGGCTGTTCAAAAAAAAGTTAATATCCAAAACAACATAACCGACACGTGTCTTTCGAGTCAGCCGGCACGAACGACCTGACCTTTCTCTATAAAAGCCTCTGTAAAGATTATATACCACAAAAAGAAAAATAAAATTAAAAATAAAATTATATTCACATATAAACAAGAACACGCCTTCTTCTTCAAGCAACACACAAAAAATAAATTAGAGAGAGAGAGAGAGAGAGAGATTCACATATCTTCTCTGAAGAATCTAATCTATCTTCCTCCAATCACACCCGTCCATTTTTTGATAAACTGTTGCTCTCTTCCCAGGTTATTCATTATCGTTTTCTTTCCTATTATTTTTCTTTCCTTCTCTGTATATATATATATATATATATAAACCATAATCATAGATTTATATTTATGTTTATGTTATTTTTAGTTCCTGTGTAGTTGGGTTTGCTTCTTATCGTGGACTTTTAATTGTCTTAGTGTTTTTAAGAGCTGTAATTGGGTGATATTTGGTGAGTTTCTGCTGTATATATACGTTCTAGATTTTTTTCTGGAAAAAAGATTTTTCCTTGAATCTTCGTGTTCTGGGGTTGACTTTTTATAGGTTTTCTAGTTGTTTTATTGTTTTAATTTGGGGTTTTAGATTGCTAGGGTTGATGGGTTGTTGTGTTTAGTTTGGCTTGAAGAGGGTGGTTGTGGTTGGATAATAAAATTGGGATTTTTATTGTTAGAAGGCTGTTTTTTTTTTTTTTTTTTCTCATAAAAGATAGATCTTTTCAACCAGGTTGAACTCTGGTTGTGAATTATCAGTTGGATAGGTTCTATAGGTGTTTGAGTCAAGGCAAGTTCGGGTTGAGATCGTGCTCGGTTGGAGAAGAACTCAAAGGGGTTTGTGTTGTAAGGGATATTTGTTAAATTAGAACTCAAGTTGTTAGATTGAATTATTGTCACTTGGTGAATATGATGGTGGATTCAATAGCGGCGACATCTTTTACTGGGCATCCGCCGGTATGTCGAGGAGTTCCTGTTAGGGATGTCTCCGGCAAAAGGAAATTTTCAGATAATTGTCGATTCCCCGTGACTGAATTTGTCGGTAGAAGGGTTGTTACTTCTTCTCCTTGGCCAAGGTTGAAAGTCGATAGGTTAGTTAATTTGTCGGTTAATGCTCTTGCAACGGAGTTGACAAAAGAGACCTATGCATTTAGAGAAGACAGGAAAATTGTGAGGGACTGGAGCGATCCAATTGACACTGGTGTTGATAGAAAACCCGGTTTGTGGCCTCCAAACAATAAAGCAGACAACCCCACATTGCACAATCCCTTGCTTCGACAAGAAAGAATGGGTTGTGGTTGGCTAGGTGCTATATTCGAGTGGGAGGGTGTTATAATCGAAGACAATCCTGAGATCGAGAAGCAGGCTTGGCTGACTCTTGCTGAAGAAGAAGGAAAATCGCCTCCTCCAGCTTTCATCCTTAGAAGAATCGAAGGAATGAAGAACGAACAGGCCATATCCGAAGTGCTGTGCTGGTCAAGAGACCCTGCGGAATTGAGAAGAATGGCATCGAGGATGGAAGAAATACACCAAGCCTTACAAGGTGGGATCTATAGATTGCGAAACGGGTCTAAAGAATTTGTGAATGTCTTGATGCATTACAAGATACCAATGGCATTGGTTTCAACTCGTCCACGAAAAGCTTTGGAGACTGCAATCATGACCGTAGGCATAAAGGAATACTTTACGGAGATTGTAGCTGCAGAGGATGTTCACAGGGGGAAACCTGATCCGGAGATGTTTGTGTATGCAGCTCAACTTCTGAATTTCATACCTGAACGGTGCATTGTGTTTGGGAACTCTAATCTCACAGTGGAGGCTGCTCATGATGCACAGATGAAGTGCGTGGCTGTTGCCAGCAAGCATCCGGTGTATGAGCTTGGGGCTGCAGACTTGGTTGTGAGGAACTTAAACGAGCTTACAGTGGTGGATCTGAAGAACCTTGCCGATATTGAGTCAGCTGAATTTGGATCCTTAGAGCCAGAGATGGAGCTTGAGGAGGAAGAAGATGAACGATCCTCTTTGGTTGGAGTCGATGATATTTTCTGGTGATCTCCATACAAATTGTACAGATTTCTTTGTGCTCTATTAAATTCTTGATGATAATTGTCCTACAAGGGATCTAGCTGTGTATAAGAAAAAGAAAAAGGAAAAAAGAATATAAAAAGGAAAAGGTGGTCTGCATTGGATTGCCTAGATGCTATATCATCATGTATGTAATATTTGTACAATATATATGGAATTTCAATCTCTATTTGCTTATTCTGTTTCTACTCATCTATAGAAGTGAGAATCAAATTTATCTAGTTTTTGGCTGTCATGGTGATTAGATCTCTCTACTGATACCATCTTGTCAGTTCAATTTTTCCTTTAGCTTTACAATTTGTGAATCTTTGAACTACAACTTTGGTTTGTCAAAAATTTCTAGTTGGTTGAAAAGTTTGAAGTCTGACTTGTTACTGTTTTTAGCTATGAATTTCTTCTGGAAAATTAGTTATTGGCAGCTTATTCTAACCAGTAATTCTATGAATTTTTATGATAACCAAAATCTATGACAAAGACCGAGCCTTGATGGTTGGAGCTCCACCAGACCAGGTGGGGTTCAAATCGAAAGAGTAGGAGTTTCATTCCTGGCCATTTTTGTAGAGTTCAATCTTGTCCGGTACCGATAATAAAATCATTTTTGCTTTCATGAAATGTCACTTCGAGAATCCTTGTCAAGAAATCTCATTTCATGAATTTCAATCAAACGATGGAAGTGTGATGCTCTGATTGCTCTCTTTTGATGAGCTCATAAGAATTCAAGGCCCATAGGCCATAACCAAGTCCAATCGGATCGGATCCGGTGGACCTGAATTTGTAATTGCAGAACCGATTCAATGTATCAAATCAAATCATCGATAATCAAACCCATCGAGAAAGGAAAACCTATATAAACCCAAATCTTCTCCTCTCACTCTCTCATGAACCGCGAAACTCTTTTTCATTTCTGATCATCCTTAACGATTCTCAATAATCAATGTTTATCAATACAATATAGCATTACCCTTTCTTTTTTATTTTGTTTCGATTTGCAAACAATTTTTTATTTGTATTAGAGTGCCCAAATTTGTACGGTGATCGAAGGATATCTGCCACCCGGTTCCCGGAGAAAATTGTCTAGTCACAGGCGGAGGCACCAGACTACCAGAGAAGCTCACCATGGACCCCTCCATAATGAAGCTCCTCGAAGAAGACGAGGTTGTGTCTAATTCTTTCTTTTCCTTGTTGAATTGATAAAATTTTGATTCATTTTTTGTTTTTGCTTCTTCAAATTGGCGGCGGCACAGGACGAATCTATGCATTCAGGAGCTGATGTTGAGGCATTCCAGGCCGCCTTAAATCGAGACATTGGAGGCGATGTGTCCACTTCTCAGCCATCTGATTCGGATTCCGGTAACATCTATATAAAATTTGCTATGTCAATTACCTAGGTTTGGCTTATATAAAGCATTACAGGGGAAAAAAAAAAAAAGCCAGCAAAAATCAAGAAAATGTTCAGAGGTCTGCAAAAGTCTGTAAATAATTTAGCTGCTGTTTTTTTTTTTTTTTTTTTTTTTTTTGAGTCTTAATTGGCATGAATAGGGATCTTTGATATCATTATGGATTTTGTTTTGTAAAAAGATTGTGCAGTTGGAGTTTGCTTATGGTTATTATGGCAAGAATCTAAAAGTGGATTAGAAAAAAAAAAAAGCAAGATTATTTTTGAAAGATTCTGTTTTTTGAAGGCGGACACGAAGTTATGCATATATAGAATTGCACCTAAACATTTGTATTACCATGAAAATACGATTTTGATGTATTTCAGCTTTCTTTGCTTTTCTGTGATTTAACCTTTGATGTTGTTTCTTCTGAAAAGAAAAGAATGGATCTATACTTTACAAAAAATTACCCGAATTTGCCGACCTAAATGATTTTGACTATTGATTTATAGCTACTAATCTACAATGTAGATAATGGGATAATGTTGTAAATGCTGTGTCCGTTACAAATCAATT
The DNA here is from genome assembly GCA_035582765.1 of Acer negundo. Classification (NCBI taxonomy): domain Eukaryota; kingdom Viridiplantae; phylum Streptophyta; class Magnoliopsida; order Sapindales; family Sapindaceae; genus Acer; species Acer negundo. Next base: position 31,211,305 of record CM069238.1, read on the forward strand.
ACCATATCATTCTAAATGCGTAACTTGAGATATGTTTTTAGGTACGGTTGTTTTAGACAAAATAAAATCATCTAATATATAGTTTAAGATGCAATATGAAAATGGACATTTCATGATTGTTGGAAAGCCATTTCACCAGGATATCATATAAGACAAGCTTTTTTTATTATATGTTGTGGGCATTCTTATATTTTTATTTCATTTGTTTGTATTAGGAATTCCTAGAAAGTGTTTGGTTTAATTTATGATGTACAGAGCTAACAATTACAACAGCTTTTTCTCAAGGAAAAGAAAGGAATCATGATCCCAATCAGTCAATTTCTCAGTGGCAAAATGCTAGCCAAGATGAAAATACAAACTTTCGAGGTCTAGAAAGCGTACAGCAGCAAGAGCAGCATTCATCAGGAATGGATCTTAAGCAACATGGATCTGTTGTGGAGAACCGACAACAACACAATGATGGCTGTCCTCCATTACAACAGAAACAATCCCAAGATAATCGTCCACAAGGGTCAGCAGAACAAACTCCTAAACAGATTCCTCAAACAACTGGGATGCTGTTACCTGGAAAAAATCCTATCCAAACACATGAACCGGAGAGAATGCTTAATCAAGATGGTGAATCTCAATATTTAAAAATACAGAAAATGAGTAATCAACCTGCGATTGCTACAGAACAGGCCAGTAATGCTATTAATCGTGGTAAACAAATTCCATTCGGCTTATTACTTCCTGCCTTAATAGCTCAGCTTGATAAAGATAGAGCAATGCAGCTTGATACTCTATATGGTAAATTGAAGGTTGGTTGCTGAAACAAGTTTATGTACTATTCTGTTTTCCTTGTATGCAACAGGCTATGTATCTCATGTATTGTCTGCACTTCTTTGTTCATAGAAAAATGAAATTGTTAAAGATGTATTTGTGCGGCACATGAGGGATATTGTAGGGGACCAGATGCTTAGGTTGGCTGTAAATCAAATGCAGTCACAGGTAACTGTAGAATGAGTTAACGTGATCATAATGAACTTACTGCTCTCGTTTGATTAAACTAGAATTTCCAAATATGCAGATGAGTGCCAAGCAGTTTCAGTTACAATCCCAAGCTGCAGCACGGCAACAGCAGTTACGAATACCATCTGTTAGTCCTGGTGCTACACAGTTCACTGATCCCCATTCATTTCCGCAGCTTCATCAGAAGGGCTCCAACTCTTCTGCAGATCCAGCACAAGTTCCTGCTTCATCAGCCCCAATGCATGGTTCAAGCTTCCCAATCAAAGAAAACAGTGCTCAAAAATCTCGAGAGCTGGAACGTCAGCCAGGTTCTCATGGAATACATGTAAGCCAAATACCTTCCTCCAGTCCGAGTACTGCCAACCAAGAAAGAGAACGCCCTTCAGTTCCTGTACAAGGACTTAACAAGCAGCAGCAACAGCAGTTGCATTATCCACCAACTTCCTTTTCCATGTATGGTAGTAGTGGTACTAATTATCACCCATTTTCTGGGACGAATGTCAATCCTCCGGGAGCATCTCTGAAACCACATCCTCATGATTCACAAATGAGGCAAATTACACATCATCAAAGCATGGGATCAACTCCACCAGGAGGGGTAAGCCAATCCATGAAGATTATGATTATGCCTAAGATTTAAAGACAAAAATCTCTTAATGATCCAGGTAAATTTCAGGGTGGTTCACTTTCTCACTTTACAAACAATTCAAAGGTGCAACAGAATTCAGTTCCTTGGCAAGCATCAGTAAATAAAGACCAGAGTTCTGGTATGTCAACAATGGCATATGTGAAGCCGGAACCAGTTGATCAGGGTACTGAGCAGCAGAACAAATCTCATTTGTCTACTCCACAGGGGTTGCCTGCTGCACAGGTTGAACATGGACATACAATTCCAGTAACTCTAAAAGACGAGCCTTTAGATAAGCAGTCTCCTCGAGTGGGTTTCTTGACACCTGCTAGTATAATGCCCTCAAATTCTGCTCCTCCTTCCACAACAACACAGCCAGATCCTAAAATCCCAGTAAGATTTTCCCAATTATTTTGTCAGCATTTAGTTTTATGAGGCCTTGACAAATATCCGTGTTCCATCTTCCAAGAAGAATTAATTCAACTTCATTTAATAATCTAATCGAAAATTAGGTTAGCATAGTCCTTGCGCAAGGATCACACGCTCAAATTGAAAATAAGCTAATCATATAACTTTGCCAACAAAGTTGGCCTTTGTGGGAAATGCTCTGTCCTATCATGTTAAGAAACTCATGTAATTAATTGATTATGTGTAAAATGATGGACCATTACTTGTTAGAATAATTGTCATTAATGTATAGCATTTTGTTTTGATTAAGGAATCAATTAGCTTAATCGTAGGATTTTCTGATTCTCTTCTAGTTGAATTTCTCCTATAAATTACCTCCTATACGGAGAAGAACAATAACAAAAATATGAATTTGTTCATTACTTTCTATGTCATGTCAAATGAGGAGATTTTGTAGGTTGAATACAGATATCCATTTACAAGGTTATACTAATTCATTGAGTATTTTTGAATACTTAAAATGTGACGTGAGATATGAAATGCTTGAAACTTCAAAATTTGTGTCAAATTATATTGATAATAAGTCAACTTAAGCACTGTGACTTGAGTATAGTTTAGCAAGAACTTTGAAATTAATGTGGAATCTTATCTCTTGCATATATAGTATCATATATTCGGTATGATTGGCTGTTAGACTACTGTGGAGTGAGAAAACTACAGATTGATTTAATTTGGAATTTGGATGGAAAGCCTGCCAACAGCAACATGGCTGACACAAGGCAAACCAGATTTGCTTCAGTCAGTGTTGCAGTTCAGCAATATCTGTCTGGCACTGTGAAGTTGGATGAGGTCATGATTTTTATTCCATTGGGATCCTGAAAGTATAATGTTGAAATCCTTGAAAAATCGTCCTAGGCGGTCGCTGCGATTTAGGCCTAATCGGCCTTCTTAGGTGGCCGGGAGCCTTGTTGGCACTAGTCCCTGATTAGGCGGCCTAGGCGGAGTAAACGTTGACTCTGCCTATGCGGACTTAAAAAAAAAAAACCCTAATGAGCAAAATGATGCCGTTTTTGGATTCAGTTGATCAAGTCCAAAACGCCCCCGTCTTGGGCTTCATTAACTGAAGCCAAAAACAGCCCCCTCTCCATCGAGTGCATGTCTCGACCAAACAGCCAAAACAGTAGCAGCCCCTCGCCCCCTCTCCAGTCTCCACTGGTCCTCTAGTCGCCAGCCCCTCGTCCGGTCGTCGTTGCAGCCGGCAGCAGTCTTCTAGGGTTTGTATTTTATATTGATTGATTTTGTATTTAGGAAAGAAAAAAAAATTTAGGCTGCTGCGGCTCCACCTTGGCACCGGACTAGCGCCTAGCACCTACTAGAACATTAGTTGAGCCTTTGCATACTTGCGAATTAAATCCTTAATTTTTCATTTTTGGCTTAGTTACTTTGTTCACTATAGTTAGATGATTCTTGTATGAAGTTGCATCAGGCCGGTATTCTTAATTCCTCCGGTCCTCCCTATCCAACTCAATATTTATTTTTGTTGAACATTATCTTCAAATGTAATAGGGAATTAGAATTTTGTACAATTATGTTCTATACATTCCTGTCCATTAGCTCCTTGGAAATATAGCAATATATGGGGTTTTAAGTTCATGTAATAGAGCATTAAAAGATAATAAATATGCTTTTTATACCCCTTCATTGCTTCGTTTGTCCCATTTACGGTACTCGCCTCCACTTTCTATTATGTAGCACCTTGTGTAGAAGTGTTACTTGAATATTGAACTCATTTCTGCGCTGCTTTACTTTAAATGTAAAGTACTTTCGTTGAAGTATGTGACTGTGACATGCTCTTATTTTTATTGATGACAAAATATCCTTGTTTTAGCACCTTATTTTTATTATCAGATGAGCTCTCGGATGCCTTCTGTGACGACACCAGCTGGAATTAATGCCAGGACACCTCCAAAAAAGCCTTCCATTGGCCAGAAGAAACCGCTTGAGACACTTGGTTCTTCTCCACCTCCGTCAAAGTAAGATAACACTTTTCGTTGTTTAACTAATTCAGGATTATTTGAACATTTGGTTTAAACATTATTGTATCGTCTACATTATAACTTATTGCATTACTTTTAACTTATAAATATTCATGCAGTAAGAAGCAAAAAGTATCTGGTGTGGCCTTTTTGGATCAAAGCATTGAACAACTTAATGATGTTACTGCTGTCAGCGGAGTTAATCTCAGGGTATTGTTTTTTTTGCATCATTACCTATACGTATAAAATGAAATTATTTAGCAAATGGAGTAGTATGCAGTGCCAATCATTTTATTTTAGATTGAGAATTTCTTAGTCCATCTGATATACTGTTGTCAAATAGGAAGAAGAAGAACAACTATTTTCTGGGTCCAAGGAGGATAGTCGAGCTTCAGAAGCATCTCGAAGGGTTGTACAAGAAGAAGAAGAAAGGCTGATTTTGCAGAAAATTCCCTTGCAGAAAAAAATGGCTGAGATCAGTTAGTAGTCCATGCATCCCTTTGTTTTGCATTCCATATATGCACGAACTTTCTGATTTTTACTAGCAATATCTATCACACAGCTTGATATCTTGTTTGTTTGTATTATGGCAGTGGCAAAATGTGGTTTGAAGAGTATGAGCAATGACGTTGAGCGATGCTTGTCCTTGGTAAGATGCAAGCTACTTATTTTATTATTGGGAAAATTACACAAACTTACTTGAGTTTTACATAAAAAGACATAATATTCAACTTTTTAAGATAATGTCACAAGCACCTTATGCCGTAGTTGACCCTCAAACTTTTTATAACTGTATTTTTATCTAAAATTAATTTTGAAATGACCTGAAAAGTTTTATTAATCACAGATCTGCCCCTAAACCAAAGTTTTGAAAAAATATATAAATAAACTCCACTGCTGGTGAAGTCACTCCATCATCGGTGGAGTATCTCCGGTCTCCTCCGCAGAGGAGGCCTTTTGCTCCACCAAGGAGTTCAATCTCCTCCAAAAGGAGGAGACCGATCTCCTCCCGTGGTGGAGGAGATTGGATCTCCACTGCTAGTGGAGTTCCTGCATTTTAGTTTTTTCTATTTGTATTAGTAATTAATTTTTAATTATCTTTTATGCAATAATAAATGGACCGGGTGCAATTTGGTCTTTTTACATTTAAGGGTTAAATCTAATTGTTCTAAACTAACGGCAGTCGGTGTTTGTGTCATTATCGTCATAAGTTGAATATTATGACTTTTATGTAAAACTCAAGGTAAGTTTGTGTAATTTTTCCTTGATTATTATATGTCTACACATATGCTTATGTAGCTGGGTCTTTAGTGTGTCGAAGAAAGACTGCGTGGAATATTATGTAACCTAATCAGACTGTCAAAACAGGTTAGTCTTATTATTATTATTATTTTTTTCATTTTTGCAGGGTTGTATTATTTTTCATCATGTTTTTCTGATTTATACATATTTTTCTGTAGCGGGTTGACGCAGAGAAACCTAGGCACCGGACTATTATCACCTCTGATGTACGGCAGCAAATTATGACTATGAGCCGGAAAGCTAAGGAAGAATGGGAGAAGAAACAGGCTGAAGCTGAAAAGCTCCGAAAACTTAATGAGGTGCGTACTATATGTGTTTAATATTGATCCATTGTGTAGTTAAATGCATGCACAAAAAGAAGTAGACCTGCTATTCACACACATATCCACATACACAGTCGAAATGACACATGTACATACTCATTCGATATTACATTTTCTTTGAAGTTCTGTTTTTAAATTTCTTTAATGCAGCCTGAGGGTGATAATGGGGTTGATGGTGATAAGGAGAAAGATGATGGCCGTTCAAAAACAGTTAAGGTGTTGAAGATAATTTTTTTTTTTTTTTTCCAAGCAAGCTCATCGACTGCTAATTAAAATAAAAGAAATCTTGTATTTTATAACTTTCTGCTAACTCTGCAGGTAAACAAGGAGGTTGATGACAAAATGAGGGCTACAGCTGCAAATTGTGCTGCTCGTGCTGCTGTTGGAGGAGATGACATGCTATCTAAATGGCAGCTTATGGCTGAGCAAGCCCGACAGAAACGTGAGGGAGGGGGAGAAGCTGCATCTGGCAGACAAGCAGGAAAAGATGTCAACCACAAACCTTCATCAACATTTGGAAGAAATATGAAGGATAATCAAGAAGCAGAAAGAAGAGACCAAGTAGCTCCTGTTGGTGCTGGTAAGTGCAATAGTGATATTAGTCTTCTTTTGTTTTTCAAAATAAGAAAAGAAAAAGAAAACTCTTTAGCTTGTAATTTGTGAGTCTAATTTACATATCTTTACTGCCACACCAGTTGAAGCTCAAATGAAGTGCAGGTAACCTGTTATTTGGTGACTTTGCTTTTAAATTTCAGTTCCTACCATGGAATTTGTAAGTCATATTTCAGTCATATAAACACCATTGGTATTGACTGAACTCTTTATTACAGAAATCATTTCTTAATATGTATGGAAGACCAGACAAATATAATATTGTAGTGGTAATGCTTCTTATGCAAGTACTCAATTCCGTTCGTGGTGTAAGGACCATATATCTTCCTTGAGACAATAGGGGTTCCAAAATATAGATGCACAACTCCACTGATTGCTTTTGATTATTTTTATTTACTGGGGTGTTAGGGCCATCTTTGAATACAAATTTGTTCATTGTAGTTCTTTTGCGTTTCACGACTCTCACCCTATTCTCTTTAATCAGGTGCTATCAGAAAATTTGGAAGGAACCAAGGTGATGCGTCTCAAACTAGGGTGGCTCGTACAATCTCTGTAAAGGATGTGATTGCAGTTCTGGAAAAGGAACCCCAGATGTGCAAGTCAACTCTGATTTATCGCTTGTATGAAAAAATCCGGTATGATTCTGCACCACCCGAATGATATATCCTGTAGCCATATAATGTGATGCGGATGCTCATAGCATTGCCGATAAGCGATAAGGATCTGATAGCTTTACAGGATGGGCAACCTCAGTAGTTGATAAGAATCAGTGTCAATGGATTGGAATTAGGTGGTTGGACAAAAAGATGTATCAAGTTCATTTTAATTCCAATAGTTCTGTTTCTGTTCATTTCATTTCTTATATTTGCTTCTTGATTTAAATAGTAGAAGATAGTGAATTTGTAACTGTTTTGGTTTCGCTTCTTCATATTTAAATATTTCTTAAAACCCTTAATTCTCCGATCCGATTGGAGGCCTAATTATATTTCCAATTAGTTTTCAAGGCCTATAAACCCACTTAAAAAATCGTGAACTTTTCTGTGAATAATTTCTCTCAAACAGGCACGATTGGAGAATTCAAGGCCTATAATCAAGTCCAATCGGATCGGATAGGTCCGGTGGACCTGAGTTGTAGTATTGGGTCGTATATAATAGTCCCATTTTGGGAAGTAAATTATCAATTTTCTTCTTTAATTTATTTTCACTATTTTAATCAAGAGTAAGAATCAAATTTGCAATTGCCATACCCGATTCTATGTATCAAATTAAACCAGCCGCCTCTCTCCATTAAAAATTAGAAACTTACTGAATCTACGATCTGCATACATGTACAAACTACAAACTACAATGAATCGGATCGGATAATGAGGTAAAACAAAGTGACTAGCAAAATAAGACCATTTCCAATGCATATGTCAATGTTAATGTTAAATTTAAAAACAAAAAAAAAAGTAAAACACAATATAACATACGTCAAATTTTGTACATCATTTGACTCTGTATTGGAAGGTGGTTTTTGCAAAATATACTAAATTTTAGCATTAATACAATAATATGGTAAAATATTGAAGATGCTCTAATAAGAGGCTGCCAAATTTCGAGAAACGTGTACGTATTATCAATGAATAGGTTTGGTTTATAAATCTCACAAGTCAATTGCCTATATCAATATCTGGAATAAGAACAATCATTGATCACGCAACTACACCACAATGGCACAATGGGGGAGGGGTGATTCGGTGAAACTGCTTTTTTGGATAATTAATTGACGGCAAACGAGGAAGAGATTAATTACTTTCATTCTTTTTGTTTAGTGACTCGAACCTAAAACCATATCATATTTGTTATTTATATGCAATGATTCGAATCCATGACAGTATCAACTTTCAAGCTTTTAATATTGCAAATGGGTCCAAGAAAAATAACATACATTATTAATTAATACAATCACTTTACAGCTTGACATCATGATTGCTCACTGCGTCATGGAATGCATCATCCCCAGGTTTAGGGTCCGACTTCCAGATTTCAATGCTAATAAGTTTCTTCGAGTCGAATAGTCAACGACTAATCCAAAAATCAAGTAATTAATGTGTGATTAATGTACACCAAAAAAAAAGTAATTTTTTTTTAAATACAGTAATGCTAAACAACTTATTTAAAATCCCATAATTTTCATCTCAACATACATGGTAGATGAGGTGTCACTTGATGGGTAGACACATATTAATTGATACTTATCTCTCTTATCTATATATTCACTCACCAATTAATCTTTGTTCACTCACCAAGTCACACTTCGGCTGCCACGTGTATTGAGATGGAAATTTTGGGATTTTATGTGAGATTGTAGATGAGATGTGTAGTATTATATTATTGATTTAAATATTCTCATTAATAATTATAATTACAAAAAGGGCAAATTACACCGAATCCCTTAAGGTCTGGGCAAGTTATACAGCTGGAAAAGTTTTTTTATTATACACTAACACCCCAAGACTTAAATTTGACTTTAAAAATACCTAAAATGCCCCTATTTATATTATTTTATACTTTATTTTTATTTTTTTACCTTTTAACCAAAAACTTTATAAACTTAAATAAAATAAAATAAAAAAATTAAATAAAAGATATGATTTATTAAATAAATAAATAGCTTAAATAAATAAATAAATAAATAATTAAAAAGAATAGTTTAAAAAAATCAAATAAATAAATATTTTAAATAAATAAAAAAAATTAAAAACATTAATTTTATTTTAAGGATAGCCATTAATAAGGACAACAAAAACTCTAAATATCCAAACTTTTACGGTAAAGATGATGGTAAGAGAAGCTTCAAGGTTCCCAACACTGAAAGAAGTGGTTAAAAGAGGCAAGAAGACTTCCAGTGTTAGGAACCTTAGAGCTTCTTTCACCATCATCCTTACCGTAAAAGCTTTGATATTTAGAACTTTTTTTATCCCTATTAATGGATATCCTTTTTTTTTAAAATGTTATTAATGTTTTTAAGTAATTTATTTAAACTATTTATTTATTTTATTTTTTAAAATATTTATTTATTTTAATTAATTAATTAATTAATTCTTTTAACTATTTATTTATTTTATTTTTTAAAACTATTTATTTATTTAATTTATTTAAAATATTTATTTATTTAATGACTCATATCTTTTATTTAATTTGTTTATTTTATTAAATTTTATGAAGTTTTTGGTTAAAAGGTAAAAAAAAAAGAGTATAAAATAATATAACTAGGGGAGTTTTAGGTATTTTTAAAGTCAAATTTAAATCTTGGGGGTGTTAGCGTATAATAACAAAAACACTTCCAGTTAAGTGTAACTTGTCCAAGTCTCAAGGAGTCCAGTGCAATTTGCCCTAAAAAAAAAACAGAAAAAATGGATTGATTATAGTTAGCGGATCTTGGTAATGATGACGTGGCAACAACCGAGCAAAAGCAGACCGTAGAAAAAGCACTTCGGTGCCGCACTTCTATCGAATCGCCATCCTTAGCTTTTAAAAAAAAGCACTTTCTACTCGATACATATAAGAAACTGAAAAGCAAGCCAAAAAAAGAAAGCAAGAGAGAAGAAGAGCCTTTCACTCTCTGTCTCTCTCATTTCTTCGGTGTCCTCCCATAACTATTTCGTCAAAAAACAAAAATCCAAATCACGATTGGTGAACCCTAGCTCTTTCAATTCCATCAGTTTCATTCAATTCAACTCCAGCCAACCGAGGTAAACAAATTCAATTTTTATTCTGTTTGGATTCAAATTGCAAACTTCGAGTTGTAATTCTTGTAAAGATAGAATATTGTTATATTTGTTTTGTTCGTGAAGTAACTAAGTTTAAGCATTTCGATAGTGTATATATATAAATCACATTTGATTGAGGTTTTTATATTTTGTTATAGCGTTATTTGTGAGCGAGTGAGCAATTTCTAATTGCAAGTCTTTTACAAGAGGGATAGAGAAAGATTTGAATGGTAGAATTAATTGCATTCTGTCATTATTCGTGATTGCTCGAATCCGAATTAGAGTTGAGTCAGTTTTTTCATGTAGCTATTATTGTTGTTTTCATAGTGTTAAGAGGCAATATGTGGAGCTGAAACTTCTGTTTGGGAAGTGTATTCGTGTTTTTGATACTTTGCGACTTGTGTTTTCTTTGAAGGGGTGGAGAACATGGCACTCGTTTCCCAAGCAGGTCCAGCTTATCGTGTCCGTTCAGAGATAACTCGTAGTACGAATGGGCACTATGGAGTTTTTGGATTGACGAATAACATAGAGGCTTCTAGGATGAAGGAAAGTTCTGTTAGTTTCTCTTCCTCATCATATTATTCGACCAAGAAATCACGAATTTTAAATCTAGACGGTGCTGGAGTAGGAATTCAAAGAGGGTATCGAGCAATAGTCGCTGCCAGCCCTCCTACAGAGGATGCCGTGATTGCCACTGAGCCACTGACCAAAGAGGATCTTGTAAAATACCTTGCCTCTGGTTGCAAGCCAAAGGAAAAATGGAGGTTCTCTGTAGTGTTTATACTTTGTTTATTTTTGACTTGTATCATTATTGTTAATTTTAAGCTTGAACATCTATGCTTACGTATTTCGAGGATCACTTTCTTACATCTACATTTGTAATTTGTTGAGTTGGTAACGTGGTGATTGCAGGATTGGCACAGAACACGAGAAATTTGGTTTTGAGTTTGGAACATTACGTCCTATGAAATATGGACAGATAGCAGAGTTGCTTAATAGCATTGCAGAGAGATTTGATTGGGAGAAAGTAATGGAACATGAATACATTATAGGACTCAAACAAGTAAGCTGATTTCTTTGTGATATCCGCAACCTTTTGGAACATTTTTCAAATTTTATTTCCTTTCATATTGGTTTTATGTATTGTTGAATGGCAAAGCCTGGCAATTTTATTTAAGAAGAAAAGATGTTAGAAAAAAGATCTTTCTAATTTTGTTTTCTTAAACGTGTATGTGTTATTATACCAACCATTTGAAATTTTTTGTCACCTTCTGGTGCTGATTTACTATTTATAGAAAACCTTCACCTGTTTATTGGCCAGGGTCAACAAAGCATATCACTGGAACCTGGTGGTCAGTTTGAGCTAAGTGGTGCACCCCTTGAAACTTTGCATCAAACTTGTGCTGAGGTTAATTCACACCTCTATCAGGTTAGTCGTGTTCGTTATAATTATGTGCTGGATCAGGCAAGCTTGTTGCTGGTAATCTTCTAGAATATATATTTCCTTTTCCTTGTAGCCCACTGGTCAACTGATATTAGTGTTTCTAAAGGAATGATGTATTTCTAAAATTTCGTACTTCTTCTATATACCATCATATAACTCCTTTTCATAAGAGTTTCACTCGTTTTGACCTCTTAACCTGATACTGATATCTGATGTATCAAATAAAACTCTTAGCTTTGCTTGTCATTGCTATGTTTTGTTTGACATGACTTTGGTTCATTCTTTCTAGCACTCTTTGATTCTTGTGCAATTGCCTGAAATAGCAGTTGACTTACACTACCTTTTTTTATAGGATGGTAAATTACACAATCGAAAAGCTTTTATCCCACTTGTCTTCTTTTTTAGTTTTGTGATGTATACCCTACCGAAGTTAACCAACATTTGGTTATGTTATTTAAAAGTATTCTCAAGAACAACAGAAGCTACCTTTGGATTTTAGGTTGTCTGGTGAAAGTACCGATTGTAGATGAAAAAAATATCGTAGTCATAATATTTAATTAGTAACACGGTGAAAGACGTGTTTGCTGTGATGACAATTTTAGTGGGTATGATTATGTAATGTTTGTTGTGGCCAAGCTTTCTTTAGGTCTGCTGCATGAATGATCGTTTTTTAGCTCTTTGTGTTTAAGGACAAACAAGATCATTATGATTTTTCCATCAAACTGTCTTCTCTTCTCCAGAATTCCATGCATTTTATTAGTTGGATTCACTTGCTTTTTAATATGTTGTTTTGAAGATGAATCCTCACGTGAAGCATCATAAGCTATTAATATCCTCATGTTTGAGAACTATGTGTACATAACCGTTCCTATTATGTTAAATAATAATATAATATCTCTTGTTTTATTGGGTGATGTTAATGTCATTATAACGATGTTAATGTCATTATAACAATGTTAATGCAAATTCAGATATTCTTTTGGTGGTACAACACGTTGTTGTTGTCTTAGTTGTTGGTGTGTTGTTTGCTCATCATCTCCAAATAGTGTATTTGCTTTTCCTTAGTATTATGGAAAACATATACTCTATGCAGTAAACTTCTTGTTTACATTGATTTCTTACCTTAATATCAGGTCAAGGCTGTTGCAGAGGAAATGGGAATTGGATTTTTAGGAATTGGCTTCCAGCCCAAATGGGGAATCAAAGATATACCTGTTATGCCAAAGGTATTGACCATCATTCTTTTCCTACCCTTAAATCAGATGGAGAAAAGCAATATAATAGTGTTTGCTTGTTCATTACTCGTACAACTTTTTTTAGCTGCATATCACATAGATTGATATCGAAGGATTTTTGATAAGGGGGGAAGTTCCAAAGTCCACATGGTCAGATCCAATGTCATTTAGATTATTTAACTCCTGTATTTAGTTTGTTTTCTCAATCTGTCAGATAACCATATCTTTAATAATTAATATTGGTCCCTTTTTAAAACTTGACACTATTGATGCTTGTTGATCAACCACTATTTTTATTTTATCTTTGGAGACTCACACTGACATGGTGACTGACTCAGGGAAGGTATGAAATTATGAAGAATTACATGCCTAAAGTTGGCACGCTCGGACTTGATATGATGTTCAGGACATGCACTGTTCAAGTGAGTTGTAAATTAAAGTCGTTTATTGGTAGCTTGTTTTCATAATCCTCACTTTGAATAGTTCGACTTAATGAAAAGGTGATTATTTCAAATTCAAACTTCATTTATTCATATTGAAATTTGACATATGATAGGTTAATTTGGACTTTAGTTCCGAAGCTGACATGATCAGGAAATTTCGTGCTGGTCTTGCCTTGCAACCGGTAAGGAACTGCACTAGATTTTGTTTTTAATTGAGTTGTCTCGAATGTTATGTCAGCTGACCAGTGTAGCACTTGAAACAGATAGCAACAGCTCTATTTGCAAATTCACCATTTACTGAAGGAAAGCCAAATGGTTATCTCAGCATGAGAAGGTTATTAGATATCACCTTAGACTTCTTGTCTTCGTATTCTTATATCTTATGTAAAGATTTCTATTAACTATTCTTCTTGAACAGCCAAATTTGGACTGATACTGATAATAATCGCGCTGGCATGCTTCCTTTTGTTTTTGATGACTCCTTTGGGTAAGTTCAATTCACTGCATAGAGGAAAAGCGGGACATCTTTTTGCTCTGTAATTGAATTTTTCTCTGCGATTCTATTGCTATGATTTCTAATTCCACATCTCTCTAAGTAGGTAAATCTCAATTGTTTGTGTACTTGATCCACTCTGTGGAAATACAGATCATAGGATATGTATGTGGTTTTGCTTTAGCTAAGTTTGTTTGTAAAAAAAAGGTGATAGTTGATGGTCATAAAAAAGGTTTCTTAACTTGATATCTGGTGTATCTTGAACAAGCAGCTATATCATCCAACTTCCAAGTACTATTAATATCTGAGTGCAAAACTGATAGCCATACATAAAGGATATGCTTACATTTTTATAAGGATGTTCTGGCTTATTTTCTATCCTATTCCTTTTCTTCTGTAACCTTTTTTTTTTTTACTTCATGCATTTAGCTGATTTTGTCCAACTTTGGGAAATTATTTTGATATTCCTCAAAGGAAAGGTAGTTTTCATATTTCAAGTCCACTATTATCTCTTGGTAAATCAAATTAACTTATTATTTTTTTTTCCCTTCCCTGATGCAGGTTTGAGCAGTATGTTGATTATGCCCTTGATGTTCCAATGTATTTTGTTTATCGCAAAAAGAAGTATATCGACTGTAGTGGGATGTCATTCCGGGTTTCTATCTATCCTTAAAAGTCTTGCAATCTAAACCTTCGTTTGTTTCCATTCTCTTTACTCTTTTGTCTTCTTCACCCCAACCTTTTTCCCCCTTTTATTCAGTCCTGACTATTACATTTCATCTAAGGCTATTGCATGTTTGAGCAATAACACTAGTCGTTTTGCAGGACTTTCTGGTTGGAAAACTTCCGTGTCTTCCTGGTGAATTGCCAACTCTTAATGATTGGGAGAATCATCTGACAACAATATTTCCTGAGGTTTATTGCAGTAATCAATTTTCTTAAAGTTTCTATTTTCCCACTGCTTCTGCTAATTAAGCCGAATGTTACTCTTAACATTCAGGTTAGGCTGAAGAGATATTTGGAGATGAGAGGTGCTGATGGAGGCCCTTGGAGGAGGTTATGTGCATTGCCCGCATTTTGGGTAATTTGCTTCTTTAATCCATTTACTCAAAATCTGTCCTGCATGACTCATCTGAATGGGATCAACATTGCTGTTCTAGAAACATTATAGAGTTCAAAAGTACTCCTAAGGAGGAAAAATGAGAGACTAGTACAGAAATCATGGGGTGTATTTAACATCAGTTGGTTACTTGTGCATATGCTTTTTGTCTTGTGTGCAGATTATGTTAGCACTATTTGCAACAAATGCTCACCTTGATTTTCTTTCTAATGTCAGGTAGGTATACTATATGACGAGGTTTCGCTCCAAAATGTTCTAGACA
This sequence comes from Acer negundo, assembly GCA_035582765.1. Taxonomy (NCBI): domain Eukaryota; kingdom Viridiplantae; phylum Streptophyta; class Magnoliopsida; order Sapindales; family Sapindaceae; genus Acer; species Acer negundo. The sequence goes on from CM069238.1 coordinate 31,226,377, forward strand.
TTACGGCTGATTGGACTGCTGAAGAAAGACAAATGTTGAGGAATAAGGTAACAAAAACACACTAAACTAGCAGAAAATCTAATTTCTATTGCAAAATAAAATTATAGGACTTGATGTTGCATGGTATAATTGCCATGGTGGAGAAGGGATATGCCTTTTCTTTTATTTTTCTCTTTGCATGCGTAAAACTTATTTTGCATAAATAGCTAAAAGTTCTTGTGTGATTGAAATTATTGAGAGAGAAACATACTGTGAACTGTGAATAGTTCAACTTAGCTATATTAGGGGGTGAAGACAAATATTTTCAAGCACTCAAGTTATGTTGCAGTTTTTGGTATTTGGATATTGAAAAGACTATCAATGGGGAAACCACAACATGGGGTAGTTGGACAATCCAAAATTCAAAATTTCAGATGAGTGCCTAATTTTGTATCATAATAACTCAATTTTGAAGTATTTTACACTTTTACTACCTATTCATCAGCTGGAGTTTCATCTGTTGAGAAAATTGATGAATATATATTTTTCCGGCGTCACTAAAACATAACAAAATGATCATCTCTAGTTTGACTTATAAGATGACTTATGTCCTATAATTTTTATCATATAACATCACAGTACTGCCAGGTTACATCTTTCTGTTATGGTTGGTATCTAATTTTAATAATCTACTTAGTAGGTTCCAAAGACTGGTCTGAAGACACCATTTCGAGATGGTTTGTTGGGGCATGTTGCTCAAGATGTTCTAAAGTTGGCGAAGGTAACTAACATATTTTGTTGCTGCTAGCCTGCTACTGTGCTTTATCTTGTCGTTGATATTGAAAGTGTAGTTCTATTATTCTGCAGGACGGTCTGGAAAGAAGAGGCTATAAAGAATCAGGGTTCTTGAATGCGGTGGCTGAGGTAGTTAGAACAGGTAAATGATCTCTAGAGCTTATTTTTGAGTCATTAATAAATATCGGTATCTCGTTGATATCTCTGTCAACTAACTTAAGTCCGGTGTCAAATGCCTTAATCAAGACTTTTTAATTACCTTTCATGTAAATATGCTGTGTTTGTTTTGCTAATGAGCACGTGAAGCAGACACTGATTCTATTTGGAAAAGAAAATTTATCCCGTGTCAAAAGTTGAAAGCTTTGAGTTCTTAAATTTGAAAAAACGAGATATTTTTGGTATGCCAATGAATAACCTGCATCGGAGCTCTTTTATTAGATTGGATCTATTTAGTTATAACTATGTGATGGTCCTGATAGATGATAACTTTGCATAACAGGCGTAACACCAGCTGAGAAACTTTTGGAAATGTACGACGGGAAGTGGGCACAATCTGTAGATCCTGTTTTTGAAGAGCTACTCTATTGAGATTAATAAGATTCTCGTGGCATCCTCTGCTTGTAATCCTTGTTTAAATTTCGGGTATAATCCTTCCGTTATACTTGAAATGCTTTCGGTTCACATTATTAGGAATAAAGTTTGATGTAAATTCTTGGCAAGAGGGTCCTCACATAATAACTGCCATCGAACACCTGTATCAAACAATTAATCGAAGTTGTGAAGCTACACTTGTGAGCAAATTCAACTTCCAATTTCTATATTGTAATAAAGCTTAGCAATTTAGCATACACACTCACACTCTTGATTCTAGATGTTTCGTATCAAATTCTTCACTTTTCTTATATATTACCATGTAATCCATGGATGGTGAGATCTATCGATGCCTAGGCCAAGCCATGTGAACTCCAACTTGTGCCATGTGCATCCAATTTCTCCCACCATTGATGTTCCGTGATGTTGTTGTTACTATAAAATCATGGTTTTTTGTTGTTGGTGATAAGAAGAAGAGAGAATATGGTTGGAGGTGGAAGGTGTGTGGTTGCTGTGGATGTGGAGGGGACATTCTAACATCATAGGTTGATAATAATTTAGATCTTGGGATGTCTTATCTTATTCATTCTTATCCTTTCCCATACCTCAATTCAATGTCATGAAAACAATCCTCCAACCATTCATTGACAATCTACTCTCCATCCGATTCTACTTTACGGTCCTGAAAATAAAATAAAATTAGGACCGTTCTTCTTTAATGTTACAAAGCCAGTTCTATAATGTTATATTAGTGCTTCGGGTAAATTAACCAAAAAGATTGATTATTGGACTAACCATCCTAAGGTGAAATATAGTTATAGAATTTTCCCAATGTGTGTAATGTCAAATAATGGCTTGGATCCATTTTTCATCAGAGATTAATTTCATAGTTTTTAACATTAATATCTCTAGTTTGATATTCGACATTGGATTCCAAGTAGCCAACTAGTTTCTTGTGAGCAAGCTTTAATTCTGAAAACAATATACAAATATATTTGGAAGAGACAGACTGACAAGAACTCTCATGTCTTCAATAATTGATATCTTCTCACCTCTCTTTTTCTGTTTCACTCGTGTTTACTGTATTGCTACCTAATTTTACATGCAAATCTTATCATGATTTTTATGGTATAACTAACTTATTATTTGCATTAACTTCCCCAAACTATCCTTCTTCTTCCCAATTTTTGTATCATTTTAAATTCTATTAAACTGTAAATACCCTCAAAGCCAAAACTTTTTGAGATAATACAATGGATGCGATTATTCAAAATGTGACATTACCGGACTGAACGCACATTTACAATCATAACAGTGAACGCCAACAAAATTTGAGCGAAACCTTGAACCACGGAAGCATTTTTCGTCTACGAGATTAATTATAATCCAATAATCATTTTAGAGAAAAGCAAAATCAGTAAGTGAGTAGAAGAGGGTATTTTTGGAATGGTAATGACAGATAGGAAATCACAATGAAGGAAGATGGGTTGGTTGGTCATTTAAGATTGAATAAGACCAAGGGAAACTTGCATGCATCTAGTTGTCTTCAATCATATCCAGCTCACACAACTATTGTTGGACTTTGACATGTCATTCTTCCAAACAAAGACACATGATTTTTATTAAATTAAAACTTTATGAAATATTACAATAATTTGGGGTTTTATAGGAAGGGAGAGAGACTCGAACCCACAAACTTGCGCTGTAGATGTAAAAAGCTTTACACCGGATCAACCTCATATTATCTTAAATTAAAACTTTATATTATATCTCACTTTTGTAGGAAATAAAATAAAAAATCAGTGTCACAATCTTCAAGTTCCACCATCCTCTTGCACTCTCTATCTTCTCCTTGTATAAAATCTCTGCAACTCTTTTAGCTTTTCATATAACACAGATTTTCATCAATTCTTGAAGACACCAAAAAAAAAAAAAAAAAAACACCCTTTTCCCAGTTTTATCAGAATCAATCAATATCCTTTACAATTATTTTATTTTATTTTCTTTTAAAAAAATGAGAGAAATTCTCCACATTCAAGCTGGTCAATGTGGTAACCAAATTGGTGGAAAGTTTTGGGAGGTGGTTTGTGATGAACATGGCATTGATGCCAAAGGAAGTTACGTTGGAAATTCTAAGGTACAGCTTGAGAGAGTTAACGTTTACTACAATGAGGCCAGCGGTGGCCGTTACGTGCCTAGAGCCGTGTTGATGGACCTGGAACCAGGGACCATGGACAGCTTGCGCACAGGTCCTTATGGACAAATCTTCAGGCCTGATAATTTCGTTTTTGGTCAAAATGGTGCTGGAAACAATTGGGCTAAAGGACATTACACAGAAGGAGCTGAACTCATCGATTCTGTTCTTGATGTTGTTCGTAAAGAAGCTGAGAATTGTGATTGCTTACAAGGTATCTACGTTTATTCATTCCATGTCGTTACTAAATCAGACATGATATGATTTGATACAGTATATTATTAACGTATGTTGTTGTGATCATAATTCAGATAACTAATCAAACGTTTTTTTTTTTTTTTTTTTGATAGGATTTCAGATATGTCATTCTCTGGGAGGTGGGACTGGATCAGGAATGGGGACTCTACTGATTTCAAAGATCAGAGAAGAATATCCTGATCGAATGATGTTGACTTTCTCTGTATTTCCGTCACCTAAGGTCTCTGATACTGTTGTTGAACCCTATAATGCCACACTCTCTGTGCATCAACTTGTCGAAAATGCCGATGAATGTATGGTCCTTGACAATGAAGCACTCTACGATATCTGCTTTCGAACTCTCAAGCTCACAAACCCCAGTTGTAAGTCCAAATTCTGTTTTGTTTTTTATCATCTAAAACAGAATTTCAATTTTCAAGTCTAATTTGAGAGCTTGAACTAGTAGTGATAATGTTGTGATGCTAATTAAAATGTGCATATATGTGTGTGTTGTGTCTCTAGTTGGTGACTTAAACCATTTGATCTCAACAACCATGAGTGGAGTGACTTGCTGCCTACGTTTCCCTGGCCAACTGAATTCCGATCTTCGGAAACTAGCCGTGAATTTGATCCCATTCCCACGTCTACACTTCTTCATGGTGGGTTTTGCACCTTTAACGTCTCGCGGCTCTCAACAGTACCGTGCCCTAACAATTCCTGAGCTTACTCAACAAATGTGGGATGCTAAAAACATGATGTGTGCTGCTGATCCTCGCCATGGTAGGTATCTAACTGCCTCTGCTATGTTCAGAGGCAAAATGAGCACCAAAGAGGTTGATGAGCAAATGATAAATGTACAAAACAAGAACTCATCATACTTTGTTGAGTGGATTCCAAACAATGTTAAATCAAGTGTATGTGACATTCCTCCAACTGGGTTGTCAATGTCATCAACATTTATGGGGAATTCTACATCAATTCAAGAGATGTTTAGGCGTGTATCGGAGCAATTTACGGTCATGTTTCGGAGAAAGGCATTTTTGCATTGGTACACTGGGGAGGGCATGGATGAAATGGAGTTCACTGAGGCTGAAAGTAACATGAATGATTTGGTATCAGAGTATCAGCAATATCAAGAGGCCGTAGCCGAGGACGATGAGGAGGAAGAGTATGATCATGAAGAGGCAATTGGGAATTGATTGAAGGACATATATGATCTGCAAATTAAAAAAAAAAAACAAAAAAAAACAAAAAAAGTGTTCTATTGGGTTTATGTTGCTTGTGCTTTGATACTGAATAAGAAGACCATGTTGATTTTATCATGGGGTTTTCTTTCTTGTTCTTGTGAATTTGTACTCGTGTATAACTTTTGTATTTATAAGTATTGCTACAATGTTCGATGGTTTCTATTTAATTTAATAGAGAGGAAGCTAATTATAAAAATTCTAACACAGAACGGGTCAGAGATCTACCGGTCTGAGATATCTAAACCCCACAACACTGGGAAACACTCCCCCGCACATGTCTATAAAATGCACACGGTGAAACTTGAGAGTCGAGCCCCCAAATGTCATTAAAAAATTTAATCACAAGTAGAAGTTCATGTAGAAATTTATGTCAATATCTAAAAACCAACCAAAAAAAAAAAAAAAAATCTGAAACATTGTAGTTCATCTAAGCAACCAAAATTAAAATAAAAAACAATTTAAAACATTGTTGAATAGCTACTTAAAACTTTGTTCAACCTTCAATCCATATAGGTGGATTCAGTTCACTATACGAATTTCCTCTGTAATGATGGATAATGCTTCCATCTTTCAAGTCATAAATTCCCATGTCGTCCTTTTTTCTTCCGTTGCATAGCCAAGAATAAGGGTCCATTATCGAATTTGGAGTGAAGTAAATAGAATTCGACTTGCAATAAGAAACGTCAGATGTTTCGATCGAGAACGAAGAATTATGACCCAAAAACAATGCTTTACTACACAAATTCTTGATCTCTGTCCATGTATTAGTGTTTATGTCCACCTCATAAACGTGAAGCCGGAGATTTCCATTACTCCATTCGGAAATTCCTTCTTTCACACGTTGTATTTGCACCCGTCTTCGTGAAGCATACTCTAATTCTCCTGAAGCTCCATAAATAATTATCACTATATAATCCGATGTCAATAAAGGACTTGCCGAAATAAAACACTTATTGATAACATGAACATGAGAAACTCTATTCCAATATAATTTAAGATTGTTCTCATGTTTGGAAGTTCAACATAAAGCGAAGAAAAAGGATGTAAAAGACTTACACTCCAATATTGTCCAACTTTTTAAGCCAACCCTTGGAAGAAAGGCACGTCTCGCCGGGAACTTTTCACGGTGGCCGAGTTTTATGAGTAGGGTTTTCAGGAATAATTTGCTCTGAAATCCTGAAGAATTCATATAAATTGCTTTTTTCGGTTGATGGAAGCATAAGCCATGGAGTCTGAGTATGCTTGTATCTTAAGTCATCTACAGCTACTGCTGATTGCCAAGAAGAACAAACTGCACGAAAAATAACAAAATCTTGGTGCAATTCAAACCGCTGAGCAATTTCTGTTACGAGTTTAGGATCGAGTTTAGCCCAATCCCGCCAATCGGTATTAACTCGAAACATTGCTCTTGAGATTTGAAGTCTGAACAGCTCTGAAAAGTGCAAGGAAACATTGCTCTTGTGTTCTGGTTGGAAAACTTCCGTGTCTTCCCGGTGAATTGCCAACTCTTAATGATTGGGAGAATCATCTAACAACAATATTTCCCGAGGTTTATTGCAGTAATCAATTTTCTTAAAGTTTCTATTTTCTGACTGCTGCTAATTAAGCCAAACGTTACTCTTAACATTCAGGTTAGGCTGAAGAGATCCTTGGAGATGAGAGGTGCTGATGGAGGCCCATGGAGGAGGTTATGTGCTTTGCCCACATTTTGGGTAATTTGCTCCTTTAATCCATTTACTCATAATCTGTCCTGCATGACTCATCTGAATGGGATCAACATTGCTGTTCTAGAAACATTATAGAGTTCAAAAGTACTCCTAAGGAGGAAAAATGAGAGACTAGTACAGAAATCATGGGGTGTATTTAACATCAGTTGGTTACTTGTGCATATGCTTTTTGTCTTGTGTGCAGATTATGTTAGCACTATTTGCAACAAATGCTCACCTTGATTTTCTTTCTAATGTCAGGTAGGTATACTATATGACGAGGTTTCGCTCCAAAATGTTCTAGACATTACGGCTGATTGGACTGCTGAAGAAAGACAAATGTTGAGGAATAAGGTAACAAAAACACACTAAACTAGCAGAAAATCTAATTTCTATTGCAAAATAAAATTATAGGACTTGATGTTGCATGGTATAATTGCCAAGGTGGAGAAGGGATATGCTTTTTCTTTTATTTTTCTCTTTGCATGCTTAAAACTTATTTTGCATAAATAGCTCAAAGTTCTTGTGTGGTTGAAATTATTGAGAGAGAAACATACTGTGAACTGTGAATAGTTCAACTTAGCTATATTAGGGGGTGAAGACAAATATTTTCAAGCACTCAAGTTATGTTGCAGTTTTTGGTATTTGGATATTGAAAAGACTATCAATGGGGAAACCACAACATGGGGTAATTGGACAATCCAAAATTCAAAATTTCAGATGAGTGCCTAATTTTGTATCATAATAACTTAATTTTGAAGTATTTTACATTTTTACTACCTATTCATCAGCTGGAGTTTCTTTTTGTTGAGAAAATTGATTTGAATATATATTTTTCCAGCGTCTCTAAAGCATAACAAATCATCTCTAGTTTGACTTATAAGATGACTTATGTCCTATAATTTTTAGCATATAACATCACAGTACTGTCAGGTTACATCTTTCTGTTAAGGTTGGTATCTAATTTTAATAATCTACTTAGTAGGTTCCAAAGACCGGTCTGAAACCATTCCGAGATGGTTTGTTGGGGCATGTTGCTCAAGATGTTCTAAAGTTGGCGAAGGTAACTAACATATTTTGGTGTTGCTAGCCTGCTACTGTACTTTATCTTGTCATTGATATTGAAAGTGTAGTTCTATTATTTTTCAGGACGGACAGGAAAGAAGAGGCTATAAAGAATCAGGTTTCGTGAATGTAGTGGCTGAGGCAGTTAGAAAAGGTAAATGATCTCTAGAGCTTATTTTCTGAGTCATTAATATATATCGGTATATCTTTGATATCTCTGTCAACTAACTTAAGTCCACTGTCAAATACCTTAATCAAGACTTTTTAATTACCTTTCATGTAAAATATGTTGTGTTTGTTTTGCTAATGAGAACATGAGGCAGACACCGATTCTATTTGGAAAAGAAAATTTATCCCATGTCTTAAGTTGAAAGCTTTGTGTTCTTAAATTTGAAAAAACGAGATATTTTTGGTATGCCAATGAATAATCTGCATCGGACCTCTTTTATTAGACTGGATTTAATTAGTTATAACCATGTGATGGTCCTGATAGATGGTAACTTTACATAACAGGCGTAACACCAGCCGAGAAACTTTTGGAAATGTACGACGGGAAGTGGGCACAATTTGTAGATCCTGTTTTTGAAGAGCAACTCTATTGAGATTAATAAGATTCTCGTGGCATCCTCTGCTTGTAATCCTTGTTTAAATTTCGGGTATAATCCTTCTGTTATGCTTGAAATGCTTTCGGTTCACATTATTAGGACTAAAGTTTGATGTAAATTCTTGGCAAGAGGGTCGTCACATAATAACTGCCATCGAACACCTGTATCAAACAATTAATCGAAGTTGTGAAGCTACACTTGTGAGCAAATTCAACTTCCAACTTCTGATATTGTAATAAGCTTAGCAATTTAGCATACACACTCACACTCTTGATTCTAGATGTTTCGTATCAAATTCTTCACTTTTCTTATATATTACCATGTAATCCATGGATGGTGAGATCTATCGATCCCTAGGCCAAGCCACCAACTTGTGCCATGTGCATCCAATTTCTCCCACCATTGATGCCCCATGATGTTGTTGTTACTATAAAATCATGATTTTTTGTTGTTGGTGATAAGAAGAAGAGATAATATGTTGGAGGTGGAAGTGTGGTTGCTGTGGATGTGGAGGGGACATTCTAACATCATAGGTTGACAATAACTTAGATCTTAATTGGGATGTCTTATCTTATTCATATCCTTATCTTTTTCCATACCTCAATTCATTGTCATGAAAACAATGCTCCAACCATTCATGGACAACCCACTCTCCATCCGATTCTACTTTACGGCCGTTAAAAAAAATTAAAAACTAGGGCTGTTCTTCTGTAATGTTACAAAGCCGGTTCTGTAATGTTATATTAGTGCTTTGGGTAAATTAACCAAAAAGATTGATTATTGGACTAACCATCCTAAGATGAAATATAATTATAGAATTTTCCCAATGTGTGTAATGTTAAATAATGGCTTGGTTCCATTTTTCATTAGAGATTAATTTCATAGTTTTTAACATTAATATCTCTAGTTTGATACTCGACATTGGATTCCAAGTAGCCAACTAGTTTCCTGTGAGAGAGCTTTAATTCTGAAAACAATATACAAAGTAACATATATATTTGGAAGAGACAGACCAACAAGAACTCATATATTTTCCCAATGTTGTTCTTATGTTGGAATAGTTGTGATTTTAGTTGTGATATCTAACATTACTCATTTAATAATACATGGGGCGGGTCTAAGATTTATAACATTTAAGAAAAAAAATTTATGGGGTGTATATACAAAAAGGGGTGCACATACATTTTTTCAGGGATGCAAATATCAACACTCTATTTGCATCCCTATAAAACTAAATTGGAGTGTGAATAGATAATTTGTGAATTATAAGGAGAAGCTTTCCAGATTAATATATGAGAGATTCTACTTACAATCCACAAATTATCTATTCACACTCCAATTTAATTTTTTTTATTAATGACAATTTTAATCTAAATTAAAATTACTAAACAAGACAAAAAAAATTTAAAGACATTCTAGACTAATTAAATTATTACAAAAAAAGAAATTTTCTCTCATAAATCATTAAATTAAATATTATATATTAAATTCTCTTTCCTAAATCTGTTATTACCATATTAAATGCTCTCTCCTAATTAAGCTTTCTCCATTTAAAAAAAAAAAAAAAAAATCATATTTCCATATTTTCTCGATCAATCTCTGATTAATAGTTAAGGAAAAAAAATACTTATGAATATTTTGGTTTTTTTACTAACGGTGTATATATATATATTAAAAATTCAATTTTGAATATATATATATATATATATATATATATAAAAGCTTGAATTGTTGCAATTAGATTAGATTAAACTCAGACTTTCTAAGATTAATGAAAAATTAAAGTTCTATAGACAATCACATACCTATAAGAGTAACAAAAAGCAAATTCATATTTTGATTTAAAAAAAAAAAAAAAAAAAAAAAAAAAAAACAAGGTATTTGTTTTTTAAGGGTTTTTATTTTTTTTATTTTTAATATATACATATATACAGTTTCTAAAAATCAAGCTTATTAATAATTTTTTTTTTCTTAACTATTAGTCTTGCTTGGAGATAGAAAATCAGATATATGTATTGGAGGAGAGAGAGAGTTTAATATGGTATTTAAAAATTTAGGAGAGAGTATTTAATATGTAATAATTAATCTAATGATTTAGGAGAGATAATTTCTTTTTTTAATAATTTAATTAAAAAAAATGATAATCTTGTAACAAAATGAAGTGTCTTTATAATTTATTTTTTTTATAATTTAAATTTTGAGAATTGAGTGTTTTTAGAAAAGAAGTGTAAAAAAAAAAAAAATTTGATTGTTAAAAGAACTCTCTTAATATATTTTTAAAAATCCAATAATACCCTTAAGTAAACTTATTAAGACCCTGTTTGATTTTTCCACTTAACACTAAATTGTATTTAATGTGTTCCATTCAGTTATTTTGTTTGATTTTTTAAGTGTTAAAATCATTTAATGAACCTCTAAAACCATCTGTTTTGAAAAGTGAAAATTTTCCACTTTCCACTTAACACAAATTCAATATAATTTAATGCAAAATTTTACTTCCAAAACTATCCTGACTAATTTAATCTATTTCCAAAACTAACCATTTGTTCTATAATGTTTTTTTTTTTTTTTTTTTAACATGAAATCTGGCATTTGCCCCCACTTTAACCCAAAAATCTAAAGAATAAATTATACACATTAAGTAGATTGCTAATAAGAACATATTGATGAACTCCATTTGAACTTCATTTAATTTGTCCGTAATATACACATGAAGCAACTCATTGGTTTTATAATGTCACTAGCTAAGAGCTTTGTAATTATTAGATTCTATAAAATAATATAAATTTGAAATATTATTAATAACTAAATAAATTTATTTTAGAATTAATTTATATGTTAGAGCTGTCCGTAATGTATTCAAATGTAAATATACAATAAATAGTAGTTAGAAAGGGAATAGATGTGAAAGTATTTATTTTCAGATATTTATAACTTAACAAAACAAACAACTTATTACTTATATTCAGTTTTCAGTTTTCAGTCACTATTCAGTCTTCAGTAACATTCAGCACGGTTCAGTCTTCGGACAAAAAATCAAACGGGGCCTAAGAGTACTAATTGTTTGTTAGTACACTCACCAATAGTTATTAATTAGTTTTCTATTTTAATCTTTTGTAAGAAAATTTCCTATTAATGGTTTGATATTAATATATATCATAAAAACTCTTTCCATTTTAATAAACCCTACACTCTCTTTTAAATATTTTACAATCACTTTTAAGGAAATACAAATCTTTTGTAATTTGTCTCATGAATCAAAATCATTAGACAAATTTGGTTGTGAAAAAGTAAGTTTTAAATTAACTTTTTATTATTTTTATTAAAAGTACAAAATTATTATTTATATAAACATGCTTTTAAATTAACTATATTATATATATATATATATATATATATATTATTTCTTTCAAACACATTTCAGACATTTATTTATTTATCAATATTAGATTTTTTTCTTGCATATATATATATATATATATATATAATGCTTTTCAATTTCATGGAACACTGTCTTTTTCTTTCTTTTTTTTGAAATATCATTTAACATCTATCTACTTCTATATCAATTGGGACATGACACAAATCTTACATTCCTACAACTTTCTCAAATATAAAGTGGTTATCCAATAAATAAATAAATAAATAATCTTAAAATGGATTTTTAATGAAAAATGGAGTTTGATTTTGAAAAAACTGAGAAGAGAAAAGTAGGGAAGAGAAAAAATAGTAAGAGAATCATATAATAATAGACCTTTTCAACCAGAAGCTGTCATGTGTCTCCCTATTAAATGCTTGCAAAATAGTTATAAAAGTACATATATATATATATATATATATATATAATGGGTAGTGTTAACTTATGTCATAAGGGAACATGATAATAATTGTTTTATTTCCATAAAAGGAAATTAAAATATAGGTCAATCAGTGCATTTATTGTCTTGTTATAATAAATGCAGTACTTTAATTTCCTTTTATCATTGTCAAAAAAATCCAGGTAAAAAAAAATCTAGGTAAAAAATATATATATAAAACGGGTCATGGACGGGTCGGTTAAAAACCAGAAAATAAACGGGTCGGATCCAGATCTAAACCATCTGCTTATTTAGTGGTTTCAGGTCGAGTCCAGACCTATTTATTTTGTGTGGGCATTTTATGGATCTGGGTCTAGGTTGGATCTGGATCCATATTTTACCATCCCTATAGTCACACTTATTTGGCTACAGGAGAATAATTGGTGATTGTCTATTGGACTAATTGTAAAAGTGTGTTAGATATCATAATTTAGGAGTAATTTTATATTATTTTAACTTTAATATTTCTTATTCAAAAGAAAAACTCATTAGATGTGATTTTATAATGCTAACACATTGTGGGCATTAGTTTCGCCTCTGCATTTGATACATGATTGAAAGATGAAACAAGTTTTTGGATATCTTTTTCGGGTGCCGACCCTGGAGGGGTGCATCGAGTGCAACCACCCTAGGTCCTAATTTTTTTTATTAAAGTCAGTATGTATTATTAGGTTTTGAGAGTTCAAAGAAAACAGTATTGTGATGAATGGTTCAATTCATTTTTGTTTTAAATTATATATATATATATATAATATTTATAAAAATGGGCCAAAATCATTTTAAAAAAAATTATATGTATATAATATATTTATAAAATGAGCCCAATTCATTCTTCATGTAATATATAGAGAATATATTTAAAAAATTGTGACGTGAAGGAAGAGTCCAATTATTTTTTTAATTATATGTATGAAATATATTTAAAAAAATCAGATTTCTAAATAAAAAGACCAAATTTTGCTCAAGAGGTACTAATTTCTGATTTTTCGTCCAGGACCTCAAATACATTAACACTATGTTTGGTAGGAGGGAGGGAAAGTATGAAGGATGGATGAAGTAAAAGGGAGAGAGAGTAGGAGGGATGGAGAGAATAATATCTATCATTCATGTTGTTTGGTATTGAAAAGAGAGTTGAATGGATGAATTTGTATTAAATTTATAAAATTACTATATTACCCATAAAAAATTAGAGAGCAATGCAAAATTGGAAGGCATTATGGTCATTTCCCTCTCATTTTGCTCTCCCTCCTCTCATGCCCCATATTTGGGAGGATGCAATATTGTGGGTCCGGATGGATCCCACCTGATTTCTCCTTCCAACCCTCTCTCTCCGTCCATTTCTCCATCCAACCAAACGAAGACTAAGACCGGTCTGTCTTTTTGGTTTTCACACAAATAATCTGTTTATTATTATTATTAGGGTTAATTGTACTAACTTATCCTGAAATTTTATAATATTACAGCTATATTCAACTTTTACATTTATTAACAAAAATATACCCTTGACCACTTTGACTAACTATAAATTCATTCGAAAAGTCTAAAATACCCTCAGTTATTATATTAGCATTTATATATTATCAAGACAAATTCAAATTAAATTTATAATTAATTAAATTTAAAAATAAAATAATTAAATTTATAATTAATAATTAATAAATGTAATAAAATTAAATAAAAACAATTAAAATAATAAAATTAAATTAATATTTTAAAATAAATTTATTATACAAAATGTTTTAATAAAATATTAACACCCTTCCTTATAATAAATATTTAATTGTTTAAAAATAACAAAAAATTAACTTTTGATTCCACCAAATAAAAAAAAAATCATTTCCAAAAACCACCATTTCCTAATCCAAATTTAAAACCATTAAAAATAACAATAATAATAAAAAAATAAACCTAACTTCCACATCAAAACGTTAAATATTTAATTAGTTTTATTTTTAAATTTAATTAATTATAAATTTAATTTGAATTTGTCTTGATAATATATAAATGCTAATATAATAACTGGGGGTATTTTAGACTTTTTGAATGAATAAAACATTGATTATAGTTAGTCAATGTGGTCAAGGGTATGTTTTTGTTAATAAATGTAAAATTTGAATATAGCTGTAATATTTTAAAATGTCAGGGTAAGTTAGAGCAATTAACCCTTATTATTATTATTATTATTATTATTATTATTTAAGGTTTTCAATCAACACTGACAGGTGTGCAAATCAAAACCACGTGGTTGATGTTGTACAGAACTCATTCTAAGTACAAGATTGAGTTGTCGCTTTTCCAGGATCAAATTATAAATTACAATATCCTTTCCTACTCCCCCTTCGAGAAAATATTCGGTTTTGCGATGCATAATTGCATACACATTACACGAAGTGCCAGCTCAATACCTACACCTTTTATTAACGTTTATCTTTGTTTAGTTCGAGTGGTTTCCACCTCTTTTCTTACTTTACACAATAATGTTACACCATCATAATTAATTAATTAATTAATTGATGCAATGATTATGGTTTGGAGAATAAAAGCACTTTGGTACCACACTATTGAATCGTCGTGTCCCACCTCCACTTTCTTCCGCATTTCAAAATTAGATCGACGGCTGCAAATGGTAATAAGGAATATTAGCTGGCTTTTCTATTTTTCTTTCTCACTTACCTTTTCTATTTATTATTTGATGCGTATAAACTTTTTCATTTAATAAGAAACAGTTATCAAGGATAAAGACGTAAACAAATTTTGCATCAAAAAGTGAGAGCTTTTTATTAAATGAAAAAAATGTATACGTATCAAACAATGAGTAAAAAAGGTAAATGAGAAAGGCAAATGAGAAAGACAGATAACATTCTCCAATGGTAACACTGTTCAACAATGACGATTGATGGTGACAAATACCGGTATATAATATTCAATGGACAATACTTGGATCAGCACTCAAGGTACTGACTTTGTGTTTTGATTGATTGAAAAAACTATTTAAAGTACCTAATATTAAATTTATAGGGATGATATTGGTTTTTTCAACCAATCAAAAAATAAATTCAGTATCTTGGGTACTGACTGGTCAACACCCAAATATTTTCCACATTCAATAATCAACAATTAATGCTTTTCAACTTTAATACAGGATGATTCAACAACATTCCTTATACTTTTGCGGTAATTTTTGTTTACCTCGGTTAGCATCCAAATATTTTTCATATTCAATAATCAACAATTAATGCTTTTCAACTTTAATACATGATGATTCAACAACATTCCGTATACTTTTGGAGTTATTTTTGCTTACCCCGGTCAGCATTCAAATATTTTTCGTACTCAATAATCAACGATTAATGTTTTTCAACTTTAATACATGATGATTCAACAACATTCTGGTATGAGTTATTTTTGCTCACCCCAAAAATGAACTCATAGTTTTGGCATTTTCCTTTTCACACAAACACTTTTTTTTTTTTGTTTTTTGTTTTTTGTTTTTATTTTATTTATTTATTTTTATTTTTTTTTTATTATCGAGTTGACTTGGGAGGTCTAGAGTTCACACAGAGAACATAAAATTAAAAAATTAAAAAAATTAAAATTAAAAAAATTAAAAAAAAAAATCTAACATTGATGCTTGTAAAATGTAAATCAAAACCATGTGACACATTTTGTACTCCAACATGCTTGCTCTCTCTTTCTCTTCACACAAAGACGCCTCTCTGTCTTCTATCTTCGCACGACCACTTGATAGCTAAGTATGTATTCCTGAAATCATCTTTTTTATTGCACCGATCACATTCCAGCTCTGTAGATAAAAGCATTGTTGTGTGTGGAAACTAATATACATGAAATAATGAATTGATTTTCATCGTTTTTAAATTTTATTTTATAGCAAAATCAAGTCAAAAAAGAAAAGAAAAGCATCTTCTGCTTCTCACTCTCTTCATCTGTCTCAAGTCAATCACTTTGATTCAATTCAACCAAGGTTTTGATATGTTAGGGTTTGATATGTACTTGTTGCAATAAGTGTTTTCTTTGCAGGGGTGGTGAACATGGCACTGGTTTCACAAGCAGGCCTAACTGGTACTACAAATGGACACCACAGAGTTTTTGGATTGACATACAACATAGAGGTTGCTGTTAGTTTCTCTTCCTCATCATATCATTCGACCAAGAAATCACGAAGGGGGTATCGATCAATAGTTGCCGCCAGCCCTCCTACAGAGGCTGCTGTGATTGCTACTGAGCCACTTACCAAAGAGGATCTTGTAGGATACCTTGCAGCTGGTTGCAAGCCAAAGGAAAAATGGAGGTACACTTAATTAGTCTTTTTTATACTTACATAAGCTTTCTTAAATTTTAATTATATTGTAATTTGTTGAGTTTTAATTGGTAATGTGGTGGTGGTTGTAGGATTGGTACAGAGCACGAAAAGTTTGGTTTTGAGTTTGGAACATTACGTCCTATGAAATATGAACAGATAGCAGAGTTGCTTCATAGCATTGCAGAGAGATTTGATTGGGAGAAAGTAATTGAAGACGACAAAATAATAGGACTCAAACAAGTAATTAGCTGATTTCAAGTTTTATTATCTTTCATATTTGGTTTTATGTGTTGTTGAATTGTAAAGCTTGTTCAAGAAGAAAACACAAAAGAAAAAACATCTTTCTAATTATGGAAAACCTTCACTTGTATATTGTTTAGGGTAAACAAAACATATCACTGGAACCAGGTGGTCAGTTTGAGCTAAGTGGTGCACCCGTTGAAACTTTACATCAAACTTGTGCCGAGCTTAATTCACACCTTCAACAGGTTTAGTTGAGTTCATTGTACTTTATTTTGTGCTGCATCAAGCAAGCTTGTTGCTGGTAATCTTCAAGTATTAATATATGCTTTTGATGGTACAATATATACACGTTGTCGTTGGTGTGTTGATATGTTCATCATCAACATATACTCTATATACAGTTAAACTTGTCGTTTATTTCGAATATCTTACTTTGATATCAGGTGAAGGCTTTTACAGAGGAAATGGGAATTGGATTTTTAGGAATTGGCTTCCATCCCAAATGGGGAATCAATGAAATACCTGTTATGCCAAAGGTAATTATTTGACCATCAACCTTTAAATCGGATGGAGAAAAAGCAATTCAATAGTGCTTGATGAAGAAATCTGTTTATATTTGGAGACTCACATTGACATGGTGATTGGACTCAGGGAAGGTATGAGATTGTGACGAATTACATGCCTAAAGTTGGCACGTTTGGAATTGATATGATGTACAGGACATGCAGTGTTCAAGTGAGTTCAAACTTATAATTATTGTTAACAGTAGCTTGTTTTCCTAATTCTCAATTTGAATAGTTTAACTTAATGAATGAAAAGGTGACTCATTTGAATTCAAAACTTCACTTATTCATATTGAGAATTGACATATGATAGGTTAATCTGGACTTCAGTTCCGAAGCTGACATGATCAAAAAATTTCGTGCTAGTCTTGCTTTACAACCGGTAAGGAACTGCATTAGATTTTGTTTTCAATGGAGTTGTCTCTAATGTCATGGCAGCTGACCAGTGTAGCAATTGTAACAGATTGCAACTGCTCTATTTGCAAATTCACCATTTACTGAAGGAAAGCCAAATGGTTATCTCAGTATGAGAAGGTTATTAGATCTCACCTTAGACTCATTGTTTTCGTATTCTTATATCTTCTGCATAGATTTCTATTAACTATATATTCTTCTTGAACAGCCAAATTTGGACGGATACCGATAATAATCGCACTGGCATGCTTCCCTTTGTTTTCGATGACTCCTTTGGGTAAGTTTAATTCACTATATAGAGGAAAAACGGGACATTTTATTGCTATGTAACTGCAATTTTTCTCTGCAATTCTATTGCTATGGTTTTTAATTCCACACCTCTAAGAATCTCTTGGTGGTTCAAATTAACCAAATGGCTTTCCCTGTTTCTTCCCTGATGCAGGTTTGAGCAATATGTTGATTATGCTCTTGATGTTCCAATGTATTTCATTTATCGCAAAAAGAAGTATATTGACTGTTCTGGGATGTCATTCCGGGTTTCCATCTATCCTTAATTAGTCTTGTAATCTAAGACTTCTATTTGTTCCTTCGTCTTTTGTACCTCGACTCTTTTCTCCCCCTCTTATTCAGTTCCAACTTTGGCATTCCATCTAAGCTATATATTGCATGTTCGAGCAATAACACTAGTCATATTGCAGGAATTTATGGCTGGAAAACTTCCGCATCTTCCCGGTGAATTGCCAACTCTTAATGATTGGGAACTTCATCTAGGAACAATATATCCAGAGGTATATAGCAGTGTTTTTTTTTAATTTGCTTAAATTTTCTATTTTCCAACTGCTTATGCGTGGCTTAAGCCAAATGTGACTCTTAACATCCAGGTTAGGCTGAAGAGATACTTGGAGATGAGAGGTGCTGATGCAGGGTCTTGGGGGAGTTTATGTGCTTTGCCCGCATTTTGGGTAATTGACTTATTTAATCTGTATATTCATAATCTCTCGTCTCATTCTTGACTTAGAAGTATTCATCTGAGTGGGAGCAACATCGTTGTTCTACAAACATTTTATAATTCAGAAATATTCCTAAGGAGGAAAATGAGAAACTTGTGAAAAGGACTTAAAATTAAAATGGAAAATTCACAGTTCTTAATAGGAACTTTCTTTTGCATTGATAACCAGACTTCTAGCCTATAGTTTGTGACATATGCTCACTCACTTAGATTTTCTTTCTGTTGCCAGGTTGGTTTATTTTATGACGAGGTTGCACTCCAAAATGTTGTAGACATGACAGCTGATTGGACCCTGGAAGAAAAACTAATGTTGAGGAATAAGGTAACAGATACACACCACACAAGCAGAAAAATTACTTTGAGCATATAACATCACAGTATTTCCAGGTTTCATCTTCTTGTTATGTTCAATATCTAATTTTAGTGATCTACTTGGTAGGTTACAAAGACTGCTCTGAAAACGCCATTCCGAAATGGTTTGCTGAAGCATGTTGCTCAAGATGTTCTAAAGTTGGCCAAGGCATGTTGCACTAACATATTTTGTTGCTTTTATCTTCTTGTCAATGATATTAAAAGTGTACGTCAATTATTCTGCAGGATGGTCTGGAAAGAAGAGGCTTTAAAGAATCAGGGTTCTTGAACGCCGTGGAAGAGGTAGCCAGAACAGGTAAATGATCAAGGCATGCCAATGAATAAATAATCTGCATCAGAACTCTTTTTTTTTTTATCGGATTTATATAATTAATAACCATGTGGTGATCCTGATAGATGATAACTTTGCACAACAGGTGTAACACCCGCTGAGAAACTTTTGGAAATGTACCACGGGGAGTGGACACAATCTGTAGATCCTGTTTTTCAACACATACTCTATTAAGTTTAAACTTTTGGGTTTAGTGGTTACTAATATGGTATCAGATCCCTATTATACCAATAAGGTGTGTTAGAGTGTGGCATGTTAGTGGCATTGTTTGTTTGTAACCCTTGTTTACATTTTGGGTGTAATCCTGTATTTACTCTTGAACTGCTTTCCGTTCACTTAATTGGAAATAAAGTTCGATGTAGGTGGGAACTTTCCATTCACTTTATTAAAAATAAAGTTTGATGTAAATTCTTGGCACGATGATCCTCATGTAATAACTCTCATTGATCAAACTTGGTTCAACTCTGTCGCACTCAATTGAAGTTGTGAAGCTATAACATGGGGAATTGGGAAATCCGAGCTTATTTTTGATTCATTAATATATCAATATCTCTTTGATATCTCTATCAACTAACTCAAGTCTGTTGTCAAAATTTAAATACCTTAATCAAGACTTTAATTACCTTTCATGTAGAATATATATGTTTTGTCGGACACGGTAAAGCATGATACTTGTAAATTTGTTTTGCTAATGAGCATGTGAGGTAGATATTGATTCCATGCCAATGTGTCAAAAGTTGAAAGCTTTGTGTTCATAAATTTGTTAAATAAAAAAAGGAGATAATTTGGCATGCCAATGAATTACAAGTCTAATTGAAAGCTTTAGCTAGTCATTATAATGTTGTGATGCTAATTAAAATGTGCAATATGTGTGTGTTGTCTCTAGTTGGTGACTTGAACCATTTGATCTCAACAACAAAGAGTGGAGTGACTTGCTGCCTAGTGCCTACGTTTCCCAGACCAACTCAATTCCAATATCTTTTTTTCCTCCTACTATGGAGAAATCTGGGGTGCTGCGGCACAAGTATGTCGGACATTTGGGGGCCTTTTGGAGTTGCAAATAAAGTCTGTTTTGATCTCATAATATATCGTTAGAATCGTATCGATGAGCTCAACGGATAATAATAGAGATTTACTTAATTTTCATATTTCAGTTTTTTCCTTTTTAACAGTGTCTTTGGATTCTAATAACTTTTAGTGGGATTTTCCATTTTTAGTAAATCGTTACTTTTAGTTGGATTATATATGATTGTTTGAGTTAGGGCCGGACCCACATTGTGCGGCCGTGCCCCACCTTAAATTTAATTAAAAAAAATTGATTTTATGTTTTTATATATATTTATTAAATAGCAAAGTATAAATCACAACATTACTAAAGCACAGTTGTTGAGTATCTCTAGTTCACATTGGTAGTCCGGGTTCGATTGTCACTGGATGTAACCTTTTTAATGCCTTTTTTATTTTACACTATTTTTCAATTCCTTTCTTAAATTTTCATCCTTTACCAAAATAATAATAATAATAATCATCTAATCATTTAATCATTGTCAAATTTTTAACTATCCTTAATTTTTGGTTTACTTAATTCAATTTTATTATATAATAAATTATATGTTATTATTTTAAATTTTTCTTATTTATAATAGTTTTAGTTTGATATACATAACACATTCAATCAATAAACCCTAAAATCTCAAATTTTAATTTATTGTATTAAAATAGTCCATCTATTATTATGATTCATTTTATTTTATCCTTTATATTTTTCTTTATTTTATTGTTTTAATTTATTTAGAATCAATAATTAGAATAAAAAAAAAAAATTAAAAACATGTTTAGTAATATTTTTTAATAATTTTGTTTTGTATATTTAAAGTGAATTCATTATAAATGCAAAACAAAATTTCTTATTATAAAATTATATTTTAATTTTTTTAAGAATAAATATTATATTTTTTTCATTATTTTTATTGTTTTTCTTGTTAATATTTATTTTTTAATATTATGTTTCTTGTTTTTATTTATTTTGAATGTAAGATCATTTAATTTATTTTAAGTAAGTTTTTTTATTTGTTTTATGTTATCTAAAATTTAATATACCATCAATATTTATTTATATAATTTTTATTTTGTTCAAATACTCCTTCTCACTAAAATTTATTGTTCCGCCAATACTGAGCTATGGTGTGATCAGCATCTCTTATGGTCATGACACATCAATATTAATTCATGATTGATTATGGTCCGAAGAGAAAAGCATACCAATAAAAAAAGAAAAAAAATAAAAAAAACCAACCACTTTTGTGCCACACTATGGTCATGACAAATCAATATTAATTCTTCACCATAATTAATTAATAGATTGATTATGGCCCGGAGAGAAAAGCATACCATTAAAAAAAATAAAAACCAACCACTTTGTTGCCACACTATTGAATCCTCGTTGCCACTCTCCAACATAAAAAGAAGATAATGATTTACTGATCATCCCATTTTTACTCATCTTTTAAAGATCAAATGACATGTGGTAAGAAAGAAATGAATAGATAGATCTTTTTTATTTATTCTTTCTTACTTGAAAAAGTTAGTTCAATCCCTGATTGATTTTTTTTTTCAGTCGTTTTACAAATAGCAACTGAATTCCTAATTCTGTTTCATATTATCTTACAACTGGTTCAAAACTATATATTCGATTTGTCTCACGGCTTATGTATCTTGTTTCTTGTCGTAATTCTTGGGTTCACACCTGATTCCCTATTTCTCTGCATATGTTTGTATGTGAAAAATAGAAAAAGGGTTTGAATGTTTCTGAGTTTTTATTAACAATTTTTTTCTTCATAGTATAATTTATAGTGTTGTTGTGATTCATGGATTAGACTATGTATACTGTAGAAAAATCAAATTTTTTATTTTTTATTTTTTGGAAAATTAGAATAAAACTATAAGGTAAGGCGGTAAGCAGAAAAAAATGAGAAAAGTAGAAAAGAGAAAGAGCATACTAACGGAAGCTGTCGTTTGTAAGTGAGAGAAAAATAAATAAAGGAAACAAATCTAGTCTAAACTTAGTCAAATAGAGTCGGGGGTTGAGTTCCTGTTTGTAAAGCGACAGAGGAAAAAAAAATAAAGAAATTATTTAGAGATTGAGCTTGCTTTTTCAAGTGACAGAGAATAAATGAAAGAGATCATGTCCATTAATTTGTTTTCATCTTTCAAAGGTGAGTAAAGATGAGATGAGTAGGGAATCTTATAAAAAATTTTATTTTTCTTTAAAAGAAAGAGGTATTATCACTAAAGTCCCTTCTTTTTTATGAATTATCACCTATTTAAACGTCTTTGAAATATTAGTCACTTTAGTCCCTTGTTTTTTCAAAATACATCACTAATCACTTTAGTCCATTTGACCAAAAAGCTAACGGTCAACTATAACAGAATGTGTAGAAATACAATTTTACCCTTTATTGTTATTTTTTAATTTTTTTTTTAGTCCCTCTAGTTTCAATAATTTCTGGTCAACCCCTAAAAAAATTAAAATGCTTCCATTAGTGATTGAACCTTCCACCTTAAGGTTAAAAGTCATAAACTTTAACCAGCTAAGCTACTCTAACTCACTATTGAAGGTTTGTTGATTTAAATGTATATATAGGTAAATAATTAGTTTAAACTAATTTAAATCTGTTTGTATAATTTAAAATAAACTCATTTATAATAATAATATATAAAAATATATTCATGAAAATAAAAAAAAAATAACAAAACAATAGGAAACCCAGAAAATCAAAGCCCGCATTTTTTTTCTTTCTTTATTTGGATTTTTTTTTTCTTTTCAAAAAATATATTTTTTCAATTTGATAAAAAAAAAAAAAAAACCCAGGAAATAAAATCCCATGAATTGAAAATTTCTTTTTTTTTTTCCTTTTTTTTTGTTATTTTCTTTTTCATTCTCATAAATATGTTTTTATATATTATTATTATATATGATTTTATTTTAGATTATATAAATATGAGTTTTATTATTATTGTATATGAGTTTATTTTAAATTATGTTTTTATATATTGTTATTATATATGATTTTTTTTCCCTTTTCAATTTATGGGTTTTGATTTTCTAGGTTTTTTTTATCAAATTAAAATAATATATTTTTTGAAAAGAAAAAAATCCAAACAAAAGAAAGAAAAAAATATATATGGGCTTTCATTTTAAATTATATAAGCAGATTTAAATTATTTTAAACAAATTATACAACTATATATATACATTTAAATCAAAAAAACCTTCAACAATGAGCTAAAGTAATTCAGCTAGTTAAAACTTGTGGTTTTTAACCTTAAGGTTGAAGATTCGATCCCTGATGGAAGCATTTTAATTTTTTTTTCAGGGGTTGATCAGCTATTATTGAAACTAGAGGGACTAAAAGAAAAAAAATAAAAAAATAACAATAAAGGGTAAAATTGTATTTTTACACATTCTGTTATAGTTGACCATTACTTTTTCAGTCAAATGGACTAAAGTGAAGTATTTTGAAAAAACAAGGGATTAAAGTGACTAATATGGTAAAGAAGTTTAAATAGGTGACAATTCATGAAAAAGTAGGGACTTTAGTGATAATACCAAAAAAAAAAAAAAAACAAAATCACTTTCTACTTATTTATGAGAAAAACTTCAACAAAATTTCACTGAACGACATCATCATTCTTAAGAACCTCAAGCTTTTCTCCTCTCTCACTCGTATGCATTGACGGCCCTGAGGCAGTGCACCAAGGGCGCCTGCCCAGGGCCCCTAATTTTTTTTTTTTAGTGGTGATATTTGCATCCTTCAAAAACTATATGTATACCCCTAAATTAATATGTTTTTGAAAATCCAATAATACCCTTAACTAAAATTACCAAAAAGACTAAATAATTTGTAAGTACCCCACAAATAATTATTAATTACTTTCCTATTTTAATTTTGTGAAAAAAAAAAAAGTTTCCTATTAATGATTAGATATTCATTTTCTTAAACTCTAGATTCTCTTTTAAATATTAATTTCAAATATATTTTCAATTTCTTTTAAGGGAATACAAATTGATTGCTAAGTATGGAGAATAAATCAAAATTATCCAAAATTGGTTGTGAAAGTTTTGAATTAATTATTATTAGTTTCAAAATCAAAATCTTTTTAGACATTTTTTTGTTATCAATATTAGTTATTCTTTAATTTCATCAAAAACTTTTATACTGTCAAATCAATTTGGACATGACACAAATCTTGCATCTCTACCACTTTCACAAACAAAAAATGGATCTCCTACCAGAAAACCTCAAATTATAATGATTATGTGGACATAAAACAATCAATAAAAAATAGAGAGAGTTGTTTGACATGACGAGAGAAAAAGAAAAACGAAAAATAGAGTCTGATTTTATGGAATAAAAACATAAAAGAGAAAAAGTGAAGGAAGATAAAGAACAATGATGGAATTAAAGATAATAATAAAATTTTAAATAATAATAAAATTAATTAAATAACATAATACTATGTGTGAATGGTGTGTACTTACAAAAACATAATACATATAGTAACAGGATATTTTTAGTATTAAGTGGGGTTTATTTATAAATTATAAATTTTTTAAAAAAATTGATGGGTGTGACTACGAAAGGGATGTACATACAATTTTTAAGGGGTACCATTATCCCCACTTTTTTTTTTTTTTTTTTTTTTTTGTATGTTTAATGCTTACATTTTTGAACTTTGAAAAATAAGGGGTCTAGAAAATGATGCTGCTCACACTTGACACACAAAACGCGGTCCATATAATTATATCAAATTTGGGCTCTAAGTAAGAAAAAAGATGTGGAAATCAACTTCTTATATAAAGATCAGACTCAATATGGATTTTTATTAGAATTATTAAAAGTAAATGGGTAGCTCTATTTGCATCCTTAGAAATTTGTACGTGTATCTCTCTTTACTTGTACACATCTTTAAGAGTTTTCAAAAAATTATATTTTGTAAGACCCTATACATTACCAAATATACCCTTTATTTTTTTTTTAAATTAAAAAAAAATTAAAAAAAAGGAGGTCTTCTCCCTTTTCGTTTTCTAAGCAAATCCGTCTCTTCTTATTTATATACTTTATTTCTTTCAGTGGAAACTGTCTTGTAGATCTATTTACTTATAACTTCTTCTTTTTTTCGGCTTTGTTTTTGTATGTATAGCGATATAAACTTGATGAAAAATACTTTGATCAAGCTTTTATAAATTTTCTTAAAATATATATATATATATATATATATATACATATTATTGGACGAGAGCAGTACTAGGATATGTGACCAGTGACCTCTTAAAAAGTCCTCGTGTTGCAACTAGTGCTGGCAAAACGGGTCGGGCTTCAGTGGCTTGCCCCGCTTAAGCTAGGGGGCTAGTGCGGGCCCCCAATGGAGAAGTACCTGGCCGGGCCCGGTAAGGCCCGTTGCCCATTTACAAAATTTCAAATTTTGAATTTTTGAATTTTTGAATTTTTGAATTTTTTTTTCAAAATTTGAATTGAGGGGTGTCTTTTGTAATTAACCAAGTAACCGTTGGGGAAAAAAAAATCCAAAAATTTTCAAAATTACATTTTTAAAAATCTTTTACAATTTTTTTCCAATTATACCCTTACCTCACTTTTTCCTATAAATACCCCCATCACCCTCACGTCATTCTTTACATTTTCCCTACTTCCCTACTCTCTTATTCTCTCTATTCTCTACAATCTCCAACATCTCTCACTAACTCTTTCAATTATTTTGTAATTTATTTTATTTATTATTTATATACTATATACTATTATACTAATATACTATACACTATACATTATATATTATATATTTACATACCTCCCACTCTCTAGTCAACTTGGTCATTGAATGAGTTTGCAACAAAATCGATTTACTTTATTGACTGAATCATTGAACTTTTCCTTCTTTTTCATCATGTGGAATCCCGTACATACAATAACATTGTAAAACTCACTGATTCGCAACTTCCTTATTTGAGTGAGGAACTTCTCTCAGGAAATCTCAAGTTAGAAAACTATTAGAGTGATGATCGAGAGCACCGTTGTTCCATGTTCCCTTCTATTCTTCCTGCCGCAGAGACCTCTGCATTGGGTTAAGTTCTGGAGAAGCAACCATTCTCGTTTCTTTGCAGTAGCCATTCTGAGAGAAACACAGGCAGGAACGAAGACACTACGAGTACTTCCCGAAGTAGGAACGCTACCCACCTGGCCCTCCCAAGGGGAAGGTTTCAAGTAGCCCCTAAGGACGGAAGAAACTTTTTGTGGTCTGTGGAACATGGTTTTAGTTAAGTCACTTCAAGAGCTCAAAACGAACTAGAGCTCAAAAGGAACTTATTAACCATTATTAATATGTTTATAACTAATGTTATTATTTGTTTGTTGTTAGGTATCCAATTGATTAATTAATTCAACGCTCTCTACTCTCAAGCCTCCAATTTAAGGTTAGTATGTCTACTTCTCTACTTTTGTTATTAATAACTTTTTATATAGTAATTATTATTATTTAGTATTTAGTGATTAGTATGAATGTAGTTAATATTGTTGTTAGTAATATGTTATTTTTTTTTTTTTTGTGAGTTTAACAACAAAATAATAATTACAAGAAAATAATTCCTTATTTTTTTCAAAATTTTCGAAATTATTATTATTAGAAAGATTATGTTTATTTCTTTGTAGAGTTTAAGAAGAAAATAATAAATTAGAAAAATTAATTCTTAATTTTTTTAAATTTTTTTAAATTAATAATATGTTAGAATGATTATGTTAATGTTTTTTTTTGGTAGAGTTGAAGAAATAAGAAGAAAATAAAAAAATTTGAAAAATTAATTCCGAATTTAATTTTTTTTTTTTTTAAATTAATAATATATTAGAATGATTTTTTTTTTGTAGAGTTGAAGAAATAAGAAAAAATAATAATAATTTAGAAAAAATAATTCCGAATTTTTTTATTTTTTTAAATTAATAATATATTAGAATGATTATGTTATGTTTTTTTTTTTTGTAGAGTTGAAGAAATAAGAAGAAAATAATAATTTAGAAAAAGTAATTCTAAATTTTTTTAATTTTTTTTGAAATTAATAATATATTAGAATGATTATGTTTATGCTTTTTTGTGGAGTTAGAAGAAATAAGAAGAAAATAATAATTTAGAAAAAATAATTCCAAATATTTTAATTTTTTTTAAA
Source organism: Acer negundo (assembly GCA_035582765.1). NCBI lineage: Eukaryota > Viridiplantae > Streptophyta > Magnoliopsida > Sapindales > Sapindaceae > Acer > Acer negundo. The sequence continues at coordinate 31,254,139 of CM069238.1, forward strand.
TAATAATATATTATTATGATTATGTTTACGGTTTTTTTTTATTTGGAGTTGAAGAAATAAGAAGAAAATAATAATTTAAAAAAAATAATTCCAAATTTGTTTAAAATTGTTTTGAAATTAATAATATATTAGAATGATTATGTTTATGTTTTTTGTTTTTTGTTTTGTTTTGTTTTTTTTTTCTTTTTTTTTTTGTGGAGTTGAAGAAATAAGAAGAAAATAATATTTTTTAATTTTTAATTTTTTTTTTGAAATTAATAATATATTAGAATGATTATGTTTATGTTTATTTGTGGAGTTGAAGAAATAAGAAGAAAATAATAATTTAGAAAAACTAATTCCAATTTTTTTTTTTCGAAATTAATAACATATTAGAATGATTATGTTTATGTTTGTTTGTGGAGTTGAAGAAATTAGAAGAAAATAATAATTTACAAAAAATAATTCCAAAATTAGTAAATTTTTTTTAAATTAATAACACATTAGAAAGATTATGTTTATGTTTTTTTTGTGGAGTTTAAGAAATAAGAAGAAAATAAGAATTTAGAAAAAATAATTCCAATTTATTTTATTTTATTTTTTTGAAATTAATAACATATTAGAATGATTATGGTTTTTTTTTTTTTTTTTTTTTTTTTTTTTTTTTGTGGAGTTGAAGAATTAAGAAGAAAATAAGAATTTAGAAAAAATAATTCCAATTTTTTTAATTTTTTTTAAAATTAATAATATATTAGAATGATTATGTTTTTATTTATTTATTTATTTATTTATTTTTTTGGAGTTGAAGAAATAAGAAGAAAATAATAATTTAGAAAAAATAATTCCAAATTTTTTTTGATTAATAATATATTAGAATGATTATGTTTTTTTTTTTATGGAGTTCAAGAAATAAGAAGAAAATAATAATTTAGAAAAAATAATTCGAAATTTTTTTTTTTTTGAAATTCATAATATGTTAGAATGATTATGTTTTTTTTTTTTGGTTGTGGAGTTGAAGAAATAAGAAGAAAATAATAAGTTCGAAAAAATAATTCCAAATTTTAAAATTTTTTTTTTTTTGAAATTAATAATATATTATAATGATTATGTTAATGTTTTTTTTTTTTTTTTTTTTTTTTTTTTTTGGAGTTGAAGAAATAAGAAGAAAAAAAATTTTAAAAAATTCCAAAATTTTTAATTTTTTTTGAAATTAATAACATATTAGAATGATTATGTTTATGTTTTTTTTTTTTTGTGGAGTTGAAGAAATAAGAAGAAAAAAATAATTTAGAAAAAATAATTCCAAAATTTTTTAATTTTTTTTTGAAATTAATAACATATTAGAATGATTATGTTTTTTTTTTTTTTTTTTTTTGTGGAGTTGAAAAAATAAAAAGAAAATAATAATTTAGAAAAAAAATTCCAAACTTTTTATATATTTTTTTGAAATTAATAATATATTAGAATGATTATGTTATGTTTATGTTTTTTTGTAGAGTCGAAGAAATAAGAAAAAATAATAATAATTTAGAAAACTATATTAATGATAATGTTTTATTTTGGCATCATAATCATGTCTCGAAACCAAATATGCACATCATATTATCAAATATTAAGTTTGCAAAAATATAGTTTGCAATTTGCATACTGAGTACTCTGTCCATAAAATTCTCAAAGTTATGAGTCCTACCGTTGAAAAATCTCTAGATGTTCGTTTACAATCTTAATTTTGATGATTATGATTATAAACTTGGTATCGACAAGTCACTTTGAGAATTTAGTGGATAGAGTACTTGGTATTTGTCAATGCAAATTTTGATGAATATGTTCTTTTTTTTAGAAACATTTATTCCAAATTATTTTTTGAAATTAATAATATATTAACTACTATGTTTAATTGTGTAAATGTATAATTGTATATTTGTAATTTTGTATGTTTAATTTGTTATTTGTATAAAGGTATAATTGTATATGTGATTCTGTGACATTTAATCATTTATTTAATTATTATCTCAGGAAAATGAATCTTGAACACTTGAACCTGAACCCTGGTGACTATATGCCGGACGAGGATATCAACAGATTATACGATGAGTTCCATACCGATACCGATTTCAATCCATCTAGTACTAGGGGTGCGGGATCTTCTTCCTCGACAATGAATTCGAGTAAGAAGAGAAAGAAGAAGAAATCATTGGTGTGGGATTGCTTTGAGCCGATAATGGTAAAGAATACAGCTGGTACTGAAGTTGAGCATGCCCAATGTAAGTATTGTCAATCTGTACTCACTAGTTCAGGTAAGGGAACTAGTCATCTCAAGAGACATAGAGACAAATGCATGGCTTCCCATGGGCAAGTCGATACAACTCGACAAACCCAACTGCGGCGGAACCTAGATGGTTCTGTGAGTACATGGCAGTATGACCCTGATTGGGTCAGAGAGCAGGTGGTGTTGTACTGCGCTGCAACTTACTAACCCATATGTTTTCAAGATAACCCCCATTTTCAATATTTTATTAATAATGCTTTTAACTCTCAATATGTCCCTGTTTCTACAAACATAACTATGAGCGATTTGATTCGTACTTTTCAAAAATGTAGGACTGAATTGATTTATGAATTGCAAAGCATTTCTTTTTCAATTGCATTAACGTCTGACAGCTGGAGCGGACGTTCAAAACAAAATTATTTATGTGTCACTGGACACTATGTAGACGCCAAATGGATTTTACAAAAAAGGCTCCTTGGTTTTCGTGTCATGAATTATTCATACACTGCACAAAATATTTATGATGTTATTATGTCCGTTATACAAGATTATGACATTCAAAACCTTATCATGTCAATTATTTTGGATAATGCATCTGCTAACTCCAATGTTATAGAACTTTTCATTAATTCTAGAATCCCTAATATTGTGGGAAAATTTTTCCATGCCCATTGTGCATGTCACATTATAAACTAGATTGTAAAATCAGGTTTTAAGCAGATGGAAAGTCAAATCGACAATATTAGGGGGGGCTTTGGTTGGATTATGAATTCTAACCAAATAATATGTGAGTTTGCCAAATATTGTACATCAAAGGACCTAATACCCCGTAAATTCCAAATGGATATGCAAGTAAGGTGGAACTCAACATATTTAATGTTGAAATCCGCTTTACCATATGCTTCGCAAATTACTAATTTTTATAACCTGAACACCACCTACGACATTGGACGTGAAAAACTCACGGATGGTGATTGGTATGTGACCAATGTTTTCGTTGAATTTTAAAAAGTTTTTTATGATGCTACTGTAGAACTTTATAGGGTTTATTACCCCACATCTCCTCTTGCACTTCATAAACTTTATGACATGACTGATGTACTTAGACAATATAGTGAAAATGTGATGGTAGCTTTCGCTGTTGCTGCTATGCAAAAAATTTTTGAAAAATATTGGGGGAAAATTCCTCTTTTATATGCCTTTTGTATTATTATAGATCCTAGGTTCAGATTTAATGCTTTAGAAATTTTTTCCAAAGATTTGGGTGAGACTATAGGATTAAGTGAAACTGGTGTTGCTGAACATCTTAGTACAGTGAAATCCCAAATGTTCGAGATTTTTTTTCTATTTATAAGAACAGGTACAGCCATGGAACAGCGGAGCTGGCGCCTCCTCATCAACAAACCCAACTACAATCGAAGCTCATGAGAATTTTTTTTAACAAGGCCACAACTTCTCGCACTTTAGGAAGTTCGAATCCAAGTCAAAATCAAGGTCAACAACAACATGTTGAGCTGAACAAATATCTGACTACAGCGTACTCCATCACAGAGAACGATGACTTCACAACCAACAATCTCCTGAAATGGTGGCGCGGAAAAAGAAACAACTTCCCCATTCTATCGAGATTAGTATGTGATGTCCTTGCTATCCCGGCTTCAACAGTTTCATCGAAGCAGGTGTTCAGCACGGCCAGTCGAATACTATAAGAAAGAAGATTTTCATTGGCCCATGATGTGGTGGAAGCTTTGACATGCCTTAAGGATCGGCAAAATGCAAGATTCAGACGACAACATCAGCTGGAAATCGAAGAACTCATGGATGACTTCTCCAACATGACCATCGAAGAGAGTTTCGGTAGCAACCAGTCAGCGAGCTATTGTAATTGTAAATACTTAATTTTATTTTTTTCCAATTGCACTTTTTTTCCCTTACTAAGTTTTTATCCCATTGAGTTTTTCTTGATAAGGTTTTTAACGATACAATCATGATTTGTAATTTATACATTTCACCACAAATTTAATACGAAATTACAAACATATTATTCATCGAAAACTTAAGTGTTGTATGAAATGAATAATGTTATATTTCATATTAAAATTATTACATTAATAATACACAAAATTATTACAATGTATTATAAAAAATAATATTGTATGGAAAAAAAATTCGAAGCCCGTTGGACTCGGCTTGTCTCAACACGGACCCCTAACCCAGGCTGGGCCCTCCTTTTCCTTCAACAGGCCAACCCAACCCCTGTCTGTTTCCCTTACCAGTCCGCCCCTAACCCGACCCGTTAAACAAACGTGCCAAAACGGGCCGAGCTGACCCGTTTTACCGGCACTAGACTTGCACCCCATTTAAAGAATATATATATATATATTTATAAATTATTGATCGAACAGAGCGTCCCATTTTAAATATTCATTAACGGCACTGCTTGTATGCATGTTAGAAACTAAAAAGCAAGCAAGAAACTAAATGGTGTTGAAAAGCCACGTGGATTTCTTCCACATTTTTGCAGAGTGGGAGTGGGAGGCAAATGGCAATAATATTCATCCATGCATTTGAGTTTTTGAAATAATTTTTGTTGTTTTTGAAAATATGACCGACAGGCTACAAGCTACAGCTAGCTAGGTGCTAGCTGTTTTCGTAATAATGAATCCAAAATATATATATATATATATTTTGAATAGACTGTAGAGGAAAACCACGTGATCGATTGATGTTCACTGACATCCTACAGAACTCTTTCTTCTATAGTTCTATCTATCTTCACGCGACTTCTTTCTTTTGTCTATTTTTTATTTTTTTCCTTTCTCCAGACCTCTCCATGTTTCCTAAAGTTAAATATGTATTTTTGAATTTGGTAAATATGTATATATCCTCTCTCTCAAATTCTCAATATTGAATATAAATAAATGTATTGCAAATAAAATAATCCACCAAAATCTTGAAACTTTTCGACCCACGTAGGAGGAGCTTCCATCTGTCAATAATATTCAACAATGCTTTTGACACATGATGATTCCACAAGATTCTGGATGCCTAGATAGATAGATAGGGATGACGTTTTTTATTTCACACAAAGAATTGTTTTTTCCTTCTGAAAATATGATCGACAGCTGTTTTCGCATAGTTAATTCAGAAACAGAGCTCTCTGTTTTCTAACTTCACACGGCTTCTCTCTTCCTGATCCCCTGAAAATTGATAGCCTATAAGTATGTATTCCTCATATCATCTTTTTTAATTTTGCATCTATCAAATTCCAGCTCAGTAGATAAAAGCATTATTGTTTGTGTGGAAACTCATATACCATAGCCATTTCGTTGAAAAAAAAAAAAATAAATAAAAAAAATCCAAATCACCATTATAGAACCTTAATTAACTCTTGCATGCAATTACTTCACTTGCATTTCATTCAACTTCAACCAAGGTAAACCAATACTTATTTTACATGTTTGGATTTGTATGGGTTCAAAAATTGCAATATTCGAATGGTAATTAATATATATTCGAATTGTAATTGTACTGAATACTGATAATAGATTTTTATTTATTTATTTATTTATTTTTTCGCAGGGGGAGGTGACTGGTGAACAATGAACATGACACCGGTTACATATGGACACCACAGAGTTTTTGGATTCACAAACAACATAGAGTCGTCAACTTATGTTAGTTTCTCTTCCTCATCGTATCATTCCACCAAGAAATCACGAAAAGGGTATCGGACAATAGTCGCCGGCAGCCCTCCAACGGAAGCTGCTGTGATCGCCACTGAGCCACTGACCAAAGAGGATCTTGTAAGTCACCTTGCCTCTGGTTGCAAGCCAAAGCAAAAATGGAGGTACTCTTTAATTAATTAATTAGTCATTATATTTGACTTGTATCATTATTGTTAATTAATTTTACATTTTACATTTGTTGGGTTGGTGATTGCAGGATTGGCACAGAGCATGAAAAGTTTGGTTTTGAGTTTGGAACATTACGTCCTATGAAATATGAACAGATAGCAGAGTTGCTTCATAGAATTGCAGATAGATATGGTTGGGAGAAAATAATTGAACAAGGCAAAATTATAGGACTCAAACAAGTAAAAAACCGATTTCTTTGTTGATATCAAGTTTTATTGTCTTTCATTATTGGTTTTATGTATTGTTTAATATGGTAATTAAAGCTTGTTTATTGTTCAGGGTAAACAAAACATATCGCTGGAACCCGGTGGTCAGTTTGAGCTAAGCGGTGCACCCGTTGAAACTTTGCATCAAACTTATTCTGAAGTTAATTCACACCTTTATCAGGTTAGTGATATCTTCTTGTTTTAACACTTGGGTGATGTTAATGTCAATGCAACAAATATTATTCAATTCTTGTTCTTCTGGTGAATACAACGTTGTTGTTGTTGTTGTCGTCGTCGTCGTCTTAGTTGATTTGTTCATCGTCACCATATGTAATACAGAGTTTTTACTTTTATTTTCTTAGTATCATGGAAAACATGTACTCTATGCGAGCGATTACACTTATTGTCTACATTGATATCTTACTCTAATATCAGGTGAAGACTATTTCCGAAGAAATGGGAATTGGATTTTTAGGAATGGGCTTCCAACCCAAATGGGGAGTCAAAGATATACCTATGATGCCGAAGGTATTGACCATCGATATTCTTTTTGACACTTAAATCGGATCGATGGAGAAAAGCAACACAATTGTGCTTGATGAAAAACTCTGTTTTATGTTTGGAGACTAACACTGACATGGTGATCGACTCAGGGAAGGTATGAGATTGTGAGGCATTACATGCCTAAAGTTGGCACGCTTGGACTTGATATGATGTTCAGGACATGCACTGTTCAAGTGAGTCAAAACTTATAATTGTTCAATGATAGTTTGTTTTGCTAATTCTCACTTTGAACTGATTTGACTTAATGAATATATGATTCTTTCAACCGATTCACTTATTCATATTGAGAATTGATATATGATAGGTTAATTTGGACTTCAGTTCCGAAGCTGACATGATCAGGAAATTTCGTGCTAGTCTTGCTTTGCAACCGGTAAGGAACTGCACTAGATCTTTTTTTCAATGGAGAATTCTCTAATGTCATGGCAGCTGACCAGTGTAGCAATTGAAACAGATAGCAACAGCTCTATTTGCAAATTCACCATTTACCGAAGGAAAGCCAAATGGTTATCTTAGCATGAGAAGGTTATTAGATATCACCTTAGACTTCTTATCTTCGTATTCTTATATCTTTTGCAAATTCTTCTATTAACTATTATTCTTGAACAGCCAAATTTGGACGGATACCGATAAAAATCGCTCTGGCATGCTTCCCTTTGTTTTTGATAACTCCTTTGGGTAAGTTCAATTTACTACATAGAGGAAGGGTAGTTTTAACAATTTAAATCCAATATTATCTCTTGGCGATAGAAGTGTCAAGGCCGGCCCACCCCGGTCCATACCCGTTAAAGCACGTTTCTGTACAAGCCTACTCGCCTTGATCCTCCACATTTAGGGTTCGGGCTTGGCCCGCACCTGATTGAGAGAGTAGTCTTAGACATGTTTTAGGCCCGTTGGCCTTGAGGGCCAGGCGTGAGGGTCATATTAGGGTTATAGTTTGAAGCCCGTTTGACCCGTCGTATAGTTAAGTTAATTAATTATATTATATATTAAAATTTAAATATGTATCAAACTAAAAGGTGCAATGCATATTTTACAAACAAATCAAGAACTTTATATATCTAAACAAATCAAGAACTTTATATATCTAAACGATTGAGATGATGCTATAAAAAGAATACAAAACTACAAAAATGATCACAAAGAACATTTTGATAAAAAATAATAGTGAATTTTTTTTTGACAAGTGGTTTCATTAATTTGATTTTTGTATCTTTATTAATTACTTTCAACCTATTGGGCTTTATTTTTGTGATTTAAAATATAATTTTTTTATAGGTTGGCCCGTAAGGCTTGTAAATGGCCAGGACTCAAAAGGGCTTGGGCCTTGGCTGGCTGGGGCTTAAAATTTTGTATGTGGGCTTGGCCTTAAGCCCGATCCTCAATAATAAGGGCTGGGTAAAGCCCGGGGCCTGGCCGTCAAACCCTTATGAATATTTTTTATACGGGCCAAGCAGCACGGGCCTGGCCTGGCCCGTTTGACACGGCTAATCAAATTAACCAAGTGGCTTTCCCTCTTTATTCTCTTATGCAGGTTTGAGCAATACGTTGATTATGCTCTTGATGTTCCAATGTATTTCATTTATCGCGAAAACAAGTATATTGATTGTACTGGGATGTCATTCAGGGTTTCCATCTATCCTTAACATTCTTGTAATTTAAGGCTCCTTCTGTTCCTTTCCGATAAGCTATTTAATCATTTTGCAGGAGTTTATGGCTGGAAAACTTTCGAGCCTTCCTGGTGAATTGCCAACTCTTAATGATTGGGAAGTTCATATAGGAACAATATTTCCAGAGGTCTATCTCAGCGTTTTCTGTCAATTAGCTTTTAAAGTTTATATTTTCCAAGTGGTTCAATATATTTAAGCCAAATGTTACTCTTAACATTCAGGTTAGGTTGAAGAAATTCTTGGAGATGAGAGGTGCTGATGGAGGCCACCGGGGGAATTTATGTGCTTTGCCCGCACTTTGGGTAATTGGCTTCTTTAATCTGTTTACTGGAAATCTCTCGTGCTTGACTTAGTAGTACTCATCTGAATAAGATTAACGTCTTGTGTGTGTAGATTATGTTAGAGCTATTTGCAACATATACTCACTTTGATTTTCTTTCCATTGTCAGGTAGGTTTACTCTATGACGAGGTTGCGCTCCAAAATGTTCTAGATATGACAGCTGATTGGACATTTGAAGAAATACAAATGTTGAGGAATAAGGTAACAGCTGAGACACAATGCACAAGCAGAAAAACTTAATTATTCTTTTGAAAAATAAAATTGTAGGACTCATTGTCGCATGCCCGGCTAAAGTTCATATAGGACTCAATATGTAATTTTAGTAATCTACTACTTACTAGGTTCCAAAGACTGGTCTGAAAACGCCTTTCCGAGATGGTTTGCTGAGGCATGTTGCTCAAGATGTTATAAAGTTGGCCAAGGTAACTGACATGTTTGTTGCTTTTATCTTCTTGTTAATGATATTAAAAGTGTACATCAATTATTCTATAGGATGGTCTGGAAAGACGAGGCTATAAAGAATCAGGGTTCTTGAATGCGATGGCTGAGGTAGCTACAACAGGTAAATGATCTGGAGACACTTTTGGCATGCCAATGAATAAATAATCTACCTGAAACTCTTATTTTATCTGATTTATTTAACTATATGGCGGTCTTGATAGATAATAACTTTGCACAATGTACAGGTGTAACACTAGCCGAGAAACTTTTGGAAATGTACCATGGCAAGTGGGCACAATCTGTAGATCCTGTTTTTCAGGAGCTACTTTATTGAGTTAAATACTATAGTTTGGCTATTTCCTATAAGCTTAAGCTTTTGGATGTAGTGCGGTTACTAATTTGGTATCGGATCCTTGTTATAGTACTCTGGGTAAGAGGGTGTGTTAGAGTGCGACATATATGTTTGGCATCCTCTGTTTGTAACCCTTGTTAGGGTGTATTAAAATTTAAAACTAATGTAATAATGTGATGGCCCGAGCTTTATTGGGTGATCACCAACTAATGTAATGTTGCCATCTTTCAAATTATAAATTCTCATGTCTTTCGCCCCCAAGAGCGTAGTTTAGTTGGTATGAATGAACTTGTGATTTAGGTAAATGATTTTTAAGTCAACGGTTCGAATCCTACCTATAGCAAAAATTTCAAAAAATATCCGATCTAGATAGACGGATAGATATATAATGTCAAAAAAAAAAAAAAATGTCAAAAAAAAAAGAAAAAAAAAAAAAAGGATTCTCATGTCTTTTTCTCCTTTATTTGGCCGGCCAATCGTTGAATAAAACAATAATCCATCTAAAACAGAAGAGTAAACGAATCGAATCAAATCAAATCTTGAATATTCTATACTAAAAGCTTAAAAACTTTTCGACCCACATGGGAGGAGCTTCAATCTTCCAAAATATAAAATTCCAATTTGTTTTCTTCCTCCGTCGGAGAAGATCTTTGCCGCTAGTGACACACGTCTTTAGTTCACCGTCTTAATAATTTAATGGATTGATTAATATGGGTTAGAGATCTTGGTAGTGTTAGACAAGATGATATTGGACCGGTGATAAAATCGCTCACACTTGCACCATGAAATTGCAGATTCGAGTCCTCCTTAGAGATGCATATTTTTCCCTGGGTCTCAATTTCCCATGTCCCCATCTCCATTTGGGATTTTTTTTTTGTTTAATATTAAAAACATCCCCTCACCTTTGAATTATTATTGGATGTCTAGATAAAAATACTTTTATTTCAGAAACACCCCTTATGGGCCAACAAAAAATGCTTTATTTGGTAATATTCAGAGAGTATAATGATCAATTAATATAATTGAAGCTTAAATACGGACATTATAGACTTTTTAACATCAAAAATCGATCAATTGAATCATTGTTTGTTAGTCAACAGGGGATGTTTCTGAAATAAAAGCATTTTAGCAAGACATTCAATAATAGTTCAAAGGTGAGGGGAGGTCTTTAATATTAACCCTTTTTTTTTATAGAAAAAATGGGGAAAGGAAGGGGGGATGGGGATGAAAATCATCCCTAAATTGGAATGGGGATGGGTCCCAATCCCCACCCTCATTTCTCAATTTTCTCCACAATTATATTGAAATGGGGATGGGGATGGGGATGAGGATGGGGGAGGTCCCCCATTCCCTAAACATATATAAATATAATTATAAATATATATATATATATATATATTCTTTGAAAACCCTAACTCCCTAAGTATATATACACATTTTATATAAAATGCACTAATGAATTTTATTTTGTATTTATAATTGAATGCTTATTTTTTTAGTTTAATTTATAAATTTTAATCAAATGTGAAAATGGGGGAACGGAAAAACGAAAGAACGGGAAAATGGAAAAAAAAAACAGGTAAAATAGAAAATTAAGAATGTGGATAGATATAGGTCCTTCAAAATTCTCCATCTCTATTTTTTCCAAATGGAGAAATTGGGGGATGCCCCCATCCCCATTTCCCAAATATACATCCCTAGTCACTCCTTCTACTCCTTAGAAAAAACTCTGAATTATGCAATAGTGGAACATCGAAAAGAAAAGAAAAAAACAAAACGAGATCTCGTACTTTGTGCAAGACAAAAATCGAGAAAACCAGACCATATCAAAAGGATTTTATTTCAATTTTCAGCAAAGAATAGGAGATCTCGTAGTCTTGACGTGGCAAGACAACAACCAAGAAAACCATCGATTTCTAAAGCACTTTGGTGCCAACAAAATTGAATCGTCGCTCCCACTCTCCATCTTAAAAATAATTGAGAGCGGGATTAATGTCGTCGGTTCCGACAGTTGTTGTATAATAAATAAATAAATAAATAAAAATAAAAAATAGAGAGTGGGTATTTTTGTTTAAAAATAATCGAATCCCAAGGGACGAGATCTCCCACTCTCCATCTTAAAAATAATAAACCACAAGGTGGTTGCCTTGATAGTCTAATGCTTGAGATTAAAAACCCAAGTCCTTGGTTCTACTCCTGGTAATTATATTATGGCTAGCCTTCAGGGTCTTTAACTCTGCTGGTGGAAGGACGGATATAGAGTTAATGTCAGTGGTTCGAATACTACCCAGGCGAGGGCGAGTTCTGATTTACCCGCTTGTATCCTTATGGGGCCAGGGGGTGTGGGATAGAGTTTCTTATCTGTCATACTCCGCGAAGCCAACATACAAATCACGGCGAGTCATACAGTTGGAGCAGGACAGACGAATAGGTGTCTGGACGAAGTCCGAGATTCTTGATATGAATAATAATAATAATAATAATAACTGTTATATTTAAAATAATAATAATAATAATCAATTTAATCCTCACTGTTTTTTCTGTATCAAAAAGGTCTTTGTTATTTCTTTTAATTATCAAAAAAAGTCCCTGTAGTATCAAGTTAAATCAAAACAATCCCTCCAGAGATCTTGTACTTTGAGTTTCGTGTTAGCAATTGAATAATGGTATTTTGATACTTTTGGATTAAACTAATGCTTAGAGAGTTTGTTTTAGTAAATTTAGAGGAGGGATTTTGTAATTTTAAAACGTTAGTCTAATATTCTAAGGAATTTTTTTTTTTTTTTTTGGTGGGTATTATTTTAAAATAATATTCTGTAATTTTAATGGATAAAATGATCAACTTAATTATTTTTCAAGTATTATATATGGGAGCATAATATTATCGGTAACGATTTCGACGGACTAGTTTGATATTTGTCTAATTCTCCAAACCTTCGAATTAAATTGATAATTTTTAAACAATAAGTATGATTACGGTGTTTTCGCTAAGAAAAAGCACTTAATTAATTAGGAAGAAGCGAAAAGGCATACCAGAGAAAAGAAAGCGTGTTTCCACATATGGAAAATCTTGGGTCCTTTGTGCACAGGGCCACTCTCATGTCTCAATAATTGGCATGTGTCTTGTGAGTGCCAGGCCGCAGGTGCATTCGACGTTTACTCTTTCTACTTATTCTAGGCAATAATATATTTTGACACAATATCTGACGTTATCGTTTTCACACCGTTAACATTTTCCTGAAAATGTCAGGAAAACTTATTTATAACAGTTTCACAATCTCACAACGTGGTATTATTGAAAACGTCTTATTAAATAGTTTCACCAGTGAGATTTGAGACTATCCCACATTGTTCTCACATAATGAATACCGAAAACATACACAAAAAATTAATAAAAAAAAGGGCAGTTTTAATTTTCACCCACTCAGGGTACAAATGAAAAAGGAATCTTTGCTAAACTAATCCTTATCCCAATCCATATAGATCTATCGATATATATAATTAATAGCCATAATTTATTTTATTTTTATTATTTTTTAAATATAAATTTTATTCTCAGGTGTCTTATCACATAGAAAATCTTATTCATAAAAAAGATAGCAGTACAGCGTGAAAAAGCAATAATTGAGTGCAACAAGGAGAGAAAGAAAGTGTTTATTACGAATGCAACTTTGCTTACCCATCTTAACTAGAGGTAATTATCCCTCACTTCAAACAATAACATATGTTGTTTAACTAGAGGTAAATATTACACTCAATCTCAAATAATGACATATGTTTTAAACTTTTGATTAACTTTAAACTTTGAATTAAGTTTGAAACATGTATCATTGTTTGAGGTGAGATGTAATATTTATCTCTAGTTAAGGTGGATAAGCAAAGTTGCACTCGCAATAAACACTTTCTTTCTCTCCGTCACAGACCTATACTTCTGTTTCTTTACCTACACACACTGACACACACCTAGACCTCTGTCTTATTTCTTCACACACAGAGAGCTCTGTCTTCTTCCATCTTCTTCTTCACACATCTTTAAGTTTTATCCAGTAGCAGCTGCTCTCCATTCTCTATCTTTCCTGAAGCTTCACACTTCACAGCAAGTATGTATTCCTCAAATCATCTTTTTTATCTTTTTTTTTTTTCATATTTAAAAAATTGTTTTTATTATTATTGCACCTATCAAACTTGAGCTCTACATATATATATAAAGCATTGTTTTGTGGAAACTGATATACCAGAAAGAAATGAAACTGGGTTTGTTGACTTTTGTTAACTACACTAGCTACTTCGATAGCTTGCATGTGTATCTAAAACTGGATATAATAGTTGTCACGAGAGTGTATTTTGTTGTAGAACATATAGCATTTGAATTCTTGGTGATATATAAGATAGAATCAGAACTAGAGTTGAATCAATTCTTCTTCATGTAGCTAATTATATTGTTTTCATGGAGTTAGAGTCAATATATGTTGAGCTGAAGAGAGAAAACCAGACCATAGAAAAAGCACTTTGGTGTCTACACTATTGAAACATCGTCCCAACTCTCCACCAATTTAGTCCTTAAATTTTTTTCTTTTCGGGATCAAAAACGTCTTTGTTAATTTTTTAATTATCAGAAAAGTCCCTGTTTTATCAAAACAATACCTCTATATTTTTTTGCTTTTGTTTTTGTTTTGTGCTAGTTAATAAGGGTATTTTGATACTTTTAGATTAAAACAATGTTTACAAAGTTTTTATTTTTATTTTTTATTATTATTAATTTTAGAAGAGAGATTTTATAATTTTAATTTAAAAAGTTGTCTAATTTTATATAAAAAAAAATTGGGTACTTTTTGAAGGTAATTGTATGTAATTATCAATGGATAATATATATGATCCATTTAATTTTTAAGTATTATATATGAGGACTGAGGAACATAATAGATTAATAGCATAATACAGTATCAAAGTTTAGAGGGACTAATTTGATTCTAAATGAAACAATAAGTATATAATTGATAAGTTTTAAAACAATAGGATAAATATGATAGTTTCCCTAAAAAAAAAATAAAAAAATAAAAAAAAAATAAAAAATAAAAAAGCATTACAAGAAAAAGAAAGCATGTGTTGTGGATTACTGGGTTGTCTTCCGCATATGGCAATACTATTCATCGATTGATTCCTTTGACACATGAACGGTGAAACACGGTTGGATTGCCTTTCCGTTTTCACACGTTTAACATTTTCTGAAAATAATACCGACATCTATTAATTACTTAATTGATCATAGGCTGATTCCTAATAAATATCGTTAACAGTAGTTTTCACCGCTCTGGCCTGCAACTGAAAATGACCTGAAAAAGTAAAAAAAACACACACACACAGAGATCTCTGTCTTCTATCTTCACACAGACTTCTCTCTTATCCAGTAGCTGCTCTCTCTCCTACTCCGGAAACTTCACAGCAAGCATCTAAAATTGGTTAGTAATATATAGTTGTCATGAGAGTATATATTTTCATGTAGAACATATAGCATTTAGTTATATATATATATATAGAAATATATGCAATGAGCAATATCAAAGTGTAAGTCTTTTCAACAAGAACAGAGAAACTAAGATTTTGATATATGTAGTGTTGCAATAGGTGTTTTCTTTGCAGGGGTGGTGAACATGGCACTGGTTTCACAAGCAGGGCTAACTGGTACTACTACAAATGGACACCACAGAGTTTTTGGATTGACAAACAACATAGAGGCTGCTGTTAGTTTCTCTTACTCATCATATTATTCGACCAAGAAATCACGAAGAGGGTATCGGATAATAGTCGCTGGCAGCCCTCCTACAGAGACTGCTGTGATTGCCACTGAGCCACTGACCAAAGAGGATCTTGTAAATCACCTTGCCTCTGGTTGCAAGCCAAAGCAAAATTGGAGGTACGTACTCTTTAATTAATTAGTCTTTATACTTGTTCATTATATTTGACTTGTATCATTATTGTTAATTTTACATTAAAACATTTGTTGTTGGGTTGGTGATTGCAGGATTGGTACAGAGCATGAAAAGTTTGGTTTTGAGTTTGGAACATTACGTCCCATGAAATATGAACAGATAGCAGAGTTGCTTCATAGCATTGCAGAGAGATTTGATTGGGAGAAAATAATTGAAGAAGACAAAATTATAGGACTCAAACAGGTAAGCTGATTTCTTTCTTGATATCCTCGGCGTTTTATAGCATGTATAGCTATGTTATTTGAAAAAAAATTGGTCACTTGTTGCTGGTTTGACAAATTATGGAAAACCTTCACTTTTTTATTGTCCAGGGTAAACAAGGCATGTCATTGGAACCAGGTGGTCAGTTTGAGCTAAGCGGTGCACCCGTTGAAACTTTGCATCAAACTTGTGCTGAGATTAATTCACACCTTTATCAGGTAAGTTGAGATCGTTCGGGGCCGGCCCTGAACTTTTTAGAGGTCCAGAGTAAAGATGTATAACCTGTTTTCATATATTTGGTCCGAAAATGATAATTTTATTAAAGATAAAATAATATTTTATAATAAATACATTTATTATATAAACAAATAATTTTTTTCATATAACTCAAACATAACGTGACCAGAAATAATAAATTATTTATTAATATCAACGTCATACATCAAATTTTTTGTTAATAACTTACCAAATTACAAAAGATAGACTGATCATAGTTATTTGCAAAGTAAATTACCAAAAAAAAAAGAAAAGATTATAACAGGTCGAGGTCGCACCAGTCCCGCAATTCCACAGCCTACAAGATTGATTTTATTTTTTTATATATATTTTTTATTACAATCAAATCATATATTAATTAATTATATGTATAAAATTGACTCATAGAAGAAGTAAATCTATTTTTTATGGAGTAAATGCACAAACGTCCCCACACCTAATTACACATATGTACTTTATACCAAATATTACACAAATATCTTTTACCTTTATTTGATTTCTATCCAAACTAATTGTTGATAAGATTTTTAGTATTAAAAGTCTAAAATACTCTTAATTATTTATTTATACTTTATTTTGTTCCCCATAAAATAAAATAAATTTTATAAAAATACAAATAAAAAAAATTTAATTATATTTTTTTCAAACAAATTTTAAAAGACAAAAGATATATAAAACAAAAAATTTAACTTTAAAAAAAATTAGAAAGAAAGAATAAAAGAAAATTTTTAAGAAAAGAAATGGAGAACATATCGATCTCAAATACGCTATTGTTGGGACTTGGATCCGCAATCATGAAAAAAAAAACTAGATTTTAATAAATACAATTATTATTGATGATTCATAAACCAACAAACCTCAATTATATTCAATTTTCAACCATCAATAATAATTGTATTTTAATGTCAAAAACTTAAAATCTGGTTTTGTTTTATATGATTGTGGATCTAAGTTCCAACAATGGGGTATTTGAAATCTGTTCTCTATTTCTTTTCTTAAAAAATTTCCTTTATTCCTTTTTCTAATTTTTTTTTTAAAAAAGTTTAAAATTTTTTTTATTTATATTTTTGTCTTTTAAATTTTTTTTGAAAAAAAATAATTAATTTGAATAAAAAAAAGAAAAAAAGGAAAAAAAATAATTAAAAGTTTTTTATTTACATTTTTATATAATATATTTTACTTTAAGGGGAACAAAATAAAGTATAAAGAAGTAACTAATGGTATTTTGGACTTTTAATATTAAAAATCTGATCAACAGTTAATTTGGATGAAAGTTAACTGGCCGTAGGAAATGTTTGTATAATATTTGTTAAAAAATCCATATGTGTAATTAGACCTAAACTCATGAGTCATTTGTGCAATTACTCCATTTTTTATTTGATACGAATAATTGCACCCACATAGGGCCACATCCCAAAGCCCACTGCACAAACACATCACACTATTCCTTTTTGATCGATTAAAACATACAAATTGACATTTGACTATAGTTCTTTAAGAGCATCTCAAATACCGTGTAAATGCTAAAATTTAGCACTTTGTACAAAAACTATAGAATCAGGATCCTCTGTTATACTGATCATTTTTTCTGATTTAAAACATTTGAGAATATGACTTTGTCTTTAAATGACAGTCATTGATTAAACATGTCAACAGATCTCTTTAGGACAGGACAAAAATCAGTTCAGCAGATGATTCAAATTCAAAACCACCCTCCAATACAATGTCAAATGATGTCTCAAATTTAGCAAAACAATAAATGCTATTTTTTAATTACAAAAATACCATTATATATATATATATATATATATATATTTAAATGAAAAAACGAATACATTAATGAAACTTTACATTTGAACATTAAAAGAAATAATAAATGCATTAATAGTAAGTGTTTACTTTTATAATTTTAATTAATAAAGTAATAAAAATGACATTTTAAATAGAGTTGTACATTTAAGTACAGTGCTAGATTGATGTGCTAAATATAACATTTTACTCTTTTTTTGTACCAAATTTGACATTGGCATTATCATTGGCATATGTATTGAAGATGGTCTAAGCAATCAAGCGAATGATGTTTATATTATTATATAGTTAATAAATCAAATAATCCCAAATGCAAAAATCGAAAGGTTATGGATACATAACAATTTATTGGATGAATAATGAATTGAACCATAATTGTAATGACTAATGAATCACAACAATAATACAAATGGATTTGGATCTCTGCTGATCTGATTTTTTTCCTGACATTTTTCGAGTATGTGATTGGTTATTGATAAAGTAGTAGTGAAAATCAATCATATCTTAACCAACCATTTATTGCAATGCTTATGTGTCATAAGATTTTATGAGTTCAGGAAAAATATCAAATGAGCAGAAGATCCAAATTCAAAACAAATACCGGGTCATATTAATTGCTAACAAATACCTATATTTATAAAACTCATTACATGTAATCATGGGCCCTTTTAAAGGATGGACCCTAGGCGGGCACCCATGAAGCCATGGCCTAGAGCCGGCATTGAGTTCGTTATACTTTATTTTCTGCTGCATAGGCAAGCTTGTTGCTAGTAACCTTCTAGTAAAAATATATGCTTTGGATGATACAATAAACGTTGTTGTTGGTGTGTTGATTTGTTCATCATCAACATGTTAGGTGAAGGCTGTTGCAGAGGAAATGGGAATTGGATTTTTAGGAATTGGCTTCCAACCCAAATGGGGAATCAAAGATATACCTATAATGCCAAAGGTATTGACCATCAATATTCTTTTGACCCTTAAATCGGATCGATGGAGAAAAACAATACAATAGTGCTTGATGTAAAACACTGTTTATGTTTGGAGACTCACACTGACATGGTGATTGACTCAGGGAAGGTATGAGATTGTGAGGCATTATATGCCTAAAGTCGGCACGCTTGGACTTGATATGATGTTCAGGACATGCACTGTTCAAGTAAGTTGAAACTTGTAATTGTTCAATGATAGTTTGTTTTCTTATTTCTATTCACATTGAGAATTGATATGATAGGTTAATCTGGACTTCAGTTCGGAAGCTGACATGATCAGGAAATTTCGTGCTGGTCTTGCTTTGCAACCGGTATGGAACTGCACTATGTTTTGTTTTCAATGGAATTGTCTCTAATGTCATAGCAGCTGACCAATGTAGCAATTGAAATAGATAGCAACAGCTCTATTTGCAAATTCACCATTTACGAAAGGAAAGCCAAATGGTTATCTTAGCATGAGAAGGTTAATAAATATCACATTAGACTACTAGTATAATGTATTTTTATCTCTTCTGCACACCTATCTACTAATTATTCTTCTTAATTGATGAACAGCCAAATTTGGACAGATACAGATAAAAATCGCTCTGGTATGCTTCCCTTTGTTTTTGACGACTCCTTTGGGTAAGTTCAATTCACTACATAGAGGAAAAAATGGAACATTTAATTACTATTATCTCTTGGTGAATCAAATTAACTAAATGATTTTCCCTCTTTCTTCCGTGATGCAGGTTTGAGCAATATGTTGATTATGCTCTTGATGTTCCAATGTATTTCGTTTATCACGAAAACAAGTATATTGACTGTACTGGGATGTCATTCGGGGTTTCTATCTATCCTTATGTCATTGCATCTAAAGCTATTTCATATGTTCGAGTAATAACACTAGCCATTTTGCAGGATTTTATGGCTGGAAAACTTCCGCAACTTCCTGGAAAATTGCCAACTCTTAATGATTGGGAAGTTCATATAGGAACAATATTTCCAGAGGTCTATCACATCAGTACCAATTTGCTTTTAAAGTTTCTATTTTCCAAGTGGTTCTGCATAATTAAGCCAAACGATACTCTTAATAACATTTCAGGTCAGGCTGAAGAGATTCTTGGAGATGAGAGGTGCTGATGCAGGCCCTCGGGGGAGTTTATGTGCTTTGCCCGCATTTTGGGTAATTGGCTCCTTTAATCTGTTTACTGATAAAGGAGATTAACGTCGCTTATGCTTAATTTTCGTCTTGTGTGTGCAGATTATGTTAGCGCTATTTGCAACATATACTCACTATGATTTTCTTTCTATTGTCAGGTTGGTTTACTGTATGATGATGTTTCACTCCAAAATGTTCTAGACATTACAGCTGATTGGACCTCAGAAGAAAGACAAATGTTGAGGAATCAGGTAACAGACACACACCACACAAGCAGAATTGCCAGGTTACATTTTTCAGTTATGGTTAATATCTAATTTTATTAGTAATCTACTTAAATTAATAGGTTCCAAAGACTGGTCTGAAGACGCCGTTCCGAGATGGTTTGCTATGGCATGTTGCTCAAGATGTTCTAAAGTTTGCCAAGGCATGTGTCCCAACATATTTTGTTGCTACTATACTGTGTTTTTAACTCGTCAATGATATTAATAGTGTAGATCAATTATTTTGCAGGACGGTCTAGAAAGAAGAGGCTTTAAAGAATCAGGGTTCTTGAATGCGGTGGCCGAGATAGCTACAACAGGTAAATGATCTCCATAGCTTATTTTTGATTCATTTATATATCAGTATCAATATCACTTTGATATCAATGTTGTCAAAATTTATTTAGTTAATAACTATTTGGTGTTCCTAATAGATGATAACTTTGCACAACAGGTGTAACATCAGCTGAAAAACTTTTGGAGATGTACCATGGCAAGTGGGCACAATCTGTAGATCATGTTTTTGAGGAACTACTCTATTGAGATTGTTAGAGTGTATTAGAGTGTTTAAATACTGTTGTTAAACTATTTTTTATAAGCTTAAGCTTTTGAGTATGTTATACCATTGAGTCCAGGGTTTGAGTCCTCCCGCAATGATTATATTTCAGTTTGGTAGTTGTTATCTTAATGTGTTATGTGTTTGTGTTTGGGCTCGAGCCACGTTGCAAGCCTATTGGTCTAACATGTAAGGACTGAGTGTGTGGGTCCATAGTTCGAGTCCTTTCACGTGATTTTATTTGAATTTGTTGTGCTTTTATATTTGAGATTAATTCATGTGGCAATCTCCTTAGTCTTGCATGTGAGGGTATGTGTCATGGTGTTTAAATATTATTGTTGAATCATTTCCTAAAAGCTTAAACTTTTAAGTCTAGTGATTACTAACAAAGATTAATAAGATTCTAGTGGACTGTGGCATGCTGGTGGCATCCTCAGCTTGTAATCCTTGTTTAAATTTTAGGCATATCCTTATGCTTCGCTTAAACTGCTTTCGGTTCATGTTGTTAGGAATAAAGTTTGATGTAAATTCTTGGCATGATGATCCTCATGTAATAAGTCCCACTGAACACATACAGATCAAACTTTGTTCAACTCCGTCACAATTAATTGAAGTTGTGAAGCTACACTTGTGAACAAATTTAACTCCAACTTATGATAGTTTAGCATACACGGTTTAGGATAGGCATTGGGGAAATGAGGATGGATATTGGTCCTCCCATCTCCGCCTCCATTTCCCAACACCTTTTCCCATTCCACACGTGCCCCCGCCCCCGCCCCCACCCCCCCAATTTCCTTATTTGAGGAAAATGAAGATGAGGGAGTTTGGGGTGAGGTATCTCCATCCTCATATCCATTTTCCTGTTTCTCCTATTTTTCCTGTTTTCAATCCGAATTTTTTCTCCATTTGATCTTGTTTCACTAAAAATTACGTATTAAAAATAAATACTATCCATGGTAATCATATATGCAATATAAATAAAATTCATTACAAATTCAAATAAAATCTAAATGTAAAGTTGGTGAAGTATTTATAGTTAGAGTTTAAATTGGGAAAGTGAGAAAATGGAGAAATGGAGAAAATAGAAAAAATAATAAATATTATACATATATATATATTTAAAGGTTTTGGGGGAAATGGGGATGGGGGCTGTCCTCCAATCTTCATCCCCATTTCAATTTGGGGATGAAATTCATCTCCATCTTCCCCAAATGGAGTTGGGGATTTGGGGGAAATGTCCATCCCTAACACAGTCTTGATTCCAACATATATATTCTTGGCTTCTTGCTAGACTTTTCTTATTAAATTCTTCACTTTGCTCCCATTAAAAAAAAAAAAAAAAAAAAAAAAAACCTTCACTTTGCTTAGCCAACTTATATGTTATTGTGAAAAGAGCTTTTTATATGCCCTTTTCAAAATTAATCTATAATTTTATCCGTATATAATAAAACTCTAAAAATTAAATTTTCAAAAATTTCCAATTTTGAAGAAACTTTAACATAATCTAATCAATTTTACATTTGTAATAAGTCATCCAAAATGAAAAAGGAAAAAAAAAAAAAAAAAAAAATACATATCATAGTATCTTAATTTGCAAGACTTATCCATATGTCTAATAAATTAAGTTCGTATATAACTTTAGATAAAAAAAACAAATAGCCCCTTAGTCTAATATTCTAAGGATTTTTTTTGTTGGTATTATTTTAAAATAATATTCTGTAATTTCAAAGGATAAAATGATCAACTAATTAGTTTTCAAGTATTATATATGGGAGCATAATATTATTTCTCAACAAAAGTTGACAGAAATAGTGACGGTAACGATTTCGACTTTTGAGGGACTAGTTTGATAATTGTCGAATTCTCCAAGCCTTTGAATTAAATCGATAATTTTTAAAACAATAAGTAAAATTACGGTATTTTCGGTTTTCGCTAAGAAAAAGCACTTAATTAATTAGGAAGAATCGAAAAGGCATACCAGAGAAAAGAAAGCATGTCACATGTGGATTGTCTTTAACATATAAAAAATCTTGGGTCCTTGCCTCCTTAGTGCACCGGGCCACTCTCATGTCTCGAGAGTTGACATGTGCCTTGTTGTGAGTGGCTGATGTATTCAAGATTTTCTCTTTCCATTTATTCTAAGAATAATAGGGTATGAATATTGACACTATAAAACTTATTAATATATTCATTTTTATAAGTATATATATGTCTAAAATTTAAAAAATAAATATTACTATAAACACTCATCTTAATGCCAATAGTACCTTCATTGTAATAAATATATTCATTTTAATACATATTATTTATAAATACTCTTAAATTATTATTACACCCAATTTATTAAGATAATAATATTATTTTTGGAATTAAATCATTTTTTAACGATAGTCCAATTTACTTTTGGAAATATCTTGAATGTAGGATTTTTATAAAAGGAAATATGTGGAACCATATATGAGGTCAAGAGATTTTCATTCTGCAATTCTCTTGTTTATACAGCTATCTTTAAAAAAATTAAAAAAAAAAAACTTACTAATATCAACAGTTAAAAAAAAAATTTGTTTATCGATAGAGTTCATAACTATACATAAAAGAAATACAAAAACAATATAATAATCATGAGAGAATGAGAAAGTTTGAAACTTGAAATAAAATTAGAGTTTAATTAGGGTTTATCAAAGTTTTTTTTTTTGAAAGGTAAGTTTTTTTTGGTAGAAATATAGTTGAAGATATGTGTACAATTAATGAGTGTATACAATATTTGGTTTATTTTTAATTAAAGTAATTTGTTTTTATTGATAAATTTCTATTGAGATATTTTGTAATTAAATTTTTTAATAAAATATAGGTGTACTAATAAGTTTTATTGATGTCAATATCTACAGCCGAAACAATATGTTTCGACACAATATTTGATTGAATTTGATTGATGATATCGTTTTCATACGGTTAACTTTTTCCTTAAAATATATATCAGAAAAACTTACGTATAACTGTCTCACTGTTCAATTTTATTGGATAGTCTCATAACGTGGTATTGAGACCTTCTTATTAAACGGTTTCACCCTGTGACATTGAGACTATCTCACATTGTTTTCATAGAATGAATCCCGGAAACATACAAAATAAAAAATAAAAAAGGGTAGTTTTTCATCCACTTAGAGCAAATGAAAAAGGAACTTATACTAAATTGATCTTTGTCATGACCTATATAGATTTACTGACATATATAATCCTGTGATTTATTTTTTTTATTTATTTCAATTTCATTATCCGTAAATACAAGTCTTATATATTCTCAAGTGATAAGGAAAAAGATCGAGAATCTTGATTAATGAAAAAGATGCTTATTCTCCAACTTAAAAAACAACAGTAAACACTCTCTTTCTCTCCGTACGTACCTTTGTCTTCTTTCCTCACACACACACGGACTGTCTTATTTCTTCACACACAGAGAGCTCCGTCTTCTTCCATCTTCACACATCTTTAAGTTTTATCTAGTAGCTGCTGCTCTCCATTCTCTATCTTTCCTGAAGCTTCACAGCAAGTATGTATTCCTCAAAGCAGCATCTTTTTTTTTTTTGTTTTTGTTTTTTCATATTTTAAAAATTGTTTTTATTGTTATTATTATTAAGGGTACTATCAAAAATCCAGTTTGAGTTATTTGTCAAAAACACCTTTTAGTTTCGTTATTGGCCAAAACCCCCCCTTTATGATTTAAATTTTTAAATTTTGTTATTTGTTTTTATATTTTGGTGGAAATATATGTCTCCGGATTACAAAAATAAATAAATAAAATATATCTCCACCGGAATACAAAAATAAATAATAAAATACAAAAATTTATCATAAATGGTGGTTTTTAGCCAATAATAAAACTAGAGAGTGGTTTTTTACCAATAACCCAAACTAGAGGATTTTTTTTTTATAGTATCCCTTATTATTATTATTATTATTATTATTATTATTATTGCACCTATCAAACTCGAGCTCTCTCTCTCTATATATAAAGCATTGTTGTGTGGAAACTGATATACCAGAAAGAAAGGAAACTGGGTTTGTTGACCTTTGTTGACCTTTGTTGACCACACTAGCTACTTCGATAGCTTGCATGTGTATGAGTGTATCTAAAACTGGGTATAATAGGTGTCACAAGAGTGTATATTTTGTTGTAGAACATATAGCATTTGAATACTTGGTGATATATAAGATCGAATCAGAACTAAAGTTGAATCAATTCTTCTTCATGTAGCTAATTATATTGTTTTCATGGAGTTAGAGTCAATATATGTTGAGCTGAAGAGAGAAAACCAGACCATAGAAAAAGCACTTTGGTGCCTACACTATTGAATCATCGTCCCAACTCTCCACCAATTTAGTTCTTAATTGTTTTATTTTCGGGATCAAAAAGGTCTTTGTTAATTTTTTTATTATCAGAAGAGTCCCTGTTTTATCAAAACAATCCCTCTATATTTTTTTCCTTTAGTTTTTGTTTTGTGCTAGTTAACAAGGGTATTTTGATACTTTTAGATTAAAACAATGTTTACAAAGTTTTTTTTATTTTTTATTTTTATTTATTTATTAATGTTAGAACAGAGATTTTATAATTTTAAAAAAGTTGTCTAATTTTATAAGAATTTTTTTTTTTGGGGTACTATTTGAAGGTAATGTTATGTAATTATGAATGGATAATATATATGATCCATTTAATTTTTAAGTATTATATTATATATGAGGACTGAGGAGCATAATAGATTAATAGCATAATACAGTAACAAAGTTTAGACTTTAGAGGGACTAATTTAATACTAAATGAAAAAATAAGTATAAATTGATAATGTTTAAAAACATAAGATTAATTATGGTAGTTTCCCTATTAAAAAAAAGGCATACAAGAAAAAGAAAGCATGTGTTTAGGATTGTCTTCCACATACGGCAATATGATTCATCGATTGATTCCTTTGACACATGAATCATGATTGGATTTCCTTTCCGTTTTCACACGTTTAACGTTATCTGAAAATAATACCGACATCTTTTAATTACTTAATTCATAGGCTGATTACTAAAAAATATGTAAGAGTAATTTTCACCACTCAGGCCTGCAACTGAAAATGACCTGAAAAGTGAAAACACACACACACACACACGGACCTCTGTCTTCTATCTTCACACAGACTTCTCTCTTATCCAGTAGCCGCTCTCTCTCTCCTACTCCTGAAACTTCACAGCAAGCATCTAAAATTGGTTAGTAATATATAGTTGTCATGAGAGTGTATATTTTCATGTAGAACATGTAGCATTTAGTTATATATATAGAAATATATGCAATGAGCAATATCAAAGTGTAAGTCTTTTCAACAAGAACAGAGAAATTAAGATTTTGATATATGTACGTGTTGCAATAGGTGTTTTCTTTGCAGGGGTGGTGAACATGGCACTGGTTTCACAAGCAGGCCTAACTGGTACTACAAATGGATACCACAGAGTTTTTGGATTGACGAATAACATAGAGGCTGCTGTTAGTTTCTCTTCCTCATCATGTTATTCGACCAGGAAACCACGAAGAGGGTATCGGATAATAGTCGCTGGCAGCCCTCCTACAGAGCCTGCTGTGATTGCCACTGAGCCACTGACCAAAGAGGATCTTGTAAATCACCTTGCCTCTGGTTGCAAGCCAAAGCAAAATTGGAGGTACGTACTCTTTAATTAATTAGTCTTTATACTTGTTCATTATATTTGACTTGTATCATTATTGTTAATTTTACATTAAAACATTTGTTGTTGGGTTGGTGATTGCAGGATTGGTACAGAGCATGAAAAGTTTGGTTTTGAGTTTGGAACATTACGTCCCATGAAATATGAACAGATAGCAGAGTTGCTTCATAGCATTGCAGAGAGATTTGATTGGGAGAAAATAATTGAAGAAGACAAAATTATAGGACTCAAACAGGTAAGCTGATTTCTTTCTTGATATCCTCGGCGTTTTAGAGCATGTACAGCTATGTTATTTGAAAAAAAATTGGTCACTTGTTGCTGGTTTGACAAATTATGGAAAACCTTCACTTTTTTATTGTCCAGGGTAAACAAGGCATATCATTGGAACCAGGTGGTCAGTTTGAGCTAAGCGGTGCACCCGTTGAAACTTTGCATCAAACTTGTGCTGAGATTAATTCACACCTTTATCAGGTAAGTTGAGATCATTCAGAGCCGGCCTTGACTTTTTAGAGGTCCGGTGTAAAAATGTATAACCTGTTTTCATATATTTAGTTTGAAGATGATAATTTCATTAAGACTTAATAGCATTGGACCTCCCTGAAGTGTACGTGAATTTACAATGTACCCCCGAATGTTTTTTTTTTCGGTTGTAAACCTCTTGAACTCTCATTTTCTTTGCACTTCCTTGTTTTATTGGCCCCTGAGGAGGGGGCATCTCCATAAGGGTGGTGTAAAGAAAAAGAGAGTTCGAGGGGTTTACCGTCGAAAAAAAAATTCAAAGGACATATTACAAATTCACATATACTTCAAGTGGGTCCAGTGTTATTAAGTCTTTCATTAAAGATAAAATAATATCGTATAATAAATATATTTATTTATTATTTATTATATAAACAAATAATTTTTTCGCATAACTCAAGTAAAACATGACTATAAATAATGAATTATTTATTAATATCAATATCATAATTATTGTTAAAAACTTACAAAATTACAAAAAGATAGACCACTTACAAAATTATAATATCAATATCATAATTATTGTTATTTACAAAGTAAATTACAAAAAAATGATTTTAACAGGCAAGGTGACAAGGTCACACCAATCCCGCAAGATTTATTTATTTTAAATCTATTCTTTATTTGATACCAATAATTGCACACACATAGGGCCACACGGCCCACACCCCAGAGCCCACACGACACAACACATCACAGCATTCCTTTTTTATTGATTGAAATATACAAATTGACATTTGACCAAAGTGCTTCAAACAATCGATCGCAGAGGCATCTGAGGACGAGAGGGAGCCACTGCCCCGCAATTTATCCCAGTTTTCAGAGTTTTTACATTTTTACCTTTATTTCATATTTCTTGAAGTTATACAAATTTTAAAATTAATCCAGTTTTCTTACCTTATTTGATATTTAGATCTTCTAATTCTTTTATAAATCAAGTGTTAATAATTTTCTAGTAATCACTTAGAAAATATATTTATTTTAAACATATTATTATTATTTATTTATATCTCAAATATAAATCAAATCATAACTATATATTTTCTTTTGTCAATTGTAATTTTTTCTTATTAAAATTATATTTATTCAATTCTATTTTAACTAATTTCATTATATTTTTAAAATATTTTCTCTCTCTAAATCTTACTTATCTCATCCTAGTGTTATAATACAATGTCATAATTTTGATAAGATATTTATATATATTTTGCTTCTTTTAATTTTTTTTTATTGATTTATATAATTAAAGCATATTAAGTAAACATAGTCATATATATTTATGTTTAATTATTAAGAAATTTTATCAAGCAAACTTTTATAACTTTTAATGATTTAAATAGTTTTTAGATATTAGAAAAATACTAGGATAATTTTTAACAATGAAATTTCATCATCTTATTTTTCATAAATACACAAATTAAGATAATTTATCTCAATAAAATATTATTGTTCATTTAAAATAATTAATGGAAAAAGTAATGTTTTAAAATATATATAGCATTTTTTTAATTAAACTTTAAAATATATGTCAATTTAACTCATTATTTTACACCCCTAAAAAAAAAAAAAAAAAAAACATAATCTTGGATCCGTCCTGATCCAGAAGATAATGTTTATATTATTATACGGTTAATAATGCATCTCACTCAAACATTACTCGAAATTGCATCATTTCGCTTTCTAAAGTAGTGCCAAGACAGTAAGACACAACAGTAATAATTAATTAATTAAACATTTAAACAATCCATTATTTCATTCTACTTTCATGCTAGTGCATCAGCATAAATCTAATAATCCCAAATGCAAACATCGAAGAGGTACAGATACAAAACATTTTATTGGATGAATAATGAATTAAACCATAATTGTAATGACTAATGAATCACAGCAATAAAACAAATGGATTTGGATTATTTGCTGATCTGATTTTTTTTCTGACATTTTTGAAGTATATGAATGGTTATTGATAAAGTTGTTGTGAAAACCAATCACATCTTAACCACCCATTCATTGCAATGTTTATGTGTCATAAGCTTAGATGAGGTCGGGAAAAAGATCAGATGAGCAAAGGATTCAAATTCAAAACAAATATCGGGCAATATTAATTGCTAACAAATACCTATATTTATAACACTAATGTTAGACCATCCAAAAATTTAGTCCAATTTTTAACCTAAATAATTTAGCAAGTGGTTTTTTCATTAACCATATTATCTCATATTGTGTGTAGAATGACAACTCACTTACCACATCATTGATGCTAAAATTTTAGATGATTTAGCATTACTTTATTTATAAAATTCATCACATGTAATCATGGACCCTTTTAAAGGATGGACCCTAGGCGGGCACCCATGAAGCCATGGCCCAGACCCGGCCCTGAGTGCGTTATATTTTATTTTTTGCAACATAGGCAAGCTTGTTGCCGGTAATCTTCTAGTAAAAATATATGTTTTTGATGATAAAATACACGTTGTTGTTGGTGTGTTGATTTGTTCATCATCAACATGTGCGATTTCTTACTTTAATATCAGGTGAAGGCTGTTGCAGAGGAAATGGGAATTGGATTTTTAGGAATCGGCTTCCAACCCAAATGGGGAATCAAAGATATACCTATAATGCCAAAGGTATTGACCATCAATATTCTTTTGACCCTTAAATCGAATCGATGGAGAAAAGCAATACAATAGTGCTTGATGAAAAACTCTGTTTATGTTTGGAGACTCACACTGACATGGTGATTGACTCAGGGAAGGTATGAGATTGTGAGGCATTACATGCCTAAAGTTGGCACACTTGGACTTGATATGATGTTCAGGACATGCACTGTTCAAGTGAGTTCAAACTTATAACTGTTCATTGATTACTTGATAGCTTGTTTTCTTAATCCTATTCATATTGAGAATTGACATATAATAGGTTAATCTGGACTTCAGTTCCGAAGCTGACATGATCAGGAAATTCCGTGCTGGTCTTGCTTTGCAACCGGTATGGAACTGCACTATGTTTTGTTTTCAATGGAATTGTCTCTAATGTCATGGCAGCTGACCGATGTAGTAATTGAAACAGATAGCAACAGCTCTATTTGCAAATTCACCATTTACGAAAGGAAAGCCAAATGGTTATCTTAGCATGAGAAGGTTAATATATATCACATTAGACTACTAGTCTTTGTATTTTTATATCTTCTGCACATATTTCTACTAACTATTCTTCTTAATTGATGAACAGCCAAATTTGGACAAATACCGATAAAAATCGTTGTGGTATGCTTCCCTTTGTTTTTGATGACTCCTTTGGGTAAGTTCAATTCACTACATGGAGGAAAAAATGGAACATTTTCATACTATCATCTTTTGGTGAATCAAATTAACTAAATGACTTTCCCTCGTTCTTCCCTGATGCAGGTTTGAGCAATATGTTGATTATGCTCTTGATGTTCCGATGTATTTCGTTTATCACGAAGACAAGTATATTGACTGTACTGGGATGTCATTCAGGGTTTCTATCTATCCTTATGTCATTCCATCTAAGCTATTTCATATGTTTGAGTAATAACACTAGCCATTTTGCAGGATTTTATGGCTGGAAAACTTCCTCATCTTCCTGGAAAATTGCCAACTCTTAATGATTGGGAAGTTCATATAGGAACAATATTTCCAGAGGTCTATCACATTAGTACCAATTTGCTTTTAAAGTTTCTATTTTCCAAGTGGTTCTGCATATTTAAGCCAAACGATACTCTTAATAACATTTCAGGTCAGGCTGAAGAGATTCTTGGAAATGAGAGGAGCTGATGGAGGCCCTCGGGGGAGTTTATGTGCTTTGCCCGCATTTTGGGTAATTGGCTCCTTTAATCTGTTTACTGATAAAGGAGATTAACGTCGCTTATGCTTAATTTTCGTCTTGTGTATGCAGATTATGTTAGCGCTATTTGCAACATATACTCACTATGATTTTCTTTCTATTGTCAGGTTGGTTTACTATATGATGATGTTTCACTCCAAAATGTTCTAGACATTACAGCTGATTGGACCTCAGAAGAAAGACAAATGTTGAGGAATCAGGTAACAGACACACACCACACAAGCAGAATTGCCAGGTTACATTTTTCAGTTATGGTTAATATCTAATTTTATTAGTAATCTACTTAAATTAATAGGTTCCAAAGACTGGTCTGAAGACGCCGTTCCGAGATGGTTTGCTGTGGCATGTTGCTCAAGATGTTCTAAAGTTTGCCAAGGCATGTTTCCCAGCATATTTTGTTGCTGCTATACTGTGTTTTTAACTCGTCAATGATATTAAAAGAACAATTATTCTGCAGGACGGCCTGGAAAGAAGAGGCTTTAAAGAATCGGGGTTCTTGAATGCGGTGGCTGAGGTAGCTACAACAGGTAAATAATCTCCGGAGCTTATTTTTGATTCTTTTATATATCAATATCAGTATCTCTTTGATATCTTTGGTGTCAAAATTTATTTAGTTAATAACTATTTGGTGGTCCTAATAGATGATACCTTTGCACATCAGGTGTAACATCAGCCGAGAAACTTTTGGAAATGTACCATGGCAAGTGGGCACAATCTGTAGATCATGTTTTCGAAGAACTACTCTATTGAGATCATTAGATTGTTTAAATAATGTTGTTAAACTATTTCTTATAAGCTTAGCTTTTGGGTATGTTATACCACTGAGTCTAGGGTTCGAGTCCTCCAGTGGTGATTATATTTCAGTTTGGTAGTTGTTATCTGAATGTGTTATATGTTTGTGTTTGGGCTCGAGCCACGTTGCAAGCCCATTGGTCTAACATGTAAGGGTAGGATGTGTGGGTCCATGGTTCGAGTCCCTCCACGTGATTATATTTGAATTTGTTGTGCTTTTATATTTGAGCTTAAGTCATGTGGCAATCTTGTTGGTCTTGTATGTGAGGGTCTTTCGGTTCACATTATTAAGAATAAAGTTTGATGTAAATTCTTGGCATGACGATCCTCATGTAATAACTCCCACTGAACACATATGGATCAAACTTTGTTCAACTCTGTCACAATTAATTGAAGTTATGAAGCTACACTTGTGAACAAATTTAACCCCAATTTCTGATAGCTTAGCATACACAGTTTGGGATGGACATTGGGGAAAAGAGGATAGATATTGGTCCTCCCGTCCCCGTCCCCATCCCCATCCCCATTTCCCAACACCTTTCCCCATTCTACCCCCCATTTGGGGATGATTTTTTCCCCAAATGGAGTTGGGGATTTGGGGAAAATGCCCATCCCTAAGTCAGTCTTGATTCCAACATATATGCTAGACTTTTCTTATTAAATTCTTCACTTTGCTTAGCCAACTTATATGTTATTGTGAAAGCAAAGAGCTTTTTATATGCACTCTTCAAATCAACTATGGAAGATTATCATAGAGAAGGGAACCATAAGCACTTTTGAAAACGTCAGTCCCAAACTTAAGTCTAAAAAACATCACTCAAAACAAGAACATCAATCAAATTGAAGACAAAAGTACTAATTACCCAACTAAATGGTTTTTTTTTTTTTTTTTTTTTTTTTTATGTGTTGTTTAAAGACACCTTTTAGCCACTGAAGCAAGCAAGCAACTTCCTTGGTACATAACCAACTGCCCGGAATTTCGATGCCGTCTCCTCTATCTTGAGAACATCCTCGCCTCGTTTTGCTTCGATCATCGCTCTCTTTTCTTCCGCTGCCTTGTGGATTTCTGCAACCTTGTTGTTCATTCTCTCCGCGTATTCCGCTCTCTTCTTTTCCAGTTTTTCCTAACGTTGTGCACAAGTTAATCAGAAAACGCAATTTACTAGCTTCGATTATGGAATCAAAACAACACAATGTTATATATAACAAAAATACCCCCATATCAATACATTTTTCTTCTTCTTCTTGGTACCAAATTGCCATACAATACAACATTCAAAGTTTCTAACATCTATATGAGAAAATCTAATACAAGTTTATTACCTCATATTTTTTCAGTCGAGACTCAACCGATGCTCTCTTTCTGTTTTCCCATGTACCAACCGCAGATTGCCTTTTATATGCCCTGTACGAGAGATCTTACCTGTTAAGCCAGCTAATATCCGCAGATAGATGTGTAATTACAGTATTCAGAGATGGGCAGTATTTCTTACTTGTTATCAACTATAGCCTTTGCATTTTCTTCCCATGCTTTAATTAAAGCCAATCTTTTCTCCATTTCAACCTTTGCAAGCATAGTGTCTGAAGTAAAAAAATAATAACAAAATCAATAAAATTTAGTATCATCTATCAGATATTATTCAAAGTGTATGTTACATGTACCTCTGTCAAATGAAGCCTCAAAAGTTTTCTCTTTGACAGGATCAGCAACCTCTGCTACATCAAAATTCAAACAAGTTACATAAAAATCTGTAAAATCTGACATGTAACAATCATGAAAATTTTGCTGCATGGAAATTAAATATATAAAATTAAATCAAAGAAAATTGAAACATAATATGTTATGTACTCTTTCAAAAAGATATATGACAATTAATTAATTAAGCATAAAACAGAACAAATATTAATCATAAAGATACCTTGAGCAACTGGGTTTGGGACTGGTACTTTCTCTTCTCCATTAACAAGAGCATGATCTTCATGAGAATTGTCGACAGAGAGAGAGGATGATGATGATGATGATCCAGGTTCACTCTTCTTGTGATCCTCCTCTGCCATAACCAACTCTTTAAACTTAGCCAGATATGATAATTGATACCACAAAAAAATAATTAAAATGAAAACAAGATTTTATCAGCAGAATCAGCAACAGATTCTTGTGAGAAATGGACAGAGCAACTCTTTGGTAAGTGTCGCTGGTGGTAGGTAAAATGAAAAATATATCAAATTACAGGAATTGGGTCCATGTAAAAATGGTTTATAATATTATTATTCGGTTACTTTGGAATTTTCAAAAAGATATTGTCGATACAGTCTAGTTGATAACTTGATATATTATATATACAATCAAAGATGTGAAAAGCTCGAAGGTTTGTCCTTCAAAAAAAAAAAAAAAACTCGAAGGTTTGGATAAATGATTCTCATATCAACGGTTCGAATCTTACCGATAGGGAAAGTTTCTTTTAAGTCGGTCCAATTTAAAAAAAAAAAAAAAAAAAAAAGTGAAAAAGAAAAAATAATTGAATATTGTGAACAAATTAATGATTTGTTTGTCACCCATGCATGTGGCTAATTAAATTGTGCCAAGTGGTTCAACAATAGAAAATTTGGAGAGAGATTGCCTTTGAAGCTAACTTTTCCAACCAGGAAGGGAAGAACATGACTTAAAAGGATATAAA
This sequence comes from Acer negundo, assembly GCA_035582765.1. Classification (NCBI taxonomy): domain Eukaryota; kingdom Viridiplantae; phylum Streptophyta; class Magnoliopsida; order Sapindales; family Sapindaceae; genus Acer; species Acer negundo. The sequence continues at coordinate 31,288,680 of CM069238.1, forward strand.
TAAATTATTATTGCACCACCTAGAAAAGTACAAATTAAAATGTTTTTATTATGTTCTTTTTTTTGTCCCATAATCGATGTTTTTAGCTCAAGTAATGGATCATTAAATTGATTTTCAGATTTTCCTCAAGTGCACGTTTTACTTATAAGAAACATAATTTAATTCCTGATTATTGCGTATATTGACGGTTTTAGAAATTAAGATAAATTAAGTAACATAAACTTAATATACAAATCATGAATTAAGTTACTACTAGTAAGGGAGAGATTCTTTTTCTGATTGAAACCTGATTTCTAATAAAGACATTCAATAAATTTTTTTGTTGTGAAATTGACAAGCATGAAAGCATTATAGTGGTCCAGAGACCAGGACATTATGTTAACAGATGGGATTATATATGTTAATTAACTTCCACTGCATAGCCAGGCCAGTTGTGCAAAAATCACTTATAAGCTATAACATGTTGTTGGTGTGGGTCCATGAACCGGTCGGTTATATTTGTTGATTGGGTGGGTGGGTGTGACCCGATTTGAATCAACTCGATCTATTCAGTGTGGTTTTCTGGAACTGGAATGATAATGAAAATTGGATATGATGATAATGTGTCACATACCCAGTTGATCGCTTGGCTGTTTGTTACACGGATCAAGTTCTAACTTACCTAGATTTGTTATGATCATTTGGTTTGAAAAGCAAAAGCTTATAAATAGAAGAAGAGATTCGAAGCATTTGATCAGAAATTGTTAGACAATTCTAATTTCTATGAGTATAGATGGACATTAGAATTGAGATTTGAGAATTGAGAAAGATAAATGCTATCGAAATGGTTGAAATTTTTATCTTGGCATGTCTAGACACCTTTGACTCATTTGGTGCACTAAAATAAGATTAAAAAAAAAAAAAAAAAAAAGATTTGAAGGTAGATCTTTATGTATATTATTGAAGAATAATGAAATTAAACATTTTATTAGTTTTTGTTATATAATAATCAATTCTTAATATACGTATTCTATCTTAATTCAAGTGGTGTACATTTTTTATTAAGGGACTCGAATCACACTATACATAAACATTTTAATTATATATATATATAAAGTTTTAATTTGATGTTGTGAGAATATATATGTTCCCATCGTAAGAATAAATGTCCAAATAATAACCTATTCAGATAAATAAATAATCACTTCTTAGAAGTTAGTGAAAGCTTTATATAATGTATTACCATATCCCCACATGACACCAACACCATGTCACCATGAATCATGATGGATAATTTAGTCAATGTGACCGTGTCCTTTCTTCAAAAAGCATAATAGGATATGAGAAGAAATTGTCATGAAAAAACTTATGTAGAATTGCTTATTCCCTGCGTGTAATTCACTCAAACTATGGATTTTTTTATTTTTTTATTTTTTACATTAATTTAAGTTTATTCCCTTAATTAATGGCTTTTTATTTAGTTTACTTTTCTGCTTTAGCTCCCCTTTTAGTGTTTGACAGTAATTTATAGTATCCAGAACAAATCAGCTGAACCTGAAAGCAAAGACTCTCTGACCGTGGAGAATATATGCTTTTGAGTTTTGACTTGCTGATATTGAGATTATTATCCTACGGTTCTACCACAATCAATTAATCAATGAAGTAGACGTGAAAATTTAGAAAACCTCTTTAATTGTATATAAGAAGTTTTGTTCTGTTCTTAATTTTTTTTTTTTTTCTTTTTTCATAATTTCAACATTATGTATGAGATAATTAATGGATAATTATGATAATTTATTCTATTTTGAATTTTTGATGATAACTGGACAAATTTTCATTATGTTACCGAAGAAAAAAGAGGAAATGTGTATACATAATACATGTTGCTAGGTCCATTATGGGTTAAATGATTTTTTTTTTTTTTTTTTTTTGGATAGAAACAGAAAAGATTACAACAACAGAAAACTAGAAACAGGACTGGGATCCAGCCAGGAATACTCCTTCGCAGAAGAGAAAGCTAAAGAAGCTAGATTTTGTGTCAAGGAGTTCCCCAACACGTGAATAACTTGACACTTACAAATACCTACTTCTACAAACAACACCTTAATGTCCGAAACAATAAAAATAACATCCCCAAAGAAAGAGACAGAACTGCTAACAATTGAAGCCACACAACCCCAGAGACTACGCAAACATCAACCCTTCACGTAAAGCCAGGAATTGGCCAACCTCCGGAGAAAAGGAACCAGGAAAGATAGTGGCACGAGCTGTGTTAAATGATTGATGCTAGTAGCTCGATGTCTTTATATGTGTCAAATCATAATTAAGAGGTTTAAGTGTAATGTTAGATGTACTCTTTTAAAACAATTCTTTAAAAATAATAGTAACACATCTTATCAAAAATTCATTTCAAATGTCATGGTGACCAAAATTGAAAATAGTTTGGTTCATTCGTCATAATATTTGAATTGATTTTTAGGACTAATTTTTTGGTTGTCAAATATTAGTGTTGTTAGGTAATAATTTTAAAGCCTTCCTAATTATTCGGCCCAAATGTGTAATTAACGGTACAATTTTTAACACGATTCATGCATTTTACTATAAAATAAAATAAATACCTTATTAAGAAAAAAGTGATTTTACACTACAGTCTACAGTCTGCAACTCTACACACACACTCTTATGATTTTCACACTCGTGTCTTGTCTCAGTGAAGACTCATTGCCTTTACACCCTCACAAAAACGTTACACAACATGCAAAACATGCATTTGCATCGGTAACCTAAATATACCTATACCCCAGATTCCCAGAAAGTGCAGCTTGTTTAAACCAAAACATGGTACCAGCCGCCCATAGTATATACATAAATATATATAATATCCCACACACCTCTTCTTCTTCTTGTATATATAAATCTGACTAGCTTATATATACTGCAATTTTTTTTGCAGCAACATTAATTTTATTGCACACTGCATTCACCTAATTAAGTTACAAAATATATACATATGGATGTGTTCATTCCTGAAGAGTATTTCAGGCAGCGGCGGAGTGAAAAGAAGGCGGCAGCCAGCATGGCCGGAAAACGGTCGGATATTGTGTTGGAATCTAATAAGAGGATGGAGAAGGAGAAGAAGACCCGGCCGCCGCCGTTCCGGCTAGAAGATGAAAATGTAGTGTATAGTTGCTTCTCAGCCTGAGACTATATATTTTGGCTGGTCATCCCATATATGTACAGAGAGGTGATGTAGTAGCTAGTAGTAGTTCACAAATCACAAGTCGCTTATGTGTCACTGTTGAAGTTGTCTTTGTAAACTTGTGTTGTTATAAAATTACTTTTTAATTTGTATTTTAGCAAATGACCTTGTACGATTTCAATCTTTGAATTGTTGTTTCTAGAAATTTATGATCAGTTTAGTTTAACTTCTTTTTATTTATTATTTTTTAAAATTTTTGTTTCACTTGTTGAACTTTGAAAGTGACTTCTAATTTATTGTCGATTCATGACAATATATAATATGCTCATCCATGGGTTTGAAAATTAATGGCTATTGTCAATACTAGCTATATAAACAACTGTGATGTGATGGGATTGTTGAGCTAATTGTTAATTATTAATAACCCATTAGTCCTTGTTATAAAAGGAACTAGGGAAGTATATGCATTTTTTAGAGAAAAAAAAATCTGGTTGTCACAAGGCCAGTTTTTACTCAAATTTCACCATTACTCAGTATATATATAGCAATCCTGTTCGTGTATGATCTAGCAATTAAATCTTGGCTAAAATTGAAATTAATATATAGATAAATTAATTATCAGAATTAAACCTTAAATTCAACTCCTATAATTATTTTTAAAATTTTTAATGCCATAGTATATTCCATGGAATATATATATATATATATATCTTTCTCTCCTCATGACAAACTGATTTTATTTATATCTGTTCCATAATTATCAACCATTAGATTTATAAATTTCAGTTATATATATATAATATATATGAATCATCAAGTGATGTATCCCTAACTTTAATTTTGATAAAAACCTTGATGAAATCACATCGAGTTTTATGAATTTTGATCTTGATTTTTGTGTTAATGATAGGTTTAATAAAATTTAATTATAAATAAAATTTGAGAATTTTTCAAGTACTAAAACTATTTTTTTGAATTTTCCTATATTTCTCTTATTTTCCGATGCCTTCATATTTAATAAAATTTGGATGAATGGTTTTAATGATTGAAAAATTCTTAAATTTTATTCATTGGTAGACTTCATTAAACTTTTCATCCAAAAAAATTTCAAATCAAAATTCATAAAAATCGTTATGATTTCCTCAAAATCCTTATAAAAATTAAAGTTAAAGATATCTCATTTGATAATTCATATAGGGAAACATCATGACTTGCATTTGTCATGGGCGCATGATGTTGTCTCGTGCCTAGCTACCATTTTCTTGTCATTTTAATAATATTAAAACTGATAAATTTTTAGTACTTTTTAATCGCAACACATCGTGAAACTTATTAAAATCCTAGCTAAGACTATCTAATCGGACCCATCTAAGATGTTGAATCCTAACCTAATTTCATTCAAATTCCAGATGTTAACAGGAAACAATATTTCAATTTTCAAGTACCGTCTACTCTTCATCCGTAGTTCCGTACCTGGAAACACTTAACAGTGCATTGGATTCACTGAAGATCGATTTTATCATAGTACTCCTGTAATTCTATCTAAGATAATTAACTTAATTTAGTACATGTAAATGCATGTAAAGCAAAACAAAAAAGGATAAGGATATAAATACTTAATTAACTCTATCATTTTAATCGGTCAAATAGACTTAATTAGAAAACATGGAAAATTAGGAAAAAAATGCTTATAGTTTACAGCTTGCGCTTACAAAGTCTATGTACGCAGAGGCATGAGCTATGAGATCAGATGCCTCATTATCATCCATGTTCATGAGCTTATAATAATAATGTATCATTTTTCAGTGATTTCGGTGTCATTTGTAGTGGTGGTGGTGGTGGTGGTGGTGGAGGACTCATCAACCAAGTTAACAAGAAAATCAAATAAATCAGTTGCTACAACAGCGGAGGCAACATCATCTTTGTGAAGTGTCCTCCTCTTGCCTTGCATGGTCATCATCCACGACCTTCTCGTTAGCTCTTCGATGAACAGCTCGCAAGCTTTTGAGAACACGATCGGGGCCTCCCCAGATATCATCTTAACATCATCACTGGATTTTTTCATGATCTTCTTGATCCTAGCCAAGGGCAATGAGTGTGGCCCCATTCGCCCCGCCATATTCGCCGTTAGTATACCCGAATACGTTCCCGGTTGCCTCATATTGTTTCCGTAAACCCTAAAACCTAGCGTTTATTGTATCAATGGCCTCTTATGTGAAGAAATAATATTGAAATCAAGAAGAAATAGCAGAGGAATATATATATAGTTGAATTGGCCGGCCAGCCAGCCAGCCAGCCAGATTTTGGCCGGCTAAAATCCAATTGAACATAATAATTGTTAAATTGAAATTCATGCACTCTACTCTCTTTATAATCGATTCTTGCACTCAATTTCAAACACTAAATTGATGCCCTAATTTGGACCATTAAAATATGATAAAGGACTTTTCATCATAAGAAGAAAAAATAAATTATCAGTGCTTTATATTAATTAATATGAGAGATTTTGTGTGATATACTGATATTTAGTCAAGATATATATATTGTTATGGTTCATTGTCACAACGTCATCTGCAGATGTATATTCCAAGAAAAATCGCTTATTTATCGCAAGTGGCGTATTCAAACACTTGATTAACAAAATAAGTTAAGGATCATCTCCTAGTCTGGTTTTTTGCTCGGTTTTTCCTAATTTGATGACATTTAAACATAATTAACAATATTACTTTATTTTAAATAAAAATATTACAATAATTCGGGATTTGGAGAGGAGGATAAACTCGAACCCACAACCTCATGAGTCATGCCTCTTGATGTAGGAGTGAAGGGTAAACCATGAACAAACCTCATCTTTTCTAAATATTACATGGTTAACAACTCAATTACTCATAAAACATAGACCAGCAAAAATCAGATTAGGAGAGGTTTCAAACTCGTTAAAATTATGAATATGATAGGGGTCTGATAGTTAGTTTATTAATTATTATAGCAGCTTAATTAGCCTTGAATAAGAAAAGTTTTCGGTTGAGATTTGGTCTAACCTTCCTCCAATAAGTTATCTTGGTTCAGTTGATTGTTTCAAATTTTTTAACATGTTTCTGTTAAGATTTGGTATGCTCTTAATTATTGAATTAACAATTTTATGGTCAAATGTTTGTCCGATTGGCTACGGATATTCCATATATGGTTGCTTAGATTTGTTTTTATGTTATTTGTTTGCTTTTTACAAGCAATATGAGCCGTGCATATTATTAATTATTTATTCATGAAAAACTAATTGCATCAAAAAAATTTTTGATAGGATTTCTTATATGCTAATGATTCGATTTAATATCTATTTGAACTTGATAAATACAAACAGAAAGAAAAATCAAATTTGTATGATGGTTTAAAATCTAATAAAATAAACACACTTTATGATCGTTTTAAATCATACAGCGTCAATAATAGAGGTCATGATGGTTCTGAATTCCGTCGTAACTTTATAATGACACTAAATAACCATAGTAAACTTATGATGGTTTCAATTCGGTTTGGTTCACGTATCAAAATTTTATTGGCTCAATTTACTTTTTCAAAGTTCTAGTGCATATTTGATTTTTTATCGGTTCTATTGAAAATTGAACCGATCCATTAAATGCTCACCATTAATCATTATAAGTGCATCCCGACACTCACAAATAGAAACTTCAGTTCACCTATCTGTTGGATATGGCTTGAATTACCGATGGTTACCAAACAAAATTTACTAATGCAGAGACTTTCTGAAGACGTGAGAGCGTTTGTGAGTATGAGGTTATGTTTGAGGGAAGCTTGAAATCATAAAAGAACTGGGGAAACGTTTTTTTGGCGAATTACCGCTGCCCAGACCGCCGGACAGACAAGTGCCTGGGTAGCGGCACATGGAGTGGTCAACTTCAGAAGGTTTTACGCTGCCCAGACCGCCGGCGAGGCCAAGGCACAGGCGGCTGTCAAACGGGATAAGGTGCATGGATCACGGTTTTCTGAGTGATCAAGTTCAACACGATTTAAGAAGCAGGTGGCCAACTGCAACTTGAATCGTAGTCAATCACAAGCATGCATTGAATTAGGAAATATTCATGGAAAAGGAAATATGTTGTTTCTAGAAGTTCTAATAGGAAAAAGATTTCTCTTTATAAGAAGATTTGTCATAAATAGGAAATAGTATTTATGTGGAACAAGTAATTCTTATACCTATAGGAGTAGGATTTCCTTTTAGCTTAAACTCCCTATAATACATATAAATAGACCATAATAACTAGGTTATTAGTGTTTGACCAAAATAGCAAATACTAGAGAGATCTCAAAGTGAGCATTGAGTGTAATTGGGTTTGGGGTATTATTTAGAGAGAGAACCTGAGTGTGTGGTTGTAACAATTTATTACATATTGAAACTTTCTCTTATCGTCCTGACGGCCGTGGTCTTTTCCCTGATTTGGGTTTCCACGTAAATTCTTGTGTTATGTGTGATTGAATTTAATTACTTCTCTTCATCTTATCTTTTCTTTATTATTGTGTTTGTTTGTGTTCTATCCGGCAACGCTTTCGCACGCTTAGTGACGGTTTGTTCGCTAACAATTGGTATCAGAGCCTCGGCTGCTTGATAGTAGCCTTAACAAACTTTATGGCAAGGATGATGAGATTCGATATTGAGAAGTTCGACGGAAAGATTAACTTTAGCTTGTGGCAAGTTCAAGTCAAAGACCTATTAATCCAATACGGTTTACACAAGGCGTTGAAGGGCAAGACAACCCTTGTGAACCCTGAAGACTCTGGAGATTCTAGTAAAGAAAAGGCTAGTACCAGTTCTGGAAAATCTAAGATGAGCGATGATGATTGGGACGATTTGGATGAGAGAGCTGCGAGTGCGATACGATTGAACCTAGCCAAGAACGTTCTTGCAAATATTCATGGAACATATTCAGCGAAAGAACTTTGGGAGAGGCTTGAAGAATTGTATCAATCAAATAGCGTCTACAACCGGTTCTACCTGAAGAAGCAGTTTCACATGTTGTAGATGTCTAAAGGTACGAAAATTTTTGATCATCTGGGAGTGCTCAATGAGATAGTTTCAAATTAGAGTCGATTGGAGTAAAGATTGATGAAGAAGACAAAGGTTTTAGACTTATCTGGTCCCTTCCATCGTCCTATGTGCACATGAAGCCCATCTTGATGCATGAAAGTTCAACCGTATGCTTTGGAGATGTAGCGAACAAACTTATCTCTAAGGAACGAAGGCTAAAGAGTGAAGGTAAATCTTCTGATAACTCTGTTCTTTTGGTTGACAGGAAAAAATGGGAACTCCAAATGGAAAGTCACTTGTTGGGGATGTAGACAGTCTGAACATGTAAGAAAAGATTGTAAAAATAAGAAGACAAGTGCGGCTAAGGGCTCCAAAGAGGGTGATCCGGCAATCGTCTCTCTTGAGTATGACGACTATAGCGATGCTCTTTAAAGGGGCATAAACATCCTCAAGGCATGGCCGTCAGTTGCCGTGAAAAGGATGTAGCTGATAGCGGGTCCACAATTGTGTACGGGCATTGGTTAGGAAGTGATGCAAATGTGTGTGGTGGACAAGGATGTCGATGACTGAGCGAACTCCCTAGGAACCTAACGTGAGGAGTTGCACCACAATTTTCAGTAAGGTAAATTTTGACATGTGCCGATGAAATCTTGGGATGGTTGTTTCTTAAGTGTTTATACCTAGTGGTGGGTATGTTTGATTCTCGGTGATGAGGATCGTAGCTATGGACAGTTTTTTAGGAATTCTCGCAATAAGGGAGGATTGTTGGATATGACTTGAATTACCAGTGGTTACTAAACAAAATTTACCAATGCGGAGACTTCTTAGAAACGTGAGAGCGTTTGGGAGTATGAGGTTATGTTTAAGGGAGGCTTGAAATCATAAAAGAACTGGGAAAACTTTTTTTGGCGAATTACCACTACCTAGACTGCCGGACAGACAAGTGCCTGGGCAGCGACACATGGATCGGTCAACTTCAGAAGGTTTTACGCAGCCCAGACCGCCGGCGAGGCCAAGGCACAGGCAGCGGTCAAACGGGATAAGGTGCATGGATCACGGTTTTCTGAGTGATCAAGTTCAACACGATTTAAGAAGCAGGTGGCCAACTGCAACTTGAATCGTAGTCAATTACAATCATGCATTGAATTAGGAAATATTCATGGAAAATGAAATATGTTGTTTCTAGAAGTTCTAATAGGAAAAAGATTTCTCTTTATAAGAAGATTTGTCATAAATAGGAAATAGTATTTATGTGGAACAAGTAATTCTTATAAGTATAGGAATAGGATTTCCTTTTAGCTTAAACTCCCTATAATACATATAAATAGACCATAATAACTAGGTTATTAGTGGTGGAGCAAAATAGCAAATACTAGAGAGATCTCAAAGTGAGCATTGGGTGTAATTGGGTTTGGGATATTATTTAGAGAGAGAACCTGAGTGTGGTTAGAACAATTTACTACATATTGAAACTTTCTCTTGTCGTCCTAACGGCCGTGGTTTTTTCCTTGATTTGGGTTTCCACGTAAATTATTGTGTTGTGTGTGATTGGATTTAATTACTTCTCTTCATCTTATCTTTTCTTTATTATTGTTTTTGTTTGTGTTCTATCCGGCAACGCTTTCGCACGCTTAGTGACGGTTTGTTTGCTAACACGATCAAATACGAATGTTCCAATTTTAAAATGTTCATTCGAACTTGGTTAATTCATCTCAACACTAAATAGACAAACTTTGATACATTAGATATATTTGCACGTGAAAAAAACAGGTCTACAACTGGGCTTGGCTTTTTCATCATCAGCCCACCTAGGGAACACTTTGGGCCTTTCTATTATTTTTTCTATTTAGGTTGCTCAATAGCCATGCAACTATATATCTAATTTGTCTTTATATATCTAGCACTCTAGGTCCCTAGTGACGGTGGTCCTCCATTTGTTTAATATATAATTTGTCTTTATTAGATTATTAATTACAATCTATCTCAAAATTAAGGACCCACACACACTCAAATTTTCCTCAGGCATGCAAGTGAATTTCTCATTTGATCATGATCTGAGATCTGTAGACTTTATTTTTAATTTTTTATTTGTTTGTCTGTCTAAGCACGTGATGATGATGACTTGTTTCTTGACATTTGCAATACATGAACATGCTTGATCATCTTTTGCATCTATTCCTTCAAGCTCTTGCCTCTACTTTTCTCATCTTCTTCAAAAAAATGGAGCAAAACAAATCATAGCTGGTCTGGTGGTGGGAACTGATATATATGCTTTAGGTTCCATTACAAAGTTTATTTTTGGTGTGTCTCTCTGTGTGTGTTTATATTGATGATGATGGGGTCGACCACTCTTCACGTGAGCACCTTCTATTGTCTCTCATGCTCATCATTCATTCAACTCCATCTCTCTCTCTTTTATTTTTTTCTTGCTTTTGGGCCCATTTGGAATTATCGTTTTCATTGTGATCTTTATGATTTTTTGATACTAGACACTAGTTAATCACACTTTCAACTTTATTTGTGATGCTATCATGTTAAAGAAAAGCTAAAGTGGGAAAAATATACACACAAATATATATATATATATCCAAAGAAACTGTCTTCACGTGAATTAAAGATAGAAATTATAAAGATATTGTTTGCTTTGCATCCTACCTAAGAGGTGTATAGATCAAGTTTTATGATCACCATATGATCAAGATTTTGGTTTAAGTGTAGTTTTTTGTTTTAATACATATCACATATGTATGCTTTTTAGAACAAAATTGGACCCGGATCATATAATTTGATCAAATTATAACCAAATAATAATGATGGGTTTTATGATTAATTTGTTTGTTATCAAAAATCTATGTATTCTACATATATCCTCTTAGGCGAGTCTCATCATAGGTCCCCCTCTATGTTATTGATAATTGTATGTGTAATGAGTTTTATCCCGGTGTTGTGAGAGTGTATATATATTTATATATATACAGTCTTTCTACTGTCAGCTTGTCCTGATATAAAATATATTAAGATGAAGAATGTAGATCATAGATTATGAAGAAGTTTTAACAAGTGCATACACTTTGAGTCAAAGTATGTAAATCTAATGGTACGGTCAACATTTTTTATCCTAATATATTTTATATTAGGATGAACTGATAATAGAAAAATTATACATATATATATATATATAGTACTAGATATCAACCCTGTATTATTTGATCTCATTAGATCCCGACAAATCCTTGACTCATTAGTTGTCAAAATTTATTATAATAATTGATAAAAGTAGGAATTGGTGAAACCAAATAAAAGCAATAATGGCCCTCTTTTCAAACGAGATTCCTATTTATGATCATAACATAATTATAAGCTCTGAAAGGCCTATATTTGTTAATTGGAATGACATAAATGTACTAATTAGAATGTGAACCAATTAATAATTATGTACCAAGCTAGTTTATGTGAATTATGGTAAAAGCTTCAGATTGTAAGAAATTAACGATGAATAAGTGGATTAAGGGTCCCTCTCAAAAAGTTAAGTTGGAAAGGTCTAATAGAACCATCATCTTCGATTTCTTGTCTAAACTGCACACAAAAACACGCACATAATATTCCAAGCATATCAACATCACTTGCAGTTCCAACTTTTGTTTCCATGAAGCTGCCTTCTCTCCGGCTCACCTTTTCCATCACAACCAACATTTTACTTTACCGAGATTGGAGGTTAATTATGTTGTTGACACTTGACAAGACCAAGAATTACATTATACATTAATTGCCCATTTTTACAGTAAAATTAAAGCTAATCTCTTTCAGCTACAGTATTAAAACACAATGGATCAGTTTGTACTTTATTACGTTTGTAAAAAAGAAAAGGAAAAAGAAAAGTATATCTTATCTTACGAGCATCACTCGTCTATAAGATTAAAATGTATCTATTTAATTCACTTTCACCTATAAAACCTAAAACACATACATCTACAAGACTACGAGAATGGAATGGTTTAATATTATTGTTGGACCCTTTTCTAATATGCTATTAGAGTCTTAGTTGTTCTAAGAAATTTGACCGGATTAAAGTCCCCAATGTTCATTTGTTTCTGCAATCTGTATATATATTTGTGCTTTTAGATATGATAGTTGCTATCAAAATTAATCGGATGGTATCCACTCTAGAACATAAAAGGAAATGGGATTGGTCCTGATAATGGCAGGAGTGACCCTATACAATTAAGGCATATTGGCCCTTGAATATGTTCTTTTTGGTAGGATTAGATTAAATAAGACATAACAAAGGCGGGAAATGGTGAAAAATATCACATTTTCCAACTCACTTGGTGACAAAGTGACCGGTTTAATAACGTAAGTTTAAAAGGCACTAAAGTAAGTGATTTCCCAAAATGCCCTTATTTTACACATTCTCTTTCTTACTTTAAAGTTTTCAGAGATTTTTTCTTTTCATATTCCTCTATAACAAACCTTCAATGGAGGATGAAGGTTGAACACCATAACATTATCAATTCATTTCCTTTGGATAATTAATTTTATAGTGCTACGCAGACGCATTCGGGGGTCCAGCTCTGAAAAGGCTCGGAGAAGAAATGAAAAGGCTCGGACAGTTCATTAAAAGGCTCGGACAATTCATTAAAAGGCTCGAAGAAGTAATGAAAAGGCTCGGAGAAGAAATGAAAAGGCTCGGACAGTTCATTAAAAGGCTCTTTTTCATTTCTTGTCCGAGCCTTTTCATTTCTTCTCCGAGCCTTTTCATTACTTCTTCGAGCCTTTTAATGAATTGTAATGAATTGTCCGAGCCTTTTAATGAACTGTCCGAGCCTTTTCATTACTTCTCCGAGCCTTTTCATTTCTTCTCCGAGCCTTTTCATTTCTTCTCCGAGACTTTTCAACAATTTTTTTTTTGTTAATTTCATTACTTCTCCGAGCCTTTTAATGAACTGTCCGAGCCTTTTCATTACTTCTCCGAGCTTTTTCATTTCTTCTCCGAGCCTTTTCAACAATTTTTTTTTTGTTGTTAATTTCATTACTTCTTCGAGCCTTTTAATGAACTATCCGAGTCTTTTCATTACTTCTCCGAGCCTTTTCATTTCTTTTTCGAGACTTTTCAACAATTTTTTTTTGTTAATTTTGAATCTTCGAGCCTTTTCATTTCTTATCCGAACCTTTTAATGAACTATCCGAGCCTTTTCATTACTTCTCCAAGCCTTTTCATTTCTTCTCCGAAACTTTTAATGAACTGTCCGAGCCTTTCTAAGCTTTTTTCGAGACTTTTTCGAGCCTTTTTAATAATTTATTTTTTCTTTGTACAATCTGTTTAAGGTTTACAAACGAGTGTTTTAAATTGAAAAAAAGTCGCTACTGTGTTTGGTCGTGGTCCACCGTTGTCCATTGATGGAGGATTTTGAAAGAAAAAAAAAACAAAATGGTGAAAAAGGTTACTGTGGGGGGTATTTTTGTCCGTTCACCATAATAGGTGCCTTTTAAACTTAAATTATTAAACCGGTGACTTTCTTACAAAGTCAGACCCAAATAGTGACAAAAAAATTTTGAACCCATATAAAGGCCCTGAAGAACATACGATATTGTTTGTCCAAACACAAGCTATGGAGTGGAGGGGTTCAGGAACCAACAGTCCAACACCAAGCATGTGTCATGGTTCAGTCTTTCACTATCACACCGTGCTGTAAAACAAAAGCAATTAAGAGAAACCCAGATCATACATATATATAGAAGGTGCATGCGTTTGAGTGGACCCCGATTTGGAGGGACAGTTAGGTTGGGCAGTTGTGGGATTTTCTTGTGCCTTGGGAGATTAATTACGTATGTATGTGACTTGTGATCTTGGTGAGTGATCAGTAGTGTAGTGGTTGCACACGCACGCATTGACTCGTGTTGGACTCTTTCTTTATATATATATATATATATATTGTGAGGTGTTGGTCTGTGGTTGAGACTAGAGAGCCTGATCAAACTCACCTCACACTCGCCACATGACCAGCTTTAAAGCCAAGTAAACAAAAGAAATAGTGAAAGCAACCCAAAGCTTCCTCATTTTCTCTCTTCAGGCTTCTCCTTCTTCACACTTTCATACCACTACACTAGCTTGTTGTACATCTTCATCTTCCTCCACTTTCATCGACACATGCAATCCAACAAGATTAATTGACTTTGTTAAGCCAATTAAAACCATTAATGAATGAAATTTTAAAAAAATAAAAATAAAAATTGAAGACAGACATGGAATTATATTGGCATAAAAGGAATTACTACACTTATAAATGGGTGTGGTTCATAAATTGATATATTAATTGACATCTATAAATCAAAATGTGGTTGATATATATACTAATTATATATCTTTTCAAGCTACATATGACAATAAATTTACCAAACAACTATCATTGTATGCATCTATCTACTACATGCACCTTCAATGAGTCTTTGATAATAATTTGATCAGACAAATGAGAACCAGCTTTACATGCCTCTTTTCAGAGAACTATTATAATACATTAATACATAAGTGGTTTTAATATCGAATCTCACCTACAATAAAATTTGGAAGGATTTTTTTTTTTTTTTTTGTTTTTTTTTTTTTTTTTTTTTTTTTTGTCTGTCGTCCTTATGATTATTAAAAAGAGAATTTAAAAAGAGCAATTAAAAGCTTTCCTTCAGATTTTATGTGACTTAAAAGAGCGAAATAAATATGGTATCTAACACACCAAACATACAGTACCAAACGGCAGGTGAATTCTACAGTATGGTGAAATTATCTGATTTTAATTTGATTCTCGTGGAAGGAACAAAATCTTGGACCGGCCACTACCTTGCACACCCATGACTTTAATCTTTGTATTAAATTCATAGATAATTAAATTACTCTAATTTAATTCAACAACAATAAAATTCTAGAGCACTAGTAGAGAACATATATTGAAATTAGTTGTTGCTGTTGTACTACTTTATATATTCTAACAAAATTTATTGATTTCAATCCAATAGTTCAAAGAACTAAATTTTGAAAGAAAAACCGGATATATTCAATTCAATTCAAGATTGTAATACCTAAAATTAATATATATATATATATATATAATTGAACATCAAATGTAGGATCGATTATGTAACATAAAGTGGGTTTTGTAACATTACAAAGTCACCTTCACAGACTATATATAAAACCGATAATACAAGAATCTTGCACCTGAAATCTCCTCTATAACGGAGTAAATATTAGTTCAAATTAGGTTTTAACAAAAACATAAAATGAGTGGATTTGTATACAACAAAAATACTGACCCAGGGGTGTAGATCAGCTTCCAGAGACGTAGTTCAGCTAGTAGATGGACGAGCTTGAGGCTTGAACAAATGACTCTTAAATCATCGGTTCGAATACTACCAATGCTAAAAAGCTTCAAAAAAATATCCGATCCAATTAAGTGAATAGATAGATATTGTCAAAAAAAGAAAAAGAAAATACAAAAATACCATAATTTTGTCCTTTTTTTAAGAAAAGAAAGAGAAATTTAAGATTATAAACGAAGCAAAAAATACTTAATTAATTTGGTATTTTTTTGTGGTAATACGTCATTTTCTTGTGATTATGATAATCAAGCAAATATTAATTAACGAACCGTTGGGTTTTAGTAAACAAATATTAAGTAACGAACCGTTGGGTTTTAGCCGTTTGCTTCAAGCCTTCCGTCGGCGCCATTACAGAATGACTATTATGCCCTCAAATGATTATAAAATGCCAAATATATATATATATATATATATATATATATTTGCTGTCCCAAACTTTATGGACTCAGGCCAAGGGTCCAATACACAAGTTGTAAATCACAATTAACAATTTCTGCAATTAATTTCTTAGCTGGGCTTCTTTTGTAATTTTCCTAAATAAATTTTTTGAACATTGCTTATGTACTGACCAGTTAGTACCCAAGGAACTGACCCCACCAATGAGGTGTTGCCACGTGAGTTTTTTTTTTTTTTTTTTTTCCTTAAAATGCAAAAAGATAAATATAAAAAGTGAAAGAAAAAAAGCCACGTGGCAACACCCTATTAGTAGGATCAGTACCTAAGCAATTTACAAATTTTTATATTGACTTCCATTTTCCCACATTTATTATTACAACATTTTATTGTACAATTATAAGGTTTTTGACGAGATAAGGTTGGTCTGGTAGTAAACCCTTCATACTTTTACCTTGAGATTACGGGTTAAGTGCTCGCTCTTCCCCAAAAACCCCGAATTTATGTAATAATGTAATATTTATAAAAAAAAATAAAAAAATTACAAGGTTTCTTGTCTTGGTTTTCAATAAGTTAGAAGAATCAAATTAAGTATAGATAATCTTTCAACTAAATTTTCATCTAAATTCATTACTAATATTTTTTATTTTTAAAGTATTACATTATTAAATAAATTTAGGGTTCTTTTAATAAAAGGAATGATTGGAACCCGCAACCTCATAGTACAGGTGTGAGGGGTTTACCACCGGACTAACATCAACTCATCAAATTCATTAGTAATTGAATACAAGATAAATTGTCAAAAAAAAAAAAAAAATGTTTAAATGATACATAGTTGACTGCGTGAGTTGTAGTTGTAATGTAACTATCATGTTAAATAATATATTAATTACAATTCATACGTGACAATTTGGAGAATCTAATGTTATTTTTGAAAAATGTTAAAATTAATTAAAGAACAATCTATCAATTAGCTTAATTTATAAATCAGAAATGGTCAAAATTAAAGTAAATAGTTGAATGAATAATGAGTAATTTACGGATAAAGAAAACAATAAAAGAAATATCTTGTTTTCATGGGTCCTTTTGTCACACTCACACCACATGGTCCATTTTCCATTAATATTGATAATAAAAATCACAACATTCTAAAACAAACCAAATAATAATAATGCAATGTTGATTTTAATTTACCATTTTATGATAATATATATTTACATATATATTAATAATTACTAATACCTTTCTTTTTCACCACACTTCAATATGTCATATATGTACATGAAAAAGTGATAAACAATTGACATGTTATCCACCTACCAATAGTACCAAAGTTGGCTTACCTATCTAGACAAGCAAAAGCTTAAAATCAACACAAAAACTTGTCATTTTGTTCATGTAAATTAGAATAGGATCTCAAAAATAATGTGTATATATATAATATATCCAATACTTTCTTTTTTCATCGATTGGACCATATTATCTAGTATTATTCTCCCTTTCTCGGTAATGCTGCGTCTACTCGATCTTCTTCCCATTTTGCCCCCAATGCAACCTTCATTATTTTATTTCATACTTAGATTAGACATTATAGTTAATTTTCATTACAGTTTATAAATTATTAACTATGTCTTCCAAGCAAAATAAGGTTGGTCCAATGATAAGCCCATCACATCCGCACCATGAGATTATAGATTCAAGTCATATCCCTTTCCCAAAATCCTGAATTATTGTAAAACAAAAAAAACAAAAAAAAACAAAAAAAACGATGCCTTTCAGTCTGACACTTAATATATCAGAGATCTATCGGGACTTGCTGAAATCAAACAATACTTGTACACGACTTGGATATCCATTTCATAATTGGAAGATTTATTCTCACATCACCGATGTTAAAACTCCTCACACATGTTTCTAAAATCTATGGTAAGAGGATGTGTGCATTTTAGTTTTTTCTTTTTCTTTTTTTACTATTTCATGCAAAATAAGCCATTAAGTGCTTATTTGGTCGAACTTTCTACCGTTCTAAAAGCTCTACAAACCTCTATTTGCTTTTTTTAAGAGTTGTTTGATTAGGTTTTTGAGATTACTATTTTAAATTCGGTAGATGCTAGTAGAGTTTAAACTTCTTCTGGACAAAAGTTAGGAGGAGTTTTTCTAAATAGTCAAATTTAAAGCTTGTTTGGTTGAGCTTTTGAAAAACCTCTATTTATAAAAGGTTTACTTGTAGTAGATCTATTAGAAATAGAGTTTTTGAAAAGAAAAAAAAGAAGTTATAATTATTTAGTTGGTAGACTTAAAAAAAAAAAATTAATATTTGGAGAAGCTCCTCCTCATGAGCTTTTGCACAGTAAATGTTTAAATTTTACTAACCTCGACAATCTCAAAAGTCCAACCAAACAGCTTAAAAAGACTCAAATAGAGGTTTTAGAGCTTTTGAGGCTGTAAAAAACCCAACCAAACAACCACTCAATGAAAGAAAAAAAAAAAAAATCTAACAACTAAACAACAATATATATATATATTTTCAAAAGCTCTATTTCTAATAAATCTACTACAAGTAGATCATTTATAAATTAAGGTTTTTCAAAAGCTCAATCAAACAAGCTCTTAACTAACTTATATATAAATAATATTTATTAAAATACTTCTTACCTAATTAAAATGAACAGTTTTAGACAAATAATAAATAAATAAATCAACATTGTATGTTATTAAATAGAACCTTAAAAGAGGAAGGGTATGTATGTCAATTTGTAAGCGTAGTTCGACTATTCCCTGGATCAAAACGACTGGCTTTACACCTAATTTAATTAATTAATCACAAAGAAGCTTCTCCTATAATTTTTTATATATTTTTTATTAAAAAAAAAAAAAAAAAAAAACACATGTCACCTCTCACTAAAAGACTGTTACAACATAAGAGCTTCTGTTTAGATCTGCTCTGCTCTTTTGTTATCTCCCATTCTTTTTTTTTTCCTCGCTCACTTCGCTACTCTGTTCATGTCTTGAACTCTTGATGTCTTCTCTCACTCACTGAGTTGATGAAAACTCAGGTTACGAGGGATCGTGTTTCTCTTTCAAACTGCATTTGTCTGATTGAATTGTACATGTTCGTTTAGTGGGACTTTTCTACTGAGCTTGGATCGTGGAAAATGGTGGGTTTCTTGCTGGTGTTTACGGAGCTCCGGTGATCGAAACGGGTTCTCCGGTGGAGCTCCGGATAAGATGTTCAAGTCGGCAAGATGGAGGTCCGACAAAAACAAGATCAAAGCTGTCTTCAAGTTGCAGTTTCATGCAACTCAGGTAAATTCTTCTGCATATATTATTATGTATGTTTGTGTGGTTTTTTTATTTTATTTTATTTTATTTAAAATAACAATGTAATGGAGCTTGTGGGGTGGATTTGATTTTTTTTCGATTGTAATGGAGATGAATTGAATGGGTGCTGTTTGGTTGCTGAGAAAATGTAGTCAAAGAAAGGAAATTGTGAATATTGAATTTTAGATCCTTTCATTGTTTTAATATTGAGATAGCTTGAAATTTAACTCAATTGAGCTTGTATGACTGTTACGTCTAAGAGAATGTGAGCTCTTTTATGTTAGTTAATAATGGGATCACAATCTTTTTACTTTTCCATCTCTTATATTTGCAAATTTAATGGAGTCTTATTGAAGAAAGTGAATAGAGAGAATGTGATTGATTGTAATTATGTGATTGAGCAATCAGAAATTCGAAACATTGAGCAATTTGGTTTGTGGGGATATGCAGGTTGCGCAGTTAGGGGAAAATGCATTGATGATATCTGTAGTTCCTGGGGATGTGGGAAAGCCAACCACGAGATTAGAGAAGGCTGCAATCCAGGATGGATGCTGCCGATGGGGAAGTCCGGCTTACGAGGCTGTGAAGTTTGTTAGGGAGCCGAAAACTGGGAAGATCAGTGAGAAAATATACCATTTCATTGTCTCAACTGTAAGAGATGTTATCGAAATTTTATGTTTCTATTGTGTGTGATTATTTTCAAGTGGTTGTTTGTGAGTGAGATTTGGTTTTGCCTGTTGTTGTAGGGATCTTCGAGAGCTGGATTGCTTGGGGAAGTTTCAATTGATTTCGCTGATTATGCTGAGGCGACTAAAGCCTCTACTGTCTCTCTTCCTTTAAAGAATTCACGCTCGAAAGCAGTTTTGCATGTTAGTATTCTCTCTCTCTCTCTCTCTCTCTCTCTCTCTCTCTCTCTCTCTCTTATTTTTATGTTTGTCACAGGAAATAACTCTTTTGAACCTTCAAAAGTTGTCACAAGACCTCTGCTTGCTTGGCATTATGATTGAAAGTATAAGCTGCTTGAGTGAATGTCTAAAACTGACCTTCAGCTTTTGCTTTCTTATAGGTTTCGATACAGAAGGTGCAAGAAAATGTTGATCAAAGGTAAAATGAATATCATACTTCAACTCTTTCAAGTTTCTTGAGTTCGATTTTACAGATTATGATTGCAAGTTTTGGCCTTGTTTGAGAACTTTTCCAGAGAGATCGAAGGAAGTGAAAACTTGAATATGAAATGCCAAGATAGGAGCCTGAGGACCCAGTTAAGCAATGGTGATGCGGAGGAAAGCGTTAAGAGCAATCCTGCAGAAGTAAGGTTTCATCCTATTAAGAAGAATATGATTCTTGATTTCTTCTCCTTTACTTATCTATCTTGTCACTAAGACAATTTTCATAAAAGCGGAATGTTTTTGGGGGTGAGGTGGGTTGGTGCAGGATATTATTTGTTTCTTCGTAATGTGATTGTATGAGGAAACTAAAGAGCTCTGGGGTTTGAAACTTTGAGAAGATATACTTTTGTTACTTGCGACTTGACATGCTTATTTTTCTGTCATATTTTATGATGCAAATGGTTGACGAAAGTATATTTCATGTGCCTTTTACATTAACAGGATAAACCACCTAGCAAAACTCCCCTCAATGCTCTACTGAATGGCAACGGCAGAGCATCAAGTGGATCAGACATTACATTATCAAGTTCTGAGAGCGGCTCTGGGCTCAATACCCCACGTGAACTTGGAATGAGAGAGAGTAGCAACCATCAGGAGCCTAATAACTTCCTCTCATCATTGAGCCACACCTCAGTGCACCATAAGCCATCAGAAAATACCCCAACAACAATCTATGAAGAGCACCAGAGATCACAATGGGAGTGGTCAGCAGGTTCCGATCAAGGAATAAGTACTGATGACTCGACAAATGAATCTCAGGACACCTTTTCAAGAGAAAAATCTCAGCAGGGATCAGATATTGAGATTGAAAAACTCAAGTCTGAGCTTCTTGCTTTGGCTAGGCAGGCGGATGTGTCAGAGATGGAATTACAAACTCTGAGAAAGCAGATTGTAAAAGAAAGCAAAAGGGGGCTAGAACTTACGAAGGAAGTCATTGGCTTGAAACAGGAGAGAGATCTACTAACAGCAGAATGTGAGAAACTCAAGTCATTTCATAAGCGTATGGATGAAGCTAAAATAAAGAACCAGCTGCAGTTCGAGGGTGGGGATCAATGGGTTCTTCTCGAGGAAATAAGACAAGAACTGAATTATGAGAAGGAATCGAATGCAAATCTTCGGTTACAACTGCAGAAGACACAGGAATCAAATGCCGAGCTGATTCTTGCTGTACAAGACCTAGATGAAATGCTGGAGCAGAAGAATAAGGAGATACCGAATCTTTCCAACGAATCAGGATGTCGTGAGAATGCTGAAGACTTGAAGAGAAAAATCACAAGGAGCGAAACAGATGATGATGAAGAGCAACAGGCACTGGAAGAGCTGGTTAAGGAACACAGAGATGCCAAGGAGACATACCTTCTAGAACAAAAGATCATGGACCTTGACAGCGAAATAGAAATCTATAGAAGAGATAAAGACGATCTAGAGATGCAGATGGAGCAACTCGCCCTTGACTATGAGATACTGAAGCAGGAAAACCATGACATGGCGTATAAATTAGAGCAAAGTCAGCTGCAAGAACAACTGAAGATGCAGTATGAATGCTCGTCTTCTTTTGCTATTGCAAGTGAACTTGAAACACAGATTGAGAGTTTAGAGAACGAACTCAAGAATCAGTCAAAAGAATTATCTGATTCCTTGGCCACCATAAGAGAACTTGAAACCCATATCAAGAACTTAGAAGAAGACATGGAAAAACAGGCACAAGTATACGAAGCTGATCTGGAAGCTGTAAAACATGCCAAAGTTGAGCAACGGCATGAGAGTTTAGAGAACGAAATCAAGAATCAGTCGAAAGAATTGTCTGATTCTTTGGCTACCATAAAAGAACTAGAAGCCCATATCAAGAACTTGGAAGAAGACCTGGAAAAGCAGGCGCAAGCATATGAAGCTGATATTGAAGCTGTAACACGTGCCAAAGTTGAGCAGGAGCAAAGAGCCATTCGAGCAGAGGAAAACTTGCGGAAGACAAGAAGTAAAAATGCTAATACAGCTGAGAGGCTACAGGGGGAATTTAGACGGCTCTCTGTGCAAATGGCCTCAACGTTTGAGGCAAACGAGAAGGTTGCTATGAAAGCCCTTGCAGAAGCTAGTGAACTACAAATGCAGAAAAGTCACGTAGAAGAAATGCTCAAGAAAGCTAGTGAAGAGCTCATTACAGTTACCGATGATTATGAGACAAAACTGTGTCAGCTTTCCAACCAAGTAAATATGAAAACAAATCAGATAGAGCAAATGTTGGAAGAAATTGACAGTAAGTCCAATCAGCTTGAGCAGCAAAAGAAGCGTGAGCAAGAAGTTAGTGGGTCTCTCTCCATGGAGATCCTAACGCTAAAATCTGAGATTGAAAAGCTCAGAACAAATAACAACTCCCTTTCTGAACAAACAGAAGAAAAAGAAAACTTGAGAGTCGAATTGGAACAAATGAAGACATCAATTAAAGAAACCGAGCAGCTGCTACAAAAAGGGAATATGGAAAGAATTGAACTGGCGAGTACAATTACTTACGTGAAAAAGGAAGCAGAGAAGTCACTGGAGGAGTTACAGAGACTGAGGCATCTCAAGGATGACAAGGAGGCAACAGTTGAAAACTTGAAGTCAGAGCTGGAAATGCATAAAGCTCAGTGTAATGAGATGAAACATTCTTTAGTCGAGGATGAGTTAGAAAAAGAAAAATTGAGAAAGCAAGTATTCCAGTTAAAGGCCGACCTTAAGAAAAAGGAAGATGCATGCATTGGTCTTGAGAAGAAGCTGAAAGATAGCAGCAGACGATCACCAGTTTCCGATGGAACAAGAACTAGTCTTCGAAACAATAAATCCGCTACTCTTTCCCAAGCCTCTAAAGAGATCGCAAGTCTCAGAGAGAAAATAAAATTGCTCGAGGTAAATGTGATCCAAGTTGTATAAAAAATTGAATTTCTGCTCATAACCTATGTTTTTTTAATGGAAATTTATGTATTTACTTTCTTTTTTGCTAATTTTGTCTGCAGGGACAAATAAAGTTAAAGGAGACTGCTCTAGAAACTTCCAACAATTCATTTTTAGAGAAGGAAAAGGATCTTCGTAACAAAATCGAAGAGTTAGAGAGCGGTATGGAAGAACTCAATGAGAGAAGCTCAAGTTTCTTCGAATTGCCATTTGAAAAGGTTGGCAATGATTAATTTCATTTAGTGATCAAAAACATGCATACATTCATAAAACAGATTTTCAGGGAATTGCAATCCATTGTTCATTGTAGCCATAGAACCATCAGGAAAGTTATTCTCTAGCGAATTATGCATTGCGAGGAACATAAATACTTTTTGACTTGCCTGGTCATGAAGACATGATTAGAGGGGCTTGATGATCTTTAATCATTTGCCTTGTGAGCTACACTTTCATTTAGTTTGAACAAAATTTTTCGATGAAGTCAGTTTTTGTCAAAGTTGATCTTCCTATATGCTTTTCAACGCCATAAAATTGTAGAATCCTCATTAATGTTTTTTTTTTTTTTTTTTTTTCAATGGTTGTGTGGACACAGGTACCTGAAGAAGCAAGAAGTTTAGCTGAACTTCTGAACAGTTCAACAAGCACGTCCAAAGAAAATGGACACACTGTGCCATTAGTTAAGAGGTATCAATTGAGGCAGTTCTGTTCCCCCTACTGTTCCTATTTTCCCGTAAATTTTACTGATTGCTCATATTGTTTTTCTTCTCCTTAGCAACGGTGGTGTTTTATTAGAGAACGAACTGAAGCCATCAGCCATCAACGGTAAAGATAGCAAACTTGACGATATTTTAACCGAATTAACATCACTGAAGGAAAAGAACAAATCCATGGAATTCGAGCTGAAGGAAATGCAGGAGAGATACTCAGAGATAAGTCTCAAGTTTGCAGAGGTGGAAGGTGAAAGACAACAGCTAGTAATGACCGTACGCAACCTCAAGAACGCGAAGAAGGGCTAATAACTGCTTCATGACACACTGAAACAAACCTACATTATTATGTATAGTTGCAGCTTCTGGTTGTGCCCTCCCTCCTGACAACGTAAAACTCACGGTACAGTTCTATCAGAGTGAATAAATTAAATTGTACAAAGTTAATACAAGTTTTACCTAGTAGTTTTCCAGTGTCCAGTGTAGGTAACTGCTCTACAATGTCTGATTCATGTTTTGTTTTATTGATAATTTTTTTTTTATTATTATTTTTTTTTTGTAATTTTTGGCTCAAAGCTTGTCATGATAAGAAAGTACACTATCATTAATATATATTTGTTCATTACTTCATTTATCTGGGTATAATTAGTTGAATCCCCTTGTTTGTATATCTGTTTTATTCAAATCCTTTAAATATATTTGCTAGCTTTGTATATTAACCATGAAATCTTGAGATATAATCAACTTTCTACTTCATAAAAGTGTTTAGTTCAGGTTTAAAGATCACAAGACAATTACGCATTTAACATTTCAACAAGTATGGTGGAAATAATGATGAGAATTTTCAGTCTAATTGGGCCAGATAAGATATTGCAATATCTGATTTACTCAACCTTGTTATATAGTTGTCTTATTCCATTCAATTACATGTTTGAAATCTCAAAAAATTCGCCATTTTAGCAATATCTCGGGTTTGAATCTCTGCCACTACAAGTAGTATAGGTACAAATTGAATGGACCGACCACGATCTCGGTTGGGCCTACGCTAAACGTGGAAGGCCCATATGAAATATTCTCAACAACACCCAAGAACGGATCCAGTAGAACTATATTGGATCTTAGTCAGACTTTTGTTTTGGGTTGACCTAACTAACATCTAAGGAGGAGGAGGAGGAGGAGGAGGAGGAGGCCTGAAAGTGGAAAAAAAGAACAAAATAGTATAGGGCCCAAGGGCAAATACGTAAATAAATTGACTTCTTCGTTACATTACAAAATATAACTTGCACCAAACAACCAATATCGTGAAATATCATATAATAATAATAATAATAATAATAATGCTATACAACCAAAATATTAACCCAAATAATGTGGTAAGTCAGTTGTCATCACCACACACAATATGAGATGATATGGTTAATGAAAAAATCATTTACCACATCATTTAGATTGAAATTTGGGTAAAATTTTTGGATTACCTAGCATTAGTGATTTAAAAGTAAAAATTTTGGATTGTCTAGCATTAGTGATTTAAAAGAGCCCTAAGTTATTGCAATCTGTTTAAAATGAAAATCTGATGACAATATGCTACAAAGCTATTGTAATTGTATATCGTCATCATATTTTTGTTTTAAAATAGCTTTGTATTTTTTAATTTTGGCTTTCAAAGTTTTATTCTCTTCAAGTGCCTCATTGTATCTTCCGCTGATTCTGTGATAACACCACTTATAGTATCGGTAGTCGGAGAAGTTGATATCTCAAACTTCAAACTTGTAATGCTTTTGCAGATAATCAACTATTTCTTTAGCGACATCTTACTCGACTCATTTTTGTGCTTTTAAAGTTTACCACGAAACACTTTGGTATTAATTCAGAGTCAATATTAAAATCGATCTCAACGTATTATTTAACAGTTATGCATCATCAACTTCGCATCCATAGCTATATTTACCTATTTTTAGTTTTTCGACGATATTTTGAAGTAGGCTTTTATAACATATATCGACACATAAAGTTTCCATATCAACTAATGTGCACATACACGGATAAAAGATAATCATATTACAAAGTTATAATATTTAACTAAGTAACTTCGTAAATTAATTTTAAAACTCATCTCCTCTTCTTTAGATCTGGCTCTTCTTCTCTAGATCTCATCTTATCTTTTTAGGGTTCTTGATTTTATTTCGTTTCTTCCACATCTCAGATTTCTATCTTTTAAATGGAATCCCAAAAAAAAAAACAAAGATTTTTATCTTAGTTTTCGTCTCGTGTTCAAAAATTTGATCTTAAAGATTGAGTTTTTATTTTTATTTTTATTTTTTAAATTATATCTGGATTTCGAAAGTTTAATTTTTTTCTCTAATTTTAAATATGAAAGATTGTATGTTTATTTTTATTATGGCACTTTGTCATTTTCTCTTCTGTTTGTTCAGATTCATGTTTTTATTTGTCTCTTCTTTCGTTGAGATCCATGTTATTATTTGTCTCTTCTTTTGTTTAGATCAATGTTATTATTTGCCTTATAGTGTTTATCTTAAAAATTGTGTTTTTGATTTCAATATTTTGTTTTGTTTCATAGGCTATCTGATATCTTTTTATTGTTCAGATTTCTATCTTTGTTATCTTCTCTTGTTTAGTTTTGTATTCAAGATTGTTTCTGTTTTTTCGTGATTATTGTTGGATTTAGGGTTAATTTTTTTTTTCTTTTCTCTTTTTATATTTCAAGGTTGATTTTTGTTTATGGTTCAGATTTCTTGTTATTTTCTAACTTTTTTTGTTTTTTCCATGTTATTATTTGTCTTATATTGTTTATCTAAAAAAATTGTGCTTTAAATTCCAAGATTTTGTTTCTTTCATACCTAATCTGATATTTTAATAGTATATACATACACATATACTGATATACACAATATCTTCTTGTTTGCAACTACAAACCTACAAACTCGATGCCCAGATCCAGCAATCAAAATAGGGATGCTTTTTTATTTTTCTCCTTTTTTTCTTCTTTTTTTTTTTTTTTTTTTTCCTTATTTTTGTCGACTCACTCCTCTCTTATCTCAATTACCTTTTCTTTTTTTTTTTTTCTTTTTTCCACCTCTTCCCCTCAACCTAGCATAGCTTTGCCACTTTTAATCCCAAATTGCCACTTGTCTCATTTTTAAAATTTTTTTTTTTAAATATAAACTTATCCCAAATTTTTGGGATTTGGGTGTTACATGTTCACTAACCTTTTACTGTATTACAAATTATAAGTAAAATAATATATATAAAATCACATTTATACCCTTATCTATTAATTGAACATACTTTTCTTTTGATCACACCTGAATTGGATAAGGACACAGTTGTGCAAACGAAAACTTACTATGTTGAAAACTTAAGGCTCTTTTTTATTTATAGAATAATTGCTTTTTGGTAATTATTTTTAAGGTTCAATACTACAAATTTGACGCGTGTATTGCATGTGCCCCTCCCACTCTTATTACTATAAGATTGTTATATTACTGTAAATCCTAACACAAATAGTATGAACGTATGATATATATGAATGCTAAAATTTTATTAGTTTTGTTTAAATTCCCACGAAAAGTATTGAAAATAGAGATTTAGCTACAATACAGTAACTATATAGTTTCGATATTCAGAGCATGCGTTGAATCAATCCGTAGACAGTGAAGAGGGCCACGACGAGGGAGTGATCAACATGTGCATCAACGACCAAAGTCAACACATCATCTCCCAGTACTACTGAATTACCTGAAGATGATGAATGCTTTCTCTTTGCCTCTGCAACAACACCTCCCTGGTTGTCCACTATCTTCATTAATGCCGATTTACAATTACCACCCAAGGCTTCTAACTTGTAGAAATTAGCATCGTGAGACCGCAGGAGGGTTATGTGACCATTTTTTGTGACTTGGAAAACTGGTTTCTGCTTATAATTGTTTGAATTCGATCCATTGTCGCCTTTGTAACATTCCCATCGTTTGAAAAAATGTACCTTTCGGATTGTGAAGAGAACTTTTCCCCGGAGATCCATTAGATATACTTCTCTGCTACCCTTTTTTTCGTAATTATCAATACGATAAAGGATGTCACCATTTTCGTTGAAAACGGTGCATCCATTTCCATTCATCACAAGTGATTTCATCCATATGGTGAATGCTTCTCTCTTTGAAGTTACATATGAAGAGGAGGAGGAATATGAAGAAGGGAGAGGATGGACCTTGGCCATTAATTGAGAGATAGAAAGAGTGAGAGAGCTAGTGTCTACTTGTATTTGAGTGAATCCAGATGCTTTGTGTAATTAAGAATGAGAGACCTTATATAGTTAGTGTGATGTACTTTTTCTTAGACCAGAAAATGGGAAGAAACTTCAAAGCCTTTTTACAAATGAATAATCAAACTATGACCACTTAATTAGATGTGATTTCATCACGTTTATGCTATTCATTTGATTACATATATTTATAGATATACAAAAGAAGGTTAATTAATAATTAGTTTCTTCCGTTGAGGTATGCTTTTAATTTCTATGGACAGATTCTAGAATAAATTATAAGCATATAGACGAGATGATGTTGGTCCGGTGGTAAACCCCTCACACATGTACCACGATGTTACAGGTTCGAGTACTCTCTCTCTCAAAAAAAAAAAAAAAAAAAAACCCTATTTTATGTGACGGTGTAATACTTCAAGAAAAAAAAATTTATAAGCATATAAAAAAATTACCATTAGATCATGATCATTAGTGTGTATACATTTATATGTTTTATTATCTGGTTGACATAAGAATTAGGGATCAAATAAGAGCTATCATCAGATCACCGAATATCTACTTTCATAATCGGTTATTGCGAGGTTTTATGATTAGTGGTACATGAGACAATATATGTAAGGTGTTAAGGTTTGAATTAACCGTGGTGGGTTGATCGATTTACAAGAGGCGTGTGCCCTTTGGCCATTGTAACTTGTAATTTATTAAAATTTTGAAGTGTGAATTGTTTTGAATTAATGGTAAGTAATGGAAAGCCAAACTCAGCAGCAAAGTTATTAGAACTTTTTATGTCAAAATTTGTGGAAAAAAAAAAAATTCATAGAGGAGGTCGATTCCATTTGTAGGGTTTAATTGACAAATGTTGACCAAATATAAATAACGAATGAAAATTAACATAATGGGGAGTTTGGGACGTTGCTAGAGAATCTGATGCGCAATATTAGCTAATATTAATTAAATAAATATACCAAAGAGATTTTATAAGATATGAAATCAACTTTACAACTATATAATAATGCATGTACTTCAATTATTTCTATCATTTTCTTAGGACTCTGATATTTTGGCATTATAATAAAGTTATAGAATTATTGCTTTTTACTTATAAAATAGAAACTCTTCAGAGTCTGTCACTTCTATATTATTATTATTATTATTATTATTATTATTGACAACAGATTATATATTCATTTCAATGTTACAATTTATTGAAGTGTTTGATCAGATTTTCATATGGGTACCCTTAATTTTAGGTTGAAATAATATTGCTGAAAATAACCAAAAAGTTATATAGTTTTCTGATTTTTGTTAAACACCAAAAATTTTTATATTATTGTCATTTAGTCCTTGAAGTGGCAAAAATACTCCTCTATTTTATTTTAAATTATTTTAAATAATTTTTTATAGAAAAAATTAATTTTCTTTTTTGGAAAACAAACCTCCATTGGATCGGAGGAACAAATTCATATAATTGGAAAACTGAAAATTAGGGTATTTTTATCCAAATAAATAAATAAAATTACAAAAACAATAATTTTTTTGAGAATTGATTAATTTAAAATTTTATATAATTTTTTGGATATTTTTCAAAAGACCCCTTTATATTAACTTGTAAAAACAAAATACAAAAAAAAAAAAACAAAAAACAAAAAAAAAACAAAAAAAAACAAAAAAAAAAACAACTATGATCGTCAAGTTTATTATTTACTCGTGACATACTTTAAATTAACATGAAATATTCTGATTTTATTAAGTTTCGATGTCAAATCTTAAGTTCTTAACTATAAAAGAGAGACGAAATGAGGTTGGTTCAGTGGTAAATCTCTCACATATATAGTACAAGGTCATGGGTTTCGAGTCCTTCCATTCCAAAAAAAGAAAAAAAAAAAAACCCTCGAATTTATGTAATATTTAAAAATAAAAATAAAAAAACTATAAAAAGAGAGAGAGTTTAAGGTTTATAACAAGAACACGTGAGAAAATTGGAGAAAATTATTTGAAACTTCAGGATAATTTTTTTTGTTTTTGTTTTTGTTTGTTTTTGTTTTAAAGTATTACAACTAAACTTTAGATAATTAATATATTATAAAGTCAAAATACAATATACATTATTATAAGTAGATCACATGGTATGCGTGTAACGTGTACGGGAGAATATGCGTGTATATATATATATACACACATGTATATAAACTATTAAAATAGTACTTATTTGACTAAATATATATATATAAATATAAAGTACTTGTTTGACTTATTCTGTTTCTTTCTTTTGATAGTGTGATCATGAATTAATTCATGGTTAAACAACTGTACTGAAAGAAGAAGGTTATAGTTAGAATCTTTTTTTCCTTTCTTTTTCATTCCTTTTTAAATTATTGCGGGTGTGTAAAGGTCATGGAAGGAAGATTGAAGAAAGGAACTTCAATTATTAATATTCTAACTTTATTATTAATTCAAACATATTTTACTCCTAAACTATAAATATATAACACGCTAATTATTTCATAAAAAAAAATTGTTTAAAATACATTGAGTAATAAAATTTATTATATTGTAGTATAAGAGACGTGACTTTCAAGATTTTAGATAAAAATTTCATTTGAGTGTTACAATCAAGGAATCAATATCTTCTTTTACATAGCCTGATAGCCTAAGTCATATTTGCTCATATACGTTTGTCCTATGCCCAATACACATAGAGGCGGACCAACGTAGGGACCAGGTAAGGCCCGTGTTCTACCTCAATTTTTTTTAAAAAAAAAATTGATTCTGTATATATTATTTATATAAGTAGTTATTAAAAATCCTTAATATTGTATTGTTGTTAGTATAGCTGGTAGTGGATCTTGCTTTTTAGACTAAGGATGTTTGGTTCAAGTCTCATCTCAAGCAATCTTTAATTCAATTTTATCTTCTAATTTTTTATGTCTTTTTTAATTCAATTTTATCTTCTAATTGTTTATATCTTATTTATTTTACCATCATTTCCGATTCATTTTCTCAATTCTGTCGTTGTCAATTTCGTAACTACCATTAATTTGTGTTTACTTAATTATATTAAATTATATATTATTATTTTAGATTTTTATTATTTTTAATAGTTTTAATTTGACATACCTAACACGTCCAATCAATAAACCTTAAAAATCTCATATTTTACTTTATTGGATTAAAATAGTCGATCTATTATTATGATTCATTTTATATTATCCTTAGTATTTTTATTTTATTTTATAGTTTTAATTTATTTAGAATCAATAAATCAATAATTTATCAATAATTTGAAGAATAAAAAATTTAAAAACAAGTCTAGTAATAGTTATTAATAAATTATTTTTGTATAAATTTAAATTAAATTCATTATAAATTCAAAACAAAATTTCTTATTATAAAATAAGATGGTAATTTATTCTTTTAATTTTTTCATTATATATGTTGTTTTTCTTGTTTTTATTTATTTTAAAAAATATATATTTTTTATTTCTTTTTTAATGTAAGATTATTTAATTCATCTGAATAAGTATTCTATTCATTTTATTTTATCTAAAAAAACTTTTTTACTATGATCTTAATTTTTCAGTATTTTTTCATATAATTGCGATTTTAATTTATTTAAATGTCTTACCTAATTAAAATTCCTAGGTTTGCCATTGCCAATACCCACCGCCAATAAATTTAATTTCCATCAATCTACTTATCTACATACATATATTCCTCCAAGAACCCGTACAAATTGCAAGTAATTCTAACGGCAAACATGAAAAATCAGATATTTATTAAACACAAAAACCCTAAACAACAATTTAAGGCTGAATTCATATCAAAAACAATTATCACCCATGGCTTCTGACTTATAGCAACTATATACGTACTAGCTTGATCGGCATTGTGAGACTCGTGGGTGATGTGACCATTTTTTGTGACTTGAAAAACTGGTTTTCTTGATCTTGTTTGAAATTTTTGAGTGAGTCCGGATGCTTTGTGTAATTAAGAATGAGAGACCTTTTATATATATATATATATATATATATATACCGATATACAAAAATTTTCCTACGAGGATGTCCTAATAGAATTATATAAGGACATTGAATGTGAGTTACTCGTTTTACATATTTTGACTTGGTATGTATGCATTTGTCAAATCACTTTTATAATGAGTGGCTCACATTCAATATCCTGAAGTTATATAAGGATGTTCTGATAGGAACGAGACTGTATATATATATATATGTAGTTAATTAGTGTGATGTACTTTTTCGAGTAAAGAAGTGTAACTCTAGTATACAATTAACTACCAGCAACATTTGTCACTGCCATCGATTAAAAGATATAATTATATGATCAATGTAACTAATCACTGCATGCATGTATATAGACGGTGTATAGGACGTATCTCGCGTGTATATATAATAGACATACAGTATATAGAATATTACTCGGTTCAAGATTGCTTCTTCATCTGGCTTAAATTCAAGCAACCGGTGCATACAAGATCCTTTACTCTTTGACGTATTCAAAGCAGAAAACTAAAAACATAAGAAATAAGCCAGAATCAAATAATAAAAAACATTTAAAAGAAACAAAAATAAGGTTTTTAAACGGGTTGTAATTGTGAAATACCTTAATTACGTTTGGCTTAAATGGGTTGGCTTAATTTTACAATGTATTTGAATTGGAATCATCTTATTATTAAAAAATTAAACAAATACTTCCATCGAGAATCATATGAAAAGTTTTTTATTCTTAATCAATAGTTCGTATATCTTGCACTGATTTTATTATATTAGTGTGAATTGATGAGGAAAATCACAAGAGTTTTATCTATGGTGCACACAAAATTTAATAAGGTTAGTGTAAGAGTTTTTAAGTCATTAATTAAGTATTATAATATATTGACTAAATAAGCGCCTCTATGTTGTTGAGATTAAGATTCGCCCTAATTCTGCGACTCTATCGGCCCATGCAGAATTACATCATGTTGCTATTTATGATTATGCCGCACCGTTTGAGGCAGAAGGGAATGATTAATTTATGCCCTATTAGTTTATATTTCCTTACCTTCTGTTGAGGTCTGCGTATTTTTGTAAATTATTGTTTTAGGGCCTGTGTGCCACTTTGCTTTTGCTTTTTTTTTTTTTTTTTTTCAATATATATTTTAGGTTCCATCTAAAAAAAAAAAAAAAAGACTAAATAAAAGTAGATAAATCCAACTATTGATAATTAAAGAGTTGACTTTATAATATTAGTGTGTAATACGGAAAAAAAAAAAAAAAAAAACTATTTATATATAATTTAGTCCGGGCTGCAAGTATTTAATTTCACGGGTTCATCCCTATATATAACCCTATAATTTAA
Source organism: Acer negundo (assembly GCA_035582765.1). Classification (NCBI taxonomy): domain Eukaryota; kingdom Viridiplantae; phylum Streptophyta; class Magnoliopsida; order Sapindales; family Sapindaceae; genus Acer; species Acer negundo. The sequence goes on from CM069238.1 coordinate 31,322,431, forward strand.
TATTTGCTAAAGTATTTTGGTCATTCTATCATTAAAAAAGCTCTATTTTAATTGACAATCAAACGACTAACAACTTTTATTTAAAAGATTTACTTGGAGAATCTCTCCCAAACATACTCGATACAAAGTAGTTGATCTAATAACTAATATATTTAGAAAACTAACAATTATATATAAGTGCGCACCAATAAGAAAACCAACGATATTATATATAATTTTAATTGTTATTGTATTGTTTGAAAAATGTGGGCTACACTTCTTATTTTGGTTCATGTTACTTTCAACAAAACACGTATGGAAACCATCTAAAACAAATAAATAAATAAAAAAGGTCCCCTCATATACTTGCCTCTTTTATTTTCTTCTTTTCTATATTTCCCTTTTTCAGAAGCAAACAAGAGGTTTTGATTCAACAAGGCCACAGCATGTTAAGGGAAAATAATGGCAATATATGTATGTACTTTAGATGCCCTCTTTTAAATAGAGGGTTAATGGTAAAATCATTCCATTTAAATTTGTCTTGTTTTTTTGTAAATGAAAGCCACGTTGGGTGGTTGTATCTCAACATTTATTTATTTATTTGATATAATATCTTAATATATATTTTTTAAAATATTACAATAATTCGAGGTTTTTAGAGTTGAGAGAGATTCGAATTTACAAACTCATGATATAGGTATGTGGTGGAGGCACACCGCCCTAAAAATAAAAATAAAAATTATATTTTATAATAACCTCCCTAACTTAAATTGCTAGCTTCACCCCTTAGTGTGGGGGACATACCAACACAATGCACAAAAAATATATATATATATATATATATATATATATATGTAAAGGCCCCAATAAATCCAATGTTAAAAATGAGGTGAAGCCCACTAAATCCGTGTAAAGGCCCCACTAAATCCAATGCTAAAATGCAAACAAAAGGCTTTGCATGTGTTGCCCACTATGGGTCAGTAGACGAGTTTCTGGAGATGGACTCTTTAATTAATTCCCTTTGTCTTCTAGTGAGATATGATCCAAAACCCACTTCGAGCTTGCTCATCCTCCTCATATATATATATATATATATATATATATATATATAAATAGGATTTTCTATTATCAGTTCGCCTAACAATAAATATATCAAGACGAAGGACGTGGACTACTAAATTTATATATTTTAATTCAAAGTGTATGTATTTATCAAAACTTTTTCATAATCTGTGGTTCACATTCTTCGTCCTGATATATTTATTGTCAGGACGAATCGACAATAAAAAGACCGATAATATATATATATATATGTATTTTGATTTTCGAATCCAAACCGTAACAACAACACTCGAAAACTAGAACGAAAAAGAAATGGCATCGAGTTGGAAGGAAAATCAAGAAGAAGTCAAGAAGATCATCAGCTTCATGAGGTGGTTGCAGTTGGGTATAGGTAATAGTACTAGTACTCATGATCATCATCACACGACAAGTAGTAGCTATGATCATCATCATCAGTCATCACCATCATCAGCATGTTGATCGAGGAGGAAGATTGATCGAGCTTGATCTATTACACGGTGTTGGTGGAAATTCCCAACAAGCAACAGCCTCTCATCAACCTCCTGGGCACAAAAGAGGCATAGATGAAGAACTTGGAGTTCAATTCACGCCGTCAACCACCGAAGAAACCCGACAACGGCGGCGGAGAAGATACAGAGGAGTGAGTGAGACTGTGAGAGGCCTTGGGGAAAATGGATAGCTCAATTCATCAAACAGCCAATATTGAAAGTGCTTCTCTAACAACTAATTATAACAAAGGATCCTTGTTAAATAATAATAATAACAATACAAATTCCTTATGTATGTTCAAACCAGTCACTGCAACATGACTGCAAAAAAGTAAATAAAAAAATCTTATTTGTTATATGATAATTGATCTTCATATTAATTGTTGCAACAAAATATACAAAGTACATCTAATCAACACATTCATCACTGTTTCTTTGAATTCACTTCCTTTTGCTACTTTCTCTTACAAATTAAGAATTAACACTACCTAGCTAGCTAGTATATATCTTTCACAATTTTCACTACAAGAAAAAAAAAAAGATAAAATAAACATTTATGGATCAAAGAAACCCTAGTATGCAAAATTGTTCTTGGGATGAAGATCTAGTTAATTATCTACATTTTACCGTTGATCAATCCATAGACGATCACAAGAGCCACGATAAACGAATGATCGACACGGGGTTCCACTCGCAAGCTTAATACATCTTCTCCTAACAAGATTCCAGAAGATGTCTGCTTTCGATTCACCTGCAACAATCAATATTATTTCAAAACCATATATAAAACTATAATTAATGAAACTTCAATTCAACAAAATTAAAACAACCAAAAATTGAAACCCTAGCTAAACTCACCTCTGCAATAGCATCTCCGTTGATGTCAACAATCCTAAATGCTGCTTTACTACGAGCTGATCTCTCTATCCAATATTTATCGTGCCCTAATTTAATTTTACAAGATAAATTTCCCTTGAATACCCTGCAATAATATCTTCTCACTTCAAACCATGGTTTTTCATTGTTTGTGCTACAAGTATTTATATTATTGCTCCATCCATAGCCTTCCCAATATCGACGTCCCAAAAATAATGATTTCTGCCATGAATATATAGATATATAAAAACTAACAACAAACAAGAAAGCCTAATTCAATCGAATTAAGCCCATAAATTTCAGAACCTACATTGACTAATAGTTAATTGTTCACGGATTTATGGTATATAAAATATCGATCGTTAAATAGTTAAATATGTACCTTTGTTCGTATAGTGAAGAGAACTTGGCCGCGGAGATCCATGAGATAAACTTTGTCCCTACACTTTTGGTCATAGTTGTCAACACGATAGACAATGTCACCATTGGAGTCGTAGACAGTGCAACCATTTGTGTGGCATATGAGAGATCTCATCCATATTGTGAATGTCGCTCTTCTTGAAGTCATATAAGAACGGGAACAGGGGTGACTTTTGATGAAATCTTAGACATTTCAATCAAATTCACAAACTTAATTTGGGTTTGAAAATAGTTAATTAATAATGAGAGAGAGAGAGAGAGAGAGAGAGAGAGAGAGAGAGAGAGAGAGAGAGAGAGCTAATTTATATATGTTTCTGCAAATTAATATGGTGTACGACTACGAGTACATCAATGATTATAAAATCAGAAATCAAGTAAAACATATGGATCGGATGTCGGACGAAGTCTGCCAAAATTAGGATATCTTTAATTATTTATAATTTCGTATTTCATTGGGATTTATTTTTTTCTTACAAAAATGAAAAAAATAGTCCTGCTATATATTGAATTCTATAAATATATAGATGAATAAATTAACACAAAAATCTCTTGCCATTAAGTCAATCCATTAATTTTAACGGTTGACTAATTTTAATCCTTAGAAAGCTAAATATACATTTATCACATCATCCTAAAAATATAAAATATTTTTTAATTAAAAATTTAATAATAATAATAATAATAATATACTGGTGATGGATCTCTACCGTCAAAGGAAACAAGAGATCTTTGCCATCTCCTCCTACTGAAAGAGATCATCCTCGATCTCATCGGCCTTCTGCAGTTAGCAGATGAGGCTCCTCCACGAACTAATGATATTTTTACGAACTAATTATCTTCTTTTTTTTTTAATTTGATTTTTCACTTTTTAATTAAAAAATATTTTATGTTTGGGATGATGTGTCATGGGTATATTTTATTTTTCAGGGGTCAATGTTAATTAACCGTTAAAGTTAATAGATTGACTTGATAGGAAGTGGTGTTTGTGTTAATTTAATGCATCTTTTTGAAATATTGTTAAATTCAATAAAGTAAGGATAAGTACAATTAACCATAAATTTATTTATCACGGATTCAAGAATTTAACTTCTATTATTATTATTATTATTATTATTATTATTATTATTATTATTATTATCTGACACTATCACGGATTCAAGAATTTAACTTCTATTATTATTATTATTATTATTATTATTATTATTATTATTATCTGACACTATCGAGTTATGGGTCTGCTGGGATCTGACGAGATTCAATTGTTTATTAAGCTTTTTTTATTTTTTATTTTTATTTTATAATTTCTTTAAAAGTACAATTACAAATACAATTATTAAAGGTTTATATAATTACTTAATAAATAAGATTGATGATTATTTAATATTGTAAAATGAAATAGGGGATGAAAATATAATTTTCTTTGCATTTAATGACTTGGAAAGGAATAAGAAATATTATAAGGGTATAAATTTAATTTGTCATACAATTTGATGACTTAAGTATAAATATATATATCGAGGAAGTTTATAAGTGAAAGAAAAAATAATAATAATAAAAATGGGATTTGACTGCAAGCGGTGGATTTATCTGATAAGAAAGATGTGGAAATCAGTTATTAAAAATTTAAATAATCATCTCATCACAATTTATGCAATTTAGTTGAAAAGTACTTTTAGATGTAAAAAAAATATAATTTAGTTGTTGAATTTAAATTGTTGAGATGTTCAATAAAAGTTGCAAACAATTGTATATGGATTACCGTTATTAAATCATCGTGGGAAAAATCTCTTTTGAAGCGAGTGTAGAAGAACTTCTTGTCAAACTCACGAATTTAAGACTTCCTCAGGGTGTTATATCAATGTAATAACATTTACATAAATTAAAACTATACCGTGTTATATTAACATCTCTTATTTTTAAAGGATATTTATATTTACAAATACGAAACTCAAATACTAATTTAAACACATGTCTTGCATGTGCCAAAAACTAGTAATATAAAAAAGAACAAGGAAATTAAATAAAATAAAAGGTTCTGAATTAAGTTTTATAATTCCAAGTTCCAATATAATTGGGTTCGTATCCATCATGGTTTGCGTGCACATTTAGTCAACTAAATGAAGAAGTAGGCAAGTAGCCACGTTTAAGTGATGGCTTTTTGAGAAGAGTTTTGTTCGATAATTATTTATTTGGACATTGTTTGTTCGACAATTATTTATTTGGACATTGTTTAATTCTTTATAGCATTTAATTTGTCGTCTACATGATATAAGTATTGAGAGGTTGTTGATGTCATGTAGAGAAGATATATAGAGAGAGAGAGGACATCTCTAATACAAATTAACCACGTTATGTCCAAATTCATCCGCACCATGATGAAATTCTATGAATTTTGATAAGAATTTTGTATGGATATTAAGATCAATAAGATAAGGTTGGTGAAAAAAAAAAATCAGATCCAAAAACTATTTTTGCTATGTTTTTCCATTTAAAAAAATTTTTAACTTGAAAAATTTAGAAAAACTAGTTCACAAGCTTGAAATTTTTTAAAATTTTTAAAATTTTTTTTTTTATACGTATATTTTGTTTTTCTTATCACACATGTAACAAATCTCATCAAAATTCATTAAATTTCATCATGTTGTAAATGGTTTGGACATAAAATGGTTTGAGCTTGAGAATTCTCCTATATATATTTACACTCTTAAGTGATTCCTTATTTTAACATAAAGTAAGGATTGCCTTGAAGTCTATCAATTTTAATAAATTTTGATTTGGATTTTTATGTAGATGATAAATTCAATGAAATCAACTTGTAAACACAATTTGAAAAATTTTCAAGTACTGAAAAAAAAAAAACAAGAAGAAAAAAAAATAGTTATAGTATTTTTTCAAAATTTATTTACAAATAGATTTCATTGAATTTGTCATTGAATTTGTCATCTACCAAAAAATTCAAATCAAAATTTATTAAAATTGATTAATTTCAAGACAGTCCTTACTTTATATTAAAGACCGTACGTGTGTGCCACGGAAACTATTGTCATTTAGTGTCATGTAATTGGCAATTGATACGAGGAGCTTTAAGATTTATCTGAAAAAAGTAATCTATTTGCAGAACATTTATGATTTATCCTCATTATTAAACCCATCATCAACAAAATTTATATATAATTATTTGTGAGCTCATGGGAGGTGATGATCGTAGCACAATATTACTAAGGGTCTGTTCTGTAACGTTTTTCAAAACTGTTTTTGTTTTTGTTTTTCAAAAATAAAAATAAAAATAAAAATAAAAACAGTGTTTTTGATTTCAGTTTCGAAATCTAAAAACGTGTCTAGTAGAATATTCTGAAACCTGTATTCTGAATATGAAAACGTAAAAAACGCGTCTGGTAGCATTTCCTAGAACTTGTATTCCGAATAATTTATGGGCATAAAAAAAAAAAACAAAACAAAACAAAAACAAAACAAACAAAAAAATTATGGGCATAAACAAAAAGCATCCAATTCTGGGCAATTCATTACTAGAATCATCACCAATCATCCACCCAATTCTTGACACAGCAAAATCAAACAACCCAGATCCACCACCATCACCATCCCAGATCAAAATCACTATCCTAGATCAACAACAACAAAATTAAACCCAGACAACCCAGATCAACAACAAAATTAAACCCAAAGGAAATTAAAAAAAAATAATAATAATTAAACCCAGATCACTCGAACCTTCAACTGATCCATCTCTCTGTCTCTACAATCCACATCTATCTCTTTGTCTTTCCAATCCACCAAACCCATATTCGAATCGAATCTTCAACCAAATCAAACCTTCAAGCAAAATCATCAATTCCAAACGTCATCATCAATCGAACCAAACCACATCTTCAAGCAACATCTACAACATCATCAATCGATCGATCCACATCTTTAAGCAAAATCATCAACCCATAACCATCAACATCGATCGATCCAAACCCAAACCACCATCGATCGATCCAAACTCAACCCACCGTCGAATCATCAAGCAAGCAAATAAAAAATTTATCATCATCAAGCAAATCAAAAAACTAAGAATGGGAGAGAGATAAAGAATGAGAATAGAGAGAGAGAAGGTGTGGGTGGTCGTCGTCGGGATTCTGGTCGTCGTCTCGCTTCCGGTCGTTGTGCTTCTGGTTGTTGCTGTCGCCCTTCCGGTCGTCGTCGTTGCTTGCCGCTTGATGAGAGAGAACGAAGATGGGTTTTGTTTGGTTTGATTGGGATAGAGAGAAGCAAAGTTAGAAGAAGAACTGATGTTTTGATTTTGGGAACTGATGTAGATCAGATATCGAGCAAGAAGAAAAGAAGAAGAAAAAAAGAAAAAAAAATAGTTTTTTTATTTAGATTGAAAAAAAAAATGAAAAACATAAAAAAGTTGTTTTGGAAATTTTTCACTTTTAAAACTGATGTTGTTTTTGTTTTTGTTTTTGTTTTTTTAAATAAAATGGAAAACAAAATGAAAAACAATAACGAATGCTTAATTGAAATTGGATTTGGAAAACAAAAACAAAAACAAAAACGCCCTTGAAAAACGATACAGGATAGGGCCTAATATTGCCAAAAATTGAGACACTTAATAACGTGTAAACCCACGTAGGGATGGATTTGAATATTCTTGTCGGACATCGGCTCGGGTATGAATCTTAGACTAGACCTTATCTAGATGCCAATTTTGTTTTGGGAAAATTGCACTAATATCCCCTAACTTTAGATGAAATTGCACCTACAGAAAAAAGATCATTTTATTGCACAAACCTCCCTTGGAAAATGTTGACCGATGGGTTGACTGACGACCAACCTAACGGTTCGAGGGTAAAACTGTCCTTTTAATTCATAAAAATAATTACAAATCAAAAGAGCCCAAAATAGTTCAATAATTATGGATGAACCCATATAAAAACTATAGAAATAACCTCAAATGTTTACAAAATAAAAAATCCCCCCAATCCAAAACCCTTGCCATCTTCATCATCATCAACAACAACATTTTCTTCTTCTTCATTCTCAAACAAAAACACAAAAACTAAAAATCTCATTAGAGATCTATACCCACCAATCAAACAAAAAAAAAAACTCAAACAAAAACTCAAATAGACATCTCCACCCACCAAACCCTTACCACCACCGCCCAGTCGCCCACTCCCTCTGACGGCGTTGTTGCATGGCGAAGCACGACCACACAATGAGACGACGGCGCTGTCGACTAGTTCGGTGCTCCACCTAGGTCGACGGTGCCCAGGCAGCTTGGCGGTGCACGCCCAAGAGATGACAGCCGACGGTTGATTTTGACAGGAGAGGAGAAAAGAGAGATGAACAGGGAGAGAGATCGATGAGGGTACTCAAGCTAGTTCAAGCTGAAGAAGAAGATGAAAAGGGCTGTGAGTTTTGACTATCTCATCATCATCATCAAATCCACTTCTCTAGTTCTTTGCATCCCGCTCCCTTACTGCTAAAAGCAGTCTCTTCTCTGTGCTTAGATTTTTTTTTTTTTTTTTTTTTTTATGGATTTGATCGGTCAACACTCAACTGGGATTTGCTTGTTCTTAGAGAAAAAAAAAAAAAAAGTTTTTATTTAGTTAGGTTTTGAGCTTTTTTGTTTGTTTGGTGAGTGAAGATTTTGAGTTTAATTTTTAATATGAAGATTTCTCATTGATGATGATGATTAAGAAATTTTTTTTTTTTTTTTAATGATGTTTGAAAAAAATAATAATGGGAGATGTGGGTTCTTCAAACAAAATACTAATATATTTTTTTATGATGGTCTGGGTTGTTCCCAGATCTCCCAATTTTTTTTTCTTTAAACAAAATTTTTCTTTGATTTTTTTCTTTATTTGACCATGATGATGACGGAGATAGCTTCCCAAGTATGATAATGATGTAGATTGTAGAATGGAGATGGTGTTTCTTGGTTTGCTTAGTGATGATTATGGTGGTTTGGCGATGACAATGATTATGATTATGGTGGTTTGGCTATGATGATTGAAGATGAAGTAGTGTTTGGTGGGTCGGGTGAATTTCTAATTTTGTAAAGTTTTGTGGTTAGTGTCTAATAATTATTTGGGTAGATCTATAATTATATAAATTTTTGTTAAGGGCAATTGTGTCTTTTCATCCAGTCCATCCAGTTAACTATTAAAAGTAACGTTGGTCAATGTTTTCCAGGAGGGTTTGTACAATAAAATGATCTCTTATCTATAGGTGCAATAAAATGATCTCTTTTCGCTTTTTTTTTTTTCTTTTAAGTACCGTAATCAATAAAATTTAAAATTATCCGATCGACGAGGTATCAAAGTTCATTTGTTGCAATTTACTCATATAAACATCTATAAAGTAACTTTCAGATATGGTCGTATGGGAAATAAACATTTGTGTCAACTAGAAATCTCATACGAGAATTCTATATCTTATATATATATAAATAAGAGTTTCTTACCTACAAATCCTCTAACATTAGGTTATATATAAATTTATCTGTCAGTTTTTTATCAAAATCCAAGAGATATTATGAGTTATTTAGATACAAAATAATCAAATATCCATATATTCGGGTTCAGGGCTCCAAAACCCAGTATGACCCCAGCATGTATATAAAATGTTTGTCCACCAAACCTTGTAAAATATTTCTGACTCTGCAGGCCAGCAACTCCAAAGCATCATAATATATAGTTATTTTATTTTATTTTATTTATTTATTTATTTATTTATTATTTTATAAAAATATAGGGATGACGCAGAGAAAATTTTTGTTTATATGGTATTGATTCTTTATTCACCGACTATCTCAATATAATTTTAACAAATGCTTTTCAGCTTTCAACATATGTGTCATTTTTTGTTTTTTTATTTTTATTTTTAAAGTATTATAAGTTATGACTATTACAATAGGATTATTGTAACCTGTTATAATAAGGAATTTGAATCTTCTGCTTAACTGATTTTCATCATAACCTAGATAGATCTGTTGCCATGTGTAATCAATAGCTATTATTTATTTCTTGATCAGAAAAAAGATCAGTATAGCAGAGGATCCTGATCCTATAATAAGACATGTGTGGTCCGGATAATTACTCTCACAAACCGAGAGAAAACCCCCCATACATACCTGTAAAATGCGTACGGCGGCACTCGAACCTCTCACCACCATTATAGAAATGAGGTGCACTATCATCTCTGTTAAGAGAGGATGTGCTATATTTATGTTATCTTATTTATTTATTGACAGTATCTATGTATACAGATTTTCTATTATCAATTCGTCCTGACAATAAATATACTAGGACGAAGAATGTGGACCGCTAAATTTACATACTTTGACTTAAAATGTATGTCAAAACTTCTCTATAATCTATGATCCACATTTTTCGTCCTAAAATATTTATTGTCAAGACGAATTGGCAATAGAAAGATTGTCTATCTATATATATATATATATATATATTTAGACCAGATATATCTTATTTAAGTTGAAAATTAATTAATTAAAAGTTTGAATTAATATTGAGCGGAACTAACTCACGTTTTATGACCTTGAAGTAATAATTAACGCAGTAATCAATAATTAACTCAGTAATCGACCCTTTCAAATCATTGGATTATATTACGAGGTTGGTCCGGTGGTAAAATCCCTCACACCTGCACCACGAGGTTGGGGTTCGAATCCCCCCTCTCCTAAAAACCCCCAAATTAATGTAATGCTTTAAAAAAAATATAAAAAAATATAAAAAAAACCTCATTGGATCATGCTAATGATCAACCCAAGCTAGCTAATTAATTAAACAACGCCAATATCGATAATCTAAGATAGTAAGATTAATTTAATCAACAATGGAACTATCTTATACAATAGTGTGATAAATATTTGAAATTAATTAGTTATCAGATACAAATTGGGTTTAATTAAATTACTACAAAATTAAACTCTTTGAGATTAATTAGTTAGATCAATTACACAAATTAGAAGCTATTGATGATCACAATCTGTGGTGCATCAATCCATGTACAGTGACAAGAGCCATAATGAGTGAATGATCTACATGAGGCTCCACCATTAAAGTGAATACATCATCTCCTAATACAACTCCTGAAGAAGACTGTTTTCTCTTTGCCTCCGCAACAACTCTTCTTCCTCCTCTAGTGCTGTCTATTATCTTGAATTCTGATGATGATTTTTTTCCACCACCCATGGCTTCTAATCTGTAGCAATCTGCAGCCTCACCGTTGTTGGAGTAGTGGAGGGTAACGTGACCGTTTCTCGTTACTCGAAAACTTGGTTTCTCCTTATTCAAATTATTTGTTCCATCGCCTTGATAACCCTCCCATTGTCCGAAAAAATGTACCTTTCGAAGTGTGAAGAGAATTCTCCCATAGAGATCCATTAGATATACTTCTTTACTACCCTTCTTTTCGTAATTATCAATACGATAAACGATCTCACCATTTTCATTGAAAACGGTGCATCCATTTCCATGCATGACAAGGGATTTCATCCATATGGTGAATGCTTCTCTCTTTGAAGTGACATAAGATGAGGAGGAGGAGGAGGAGGAGGAGAAGGAGGAGGAGGAGGAGGAAGAAGAAGAAGGAGGTAGAGGATGAACCTTATTGGCCATTTTGAGAGAGAAATATTAAGTTTGCTTTGAGAGAACAAAGAGAGAGGTAGCTCTGGTGCTTTTTGAGTGAGTTTGGATATTACTTGATGAGAGAGTGAGACCAAAATGATATTTAAATAGTTAGTTATCGATCCGACGTGCAAATTTTTTAATACGCAAGAAATTAATGGGAAGAAACTTCTAAGTTGTTCATGATATATATACTTAAGTTAACTAGAGATTTCCATCACGTTTATATTATGCATATAATATATACTATATAGCTATGCATGTAATATATAGATATGTATAAAAACAAGTACGTACATTTGTTTGATGATATCGAGAAATACATATATAGTGAAAATTATGAAATCAAATAGTAGTAGAGAGGGTTGATGTATGGATATTGGATACCATTAATTGTCGGGTTTATATATGAATTGACAAATGTTGACAAAAAGTAAAAGTACTCTATAGTCCTTGTCATACTCATACTCGTATGAGTTGTAACTAGTGGTGGCCACGGTTCGGTTTCGGTTCCGTGGCCACCCAAAACCGAAACTGTAACCGGAAAACCGGTTTGATACACGGTTTCTAAAACCGGCGGTTTTACGGTTTTTGTTTCAATTTCGGTTTAAAAACCGACGGTTTTGGATTCGGTTTCGGTTTTTCAAAAAAAAAATTTTAAAAAGTGCCACGTGGCAGCTTCTGATTAGTCGATTTTTTTTAATTTTTTTTTAAAAAAAAACCGCCGGTTTTTAGCGGTTTTTGGAAGTACCTAAACCGAAACCGTAACCGTAACCGGTTCAACCGGTTTTGGACCAGTTTTGAAACTGCCAGTTCCGATTTTGGTTTTGGGACGGTTTTTGGAAGTAAGATTTCGGTTAAACCGCGGACAAAGCCGTCGGTTTAACCGAAACCATGGCCACCTCTAGTTGTAACCCTAGACTACACATGCATTATTCGGTCAATACTTTGTTGAAGAATCTGATGCTATATTTATGTACGTAACTGCTATGATGATTAAAGAAACTCTCTCTGCACAAAGCGTGTCACATATATTTATAAATGTAGATGATTCAAGCCAGGTTTTTCAGATATATGGGGTTCTCATCATCATGTGAATGTCAGACTCCTTTATTTGTATTTATTAGTTCAAAAGAATAATGTTTTATTTGGTTTCACACTTTCACACAGCTCCCCACGCACACACACATTATTTGGTTTCACACTTTCACACAGCTCCCCACACACACACACATATATATATATATATATATATATATACAAAAATTTTCCTATTAGGATAAAGACGTGAGCCACTCGTTTTATATACTTTGACTTGATATGTATACGTTTGTCAAATCACTTTTATAGATGAGTGGCTCACATTCAATATCCTATAAAGTTATATACAGATGTTCTGATAGGAACGGAACATATGTATATATATATATTTATATATATTTATAGTGGTTGAGGGTTGAGAGAAAGGTCTTTCGTGCAAGAATCGAGATTCGTGATCAAATAATATTAGAATATTCATCCTAACGAGAACCATTCAATTTTGTAAAATATGGATATTAAATCTCAATGAGTGTACATGTAGCAGTTAATATTTATATGCCTTTATATATATATATATATATATATATTTATATAGTTCTTTCTCCTCAATACGTCCTGATATAACTCCATCAGTACGTTGTATGTGAGCCATAGATTATGGAGAAGTTTTGACAAGTGCATATATTTTGAGTTAAAGCATGTAAATCTAATGGTCCACATCTAACGCATTGATGGAGTTATATCAGGACGCACTGATTTGAAATTTTTTATATATATATATAATAAGAGTAATGATAACATCACAACTTTTCAATCACAACACATGTGGCAGTTGAGGTGTCAATTGGTGAGTGGATACATGAGAGCATCTCCAATGGTAATGTGGCTTGCATTTGAAAAAATGATGATATGTCAATATTGTCAAGCCAATTGCTTCATATGTAGCATGTAACTAAACTTGATAGACATCCAAATAAAAAAGTGGTCTCCAATGTTTCACTTGTAAAATATATGTTTTCAATGACGTGTCAATTTATTATTGGTCTCCTTAAATATATTTTACAATTGTTGAATAAAATAAGGTAAAAAATAAGAGTAGTTGTTGACTGGGCCAACAAGATGGTCGTCCAACAGACCTTCTGAAATCAGAGAGTCATGTTGACAGCCTCTAAAAAAAAAGTTACCACCTCAGCTTGAAGTTGTACTAGAAAAGTTGCATTGGAGATGGATTTTTTAACAAAATTGATGTCCATCCTACATAGCATCTAATTTTTTCACAATCCACATTAGCATTGAAGATGCTCTGAGTAAGTGAGATAAATCATTATTAATGTGTATGCACTAAATAATTGACACCTCAGTTGCCACATGTGTTGTGATATTAGTTGTGATTTGTAGCACTACTCATTAAATAATATCAAACAATCGGTCACGTTCCTATCAAGGCATCCTTATATAACTTTATCATGATATTGAATGTGAGTCACTCATTTATAAAAGTGATTTGACAAATGCATACATATCAAGTCAAAGTATATAAAACGAGTGGTCCACATTCAATGTCCTTATATAATTCTATCAGGGTATCCTCATAGGAAAATTTCTGATCAAACTATACCTATAATATATATATATATATATGTATGTATATATATATATATATATATAAAATAATCTCTACCATTATATTTATTTATTTAATAATTAAAAAATTCAATATATATATATATATATTTTTAAGTATTAAAACAACTATTATAATGGGACTGTTGGGACTTAACGAAATCAAATAATATATGTAGGGTCCGGATAACTACTCTCATAATGGGAGATAACTACTTCCACCGTCTCAACGGGAAGAAAACTCTCTATGCATATTTGTAAAATGCATATGTTGGGATTTAAACCTCTCACTATTTATGTGAAAAAGGAGTGTACTACTGGTTTTACTAAGAGGTGATGTGAATATTTATTTTGTTAAAAATTGGAAGTAGACAACCTATTTGTTCAAGTATCGGAAGAACCCGCGATAAATAAATGGGAGAATATTAAAACTCCATGATAACAAAATAAAATGTGAGAAGATGAATATATTTATTAGGTAGATGAGATCATATGAGATAAGTAAGCCAACTTTTCTGTAGCTTCATATTAAAAAAAAAAAAAAAAAATCGAAAAAAAAAAGTTTGTAATGCTTCAAAAAATTGATTTTATTGGTAAAACTTTTATAAATTAATATTCAATAAATTAATAATTTCTAAAATATAATAATTTTTTTCGGTTCCGACTTGAGCCAATGGGATAACTTAATAATTTCGATAAATTGATGAGAGAATACTTTTCAGAAAATCTATGTATAAATTTGTAGTCTCATTCATATCATAAATCATAAATCATAAATTAATAATTAATTTACTGAAATTACAAATATAATTTATTATCATATTTTCTTGAAATATGAATCTATTGTTACTTGTTTTTTCTTAAAATTTAAATCTAGTTGAATCTCTCTAATTTTTCTTGATGCAGTTAAAAGTTCTAGAGTTTTATTTTTTGAAAGACAACAAAGACAAAGCAACAAGAAACACTATCCTGGAACCTCATCCAGAACAATCCTGTCTAAAGGAGGAATTTCCTATCCAGAATCTGTCATCTGCAGCAGCCAAAGCCATCTTGGCTAAGGAATGAGCGACACAATTCGCTTGTCTCGAGACATGATGGACCGAAATCACAGAACCACAACACAAATAGTGCTGAATATCAGAAACAACAAGACCCACATCTGTGCTTGACGGGAAACCCGAAGCCACCTACTTAACCACAAACAAAGCATCCGACTCAACCACAATCGGGACTAGACCTGTCTCAATCGCCAGTCTAATCCCCTGGAGCGGCGCCATTGCTTCCGCAATCTCCACTGTATAACCTGCCTGTATCCGCTGGGAAGAAGCAGCCATAACAAAGACACAATGATCTCTTATTACAGCCCCCAGACCCACAATGATCGCCAGTTCCAGAGTTATAATTCTTAAACTGTAACAAAAAATTATAAATTAATTAATAAATTTTGAACGGCCCAATTTTATTAATTTATAGAGTTTTTACTGTAAATTTTATTAAACTTATAATCTAAAAAAATTAATACTAACTTTGTATTAAAATAATCGAACTATTAGAAGAGAACCACTATTGAGTGTATCTATGTATAAACTATTGATATATAAGTATATAACACTTTTATGACAAATTTCATATCTTTTTGTAGTGTGATCATGCTCTTGATTCTTGAATTCTATTTATTTATAAGGGAATGATATTTATCTTTCCCATTTGTTTTTTCCGCTAATTATTTGACACATATACATTTTTTCATTTAATAAAAAACTCTCACTTTTTGCTGCAAAACTTATTTACATTTTTACTCTTGATGGTTGCTTCTATCATTTCATTAATAAGGGGTAAATACGTAAATAAACTTTGCAGCAAAAAGTGAGAGCTTTTTATTATATATATATATATATATAGAAATTTTCCTATGAGAATGCCCTAATAGAATTATATAAGGACATTAAATATGAGCCACTCGTTTTACATACTTTGACTTCGTATGTATACATTTGTCAAATCACTTTTATAAATAAGTGGCTCACATTCAATATCCTTATAAAGTTATATAAGGATGTCCTGATAGGAACGAGACCATATATATATATATATATATATATATATATACTTGAAAGTAAAATTTTTATTAAATGAAAAAGTGTATACATGTCAAAAATTTTATTTGTAATAAGTGAGAAAGGTAAATTTGAAAGGTAAATGAGAAAGGTAGATAACATTCCCCTTTATATATATATATATATATATACTTGAAAGTAAAATTTTTATTAAATGAAAAAGTGTATACATGTCAAAAATTTTATTTGTAATAAGTGAGAAAGGTAAATTTGAAAGGTAAATGAGAAAGGTAGATAACATTCCCCTTTATTTATTAGATGAAGGGAACCTTTCAATATTTCTTTAAGAGTATTATTTTATTTGTAAATATTCCTTCAAAATTGATTTTGATGGTGCCCGTATCTTGGAAGGATGGAACTTGAATTATTATATATTCTTCTAAATTTTCGTTAAATTAATAATTAAACAGATCTTACTCCAAAACTATTGTTAATATTTCAACTGTATACTTTAGTTTTCGTGAGGACCAATCGATAGTTATTGGAAAATATAATATATATATATATATATATATATACTACCTTCGTTTTTCACGAGCTATATGTCTTTGTTTTTCCCTGCATAAACTAATAAAATTTATGCTAAATAAACGCTGAAATATATAGTCAATCGCGTATAATGAATAATACGGTGTGTCTACTCTCACCTAAGATTCCTTCAGAAATAGAATATGTAACCTGACTCAACCTATGTATTATCTATGTGTAAATTAAAGTCAAAATTATAAATTTTAATATTGTGTCAGTGTGTTTAATTTATTTGTTGAATTATTAATCTCACATGGTCGATCAGATGATGAAGAATGGCAATGCTGACCACCTTGGTTGACCTAATATGTTATAGTTAGGCCAGTTAGCTAGGGTCAATTACTGTGTTAATTACTTCTACATAAAACGTGAGTACCACCCTATATCGATCAGTTTAGGCTTAAACAAAGTATCAAGATGATAAGGACAATTTTTGAGAAATTAAGATAGAAATTCAAAGAGAAAGAAGAAGTAAAGAGCATAGACGAGAGAAACAGGGGAGATATATACTAATCAATTCCATAATCTT
The DNA here is from genome assembly GCA_035582765.1 of Acer negundo. Taxonomy (NCBI): domain Eukaryota; kingdom Viridiplantae; phylum Streptophyta; class Magnoliopsida; order Sapindales; family Sapindaceae; genus Acer; species Acer negundo. Next base: position 31,339,775 of record CM069238.1, read on the forward strand.
TAATTCAATAGTTCATAACCATATATAGCCACAAATAGAACAACAATGCCCAAATAATAATGATGAAACAATCATGCTGCACAACAGTACTATAACTTATCCATTGGAGACCACTAAAGCACTAACTACCCAACTAAGCACTAACTAACTTGACCAAGCCTTTCTCTTGCACGTATTCTACACAACTGGCATATATCAGAAGTCTAAGTTTAAATATTATATATATATATATATATATAATATTTTTACTGTACATAAAATATATCAGAATAAAGAATGAAAAATTATATATATATATATACGGAGATTTTCCTATGAGGATGTCCTGATAGAATTATATAAGGACATTGAATGTGAGCCACTCGTTTTACATACTTTGACTTGGTATATATGTACTTGTCAAATCATTTTTAATAAATTAGTGGTTCACATTCAATATCCTGATAAAATTATATAAGGATTCCCTGATAAGAACGGGACCGTATATATATAAGTCTATAAATTCTTAATTCAAATGACTTTTCAATTAAAACAGACCAGGGGAAGCTTGTGAAATAAATTATTTAATTTTGAGAAGTCAATTGCTTGCTTAATAAAGTGAATAAATTAAGAATAAACACTTTATATTTAAGTTTTCTACATTTATGAGAATATTTTCCGAACATAAAATTAAGTTTTGCTACCTTAGAATACAGGCCGGCCTGGTCAAGTATGTTTTATACGAATAAAATATTAAACAATACCCAGAATAATGTTAGAAATGGAGAGGAAATAATAAAAATTTGTGGGTGTTACTGCTATATTTCATGTGTTGAATAAATAAAGTGAATTTAATGAAATATATATATATATATATATATATTTATATATTTATATATTACATCAGACATAATCTAGTGTACTTGCTCTTAAAGTAGAAATAAAAAATGTAATACAGAAATCTCATATATGGTAATGTAAAGTAATGTTCTATAATCATCATCATTCATCCCACCAGTACCATCCACCAATGAATTCACCATTATAATATATATATATATATATATATATATATATTATATACACTACGTACTAAAACACAACACGCATGTTCTTCACTTTTTCTATATGGTTAATTATGATTTTCGTGGATGATCCGGATCAGATTAGATGTGATCATAAGCTAATTAGTTAGATCTTATCATCAATGTACAACATGAATGTTCACAAATTAAATACATTTTCTTATACTGTTATTAATAATTTAATCAGGTGGTAAGAGTTTGGTTGCGTGCAAATGAGGATGATGATGTTACATGATCATATTAAATAGTCATTATATATACAAGCAAATGGATAAACATTACCAGAATCAGTGAATGTCTTTCTCTTTACATCTACATGACATCAAAGGTACCTCCAATACATAGCTAGCGGACAAAAATGTAAATAAACTATCACTCGAAACAATATAATATAAAGAAACAGGAAAATCATAAGCTGCAGAGTCCATTCACATTCGTGACAATTGTATGAATGGTTTTACGATCTGAACAATCTATCCGCACAAAAATAATTAGAGAGTATCGACATTTATATTTAAGAATGACTCGATTAAACATATCCAAAAAATTGAAGAAATTAATCCGATGATCAGTACACACATACACAAAAAGACATGCCTTAATTTAAACGTGGTATGGTATATTTAACTACAAATTATATCTATATATGGAACTACAACTTCAGTTGACTTGCCTCTCTTTAGTAAATTTTCTCTGGTGAGTATACAACTTATAACATACTTATAGTACAAGTGTCATATTATCTACTTTTTAAATTATCAACCATAACTGATTGTATGTACATAGGAAAAGTGATAATATGGCACTTGTACTATAATTATGTTATAAGTTGTGTACCTACCAGAGAAAAACCACACTTTTTAGTGCCTTTCCAAACTCTAGTGTGGACCCAAACCAACCCAATTAAATAGGAAAATATTGAAATAAAAAATAAGGCTTAAAAAAACTAAAACAAAAACAAAATCTGACCAAACCGATTAAATCAATAGTCTGTAAGGTTACAAAGCACGTTTTGGAATGTAATTCCCACAGTATAAACAACAATGGAACTCGAATTCAAGCTCTAACGGAGTTGTTGAAAGGGGAAGTGTTATTTGATTTGATTTGTGATATTATATTGAAATGAATGACCTAATCACATTTTGCATATTAATATAATATAGCGAAAAATTGCATTAAAGTACCTAGACGTTTGCTAATATTGCAATTAGATCATACTTTTAGCAAGATGACAAATCAATACCCTTGACCAAACATTGACCGTTAGAGTTACCTTGGCTTTTTTAGAACATAAGGGTAATAAGGTCATTTACTCTTAAAAGAAAAGGAAGAAACAAAAATCTTAAAAATAAAATTCTAGGTAAGATTAAAAATCCAGAATTTCGTTCATAGATTTTTATGGAAACTGAATCTCTCTCCCTATCAATTTCTCTAATTTTATTTCAACAATAATCACATAGTCTTTTTTATCTTTCTTGTTCTCTATCATCTATGGCAACCCACATGAGAATCGATAAACCTAAGCGAAGTATCGTTGATGCGATCTAGAAGAAATCAACGATTTTGAAGACCACGAAGAGGGGTTGAATCCAACGGTTGTGGGTGTTTTAAGGGACTTTTGTTTTTGGTTTAGTGGAAGAAAAACAACACTGATGGAGGAAATATTTATTAGACCAGATGATTTCACTCTTTTTTTTAGTCAGTGAAGTGTGTTTGGTGATGTTGAATCAGTGGTGTTGAAATGTTTTTATCAATTATGTGTCTATATTTAAGTGAAGTATGTGGGTTTGTGTGGGTCTCTAGAGAGACTTTGTTTGTGAGTGCCTGAGCGCATACAAGGTGCTTGATGATTTTGGTGAGAGAAGTGAAAGTGAGGGAAGAAGAACTAGAAGCCTATAAGATGTGCATCGTATCAGTTGGAAAAAAAAAATTTATACACTTTTGAATTTAAAAAAAAAAAAACAAGAAGGAAGAAGTTGCAGTGAATGAAGGCAAATATGTGTTTAATGAAGAAGAAGACTTGGCTTATCAAAAAAATCGTATTTTTTTTTTTACTTTTTTTTTTAAATTTCTAATGATTATAATAATTATGTCAAAAACATGATTATAATAATTGAAAAATATGTTTCTCAGGGATAATTTGGATATTTCGTAAAATTTGACCAGTCAACTACTAACTCTAACGGTCAATAGTTTGGTCAAGGGTATTAATCAGTCTTTTTAATAAAAGTGTAATCTGGTTGTAATTTTAACGAATGTCAGGGTACTTTAGTGAATTTACCCAATATAATAATATAATCATTAGTGTAAGTCGCCGTAGACTACCATATTTTTCCTGCAACATAAATTAGCTCTCTCTAGCTCTTGCAGCAGAAGTTTTTGAATTCAATTTCATTATTAATGGCTAATAAGGTTTATCCAAAGCCACCCTTATTTTCTCCGATTGTTTATCCTGTCGAAAACTATGACAAGATCGAAGTGCGGCAACGAAGCTTTTCTCATGGATCTCCGCGGCCAAGTTCTCTTCACTATACGCAGAAAGGTACAACACATGATTTTTATGACCTTTTTTTGATTCTTTAAAGAGTTTTTATTTATTAATCGAATCTGTGTTAATTACTTCTTCATAAAACATGAGTACCACCCTGTATCAGTTTAGGCTTAATCAAAGTATCAAGTCTATCTATAAATTATATATATATATATATATATATGTGTGTGTGTGTCTATAAATTCTTAATTCAAATAACTTTTCAATTAAAAGCAGACCAGGGGAAGCTTGTGAAATAAATTATTTAATTTTGAGAAGTCAATTGCTTGCTTAATAAAGTGAATAAATTAAGATTAAACACTTGTAGAAAGTCCGCAATCCACAGTCACCCAAACCACAGTCACACACATAGATAATAAGAGCAATAAGAAGAAAAAGAAACGACACGAGAAATTTTACGTTGTTCAGTAGAATCCTACGTCCACAAAACGCACCTACACTCAATGTTGAGAATTTGAACCGATGAATACGGAAACGAAATGCCTAATATTCGTCCATAACTCATAGTAATTAACGTCTATAACAAAAAAAATAAAATGAGAGTAAATAAACAATCACGCAACACAAGATATACGTGGAAAACCCAATCGAGTAAAAAACCACGGTCCATCAGGACAACAAAAAAAGTCTCACTATATGAAAAATTGCTACAACCATATACTTCAGAATTCTCTCTCACATCTCAACCCCAAATCACAGAGCTTTACTAAGTCTCCAAGCTCACAAACCGAGCTTTACATCAAGACTCTCAGCTCATAAAGCTCACAAGATCCTCAACAAGAACACCCCCCCCCCCCCCAATATCTCGTAGGTCTCCCATGAATATCACCCACGGATCTTTAACTTAATCCACTAATATTCCTCATATCCCTCTCCGGATATTTCTTGTGATCTCCCCCAGATCTCACCACTCTCTGATGTTACATGGTAGTTCTTTTGCTCCACGCCCTTAATCTAATAACATAGATATTATGTATATTTATACTAGTTATACGAAATTTGAAACCAACAAGGAAATCTTCTGTTACATGTACAAGTCTTCCTAATCCATGCAAAGTCCTACTCCTTTTTGCTCAAGACTTTCCTGTTCAACACAAAGAGAAACGTTTTTCCTTTTCCACAAAAGATTTCATGTTCTACACATTTTCCTGTTTCACACCGCAACTTTCGTCATTACCACGGTCTGAGCCGCGCTGCTGCAATATGTAGCCTACGCCCTGAATTGCGGAACACCTTCTAAACATGACCTCTCAAAATGTTGCGGTTTGTGTTTGTTGCCTCTATCTCACTCCACACTGTAATAAATCACTAGAATCTACCACTGCTTGTGCCGCGGTACATGCTTCTTGCCTCAGCCGCGATCTACACTACGGTTCTTCTCAGATTTCCATTCTTCTGGCTTCTTCAGTTTTCAAGCCTTTTTCAAAACACCATTTCCGACTTCTAAACTTTTTCCCATGTCTCTAGGAAGTTTCACATCAATTGAGTCTCGTTTGGTTCTTATTGGGTTCACTTGAGAATACGAGCCAAAATCTAACAATTCTCCCCTTGGCAAATATTCTAAGACCTTTGTCCATAGCCGCGACTCTCCATACTGAGAATCATCATACCCTATCAAAAGGTATAACCACTTAGGAACGAACCATCCTAAGATTTTTTTTTTGTTCCAGCACCATATTGAAATAACTGGCTGAAATTGTGGTGTAACTCCTCATGTTAGATTTTCAAGGAGTTCGTCAGCCATCGACATCCTTGCCCACCACACACATTACATCACTTTCTCACCAATGCCCTGTGCGCAATTGTGGACCACTAGCAACAACATATCCTCTTCGATGGCCAGTGGAGAAACCTGCTGAAAAAAAAAAAAATGTCATTGTATCACCCAATTCGGTGAAAGACTTGCTGTTAGTATTGGGAGTACTTTGCCGGATAAGCCTCACACTACACCAAAGTCTATGAGCATTGAAAAAAGTTTTTTTTTTTTTATCGCCTTGTGTAACCTAAATCGGATCTCCATGACTCCTACTATCACAAGCCAAACTTCTTCTTCATCGAATTCTTCCTTTCATCAAACCATAACAATTTCGAAACCGCTTTCAAGACGTATCTCCTTTGCTAAACTAATACTAGGCAACCATGAATCATCATCCCAATACCATCAAGTCCTCCATATGATATCCTGTAAAGACTTGAAATCGTCATCGTCATCGTCATCGCCTAACCATAGGGCTCTGATACCAATTGTTGAGAATTTGAATTGATAAACGCAGAAACGAAGTGCCTAATATTCGCTCATAAATTATAGTAATTAACGTCTATAGTAGAAAAATAAGATGAGAGAAAATAAATATTCACATAACATAAGATATATGTGGAAAACCCAAATTGGGTAAAAAAAACCACGGGTCATCAGGACGATAGAGAAAGTTCCACTATATGAAAAATTGTTACAAGACCCCAAACCAGAGAGCCTTTCCAAGTCTCCAAACTCACAAACTGATCTTTACATCATGACTCTTAGCTCACAACAATCACAAGATCCTCACCAAGAACAACACCTCTCCTAACACCCCCACCCCCCCTCCCCCCCACCCACCCAAAAAAAATCCTATAGGTCTCCCCTGAATATCATCCACTGATCTCTAACTTCATCCACTGATATTCCCTAGATTTCTTGGGGTCTCCCATGGATCTCACCACTCTCTGATATTACATGGTGTTTCTTTTGCTCCATATCCTTAATCTAATAACATAGATATTAGGTCTATTTATACTAGTTACATAAAGTTTGAAACCAATAAGAAAATCTTCTCTTACATGCACAAGTCTTCATATTCCATTCAAAGTCCTACTCCTTTATGCTTAAGACTTTCATGTTCAGCACAAAGAGAAACTCTTTCATTTTCCATAGAAGATTTCATGTTCTGTACGTTTTCCTGTTTCACGCCGTAACTTTCGTCATTATCGCAGTCTGGGTCATAGTCTGCAGCCTATGCCCTGAACCGCAGAACACCTTATAGACATGACCGCTCAAAATACCGTGGTTTGTGTATGTTGCCTCTATCGTGCTCCACATTGCACTGAACCACTGAAATTTACCACTGCTTGTGTCGCGGTACATGTTTCTTGACTTGGTCACGGTCTACATCGTGGTTCTTCCCAGATTTCCATTCTTCTATCTTCTTCAGTCTTCAAGCCTCCCTCAAAACACCATCTCCGACTTCCAAACATTTTTCCACTTCTCTAGGAAGTTTCACATTAATTGAGTCTTGTTTGGTTCTCATTGGGTTTACTTGAGAATATGAGCCAAAACCTAACACTCAATCCACTCTGAGAGTTGATTACAAAATCTCTACAAGTTGCTCTCAACCTCTCTTACTATTTTCTACACACCTATAAGCATAGGGAAATAATAGATTTACATGGGAGCACTAGGGTGAGTCAAAACACTAAATGAGTCATTTTTTTCCAACACAAGATTTCATGTTTTGCACAAAATCCGTTGTCACCACGATCTGGGCCGTGGTATGTATCCCACGACCTAAACCACGGTCTTCCTCTGTTTTTCACCGCTCAGAAAACTGCAGTGTGTGCTTCACACTTACGGCCTTGGTAAAATCTCTAGAATTCATCGCGGTATGTACCGCGCTCTCCCCATGGTTACATCTCTAGAATTGACTGTGGTCTATACCGCGGTTGGTGCCCCACGGTCTATGTCGCGATATCCTGTGGACTTGCACTTCTTCGGCTGTTTCTGGCTTCACATATCCCAACAACACTTTATATCCAAGTTGTCTACATTTATGTATATATTTTCTGAACATAAAATTATGGGGTGTATTCAATCAAGATTTGATTGGATTTGATTGGAATCTATAAGATTTTAAAAATCTGGGTGTATTGGATTTAGATTTGTAAAGAATTCATCAAAGTGTAAGGGTATTCAATCCAGACTTTAAAGGATTCCAATGAAATTTAGGCTATTCAATTCAAACTTGCAAGAAATTTAAACAAATCTGGGTGTAATAAAAAATCATGGATTTGGATGGATTTGTTTAAGTGATGGATTTGGATGGACTTTAAAATGGAAACCAAATCTTACCATATACCCACAGATTTCATACACACACTATCTCTCTTTCTGGCTTTTTATCTCAGCATTTCGATTTACACCTCTTGACTACGAGCCACACCACATGCTCTCTCTCCCTTCACAGCCTCTCCAAAATCCTTGCAATTTCATTGACAATGTCTTGAATATCAGATTGTGAACCAAACAGCATTTGACATTCTCTTATTGGTTGGAAAACTATATATAGAACTTATAAAAAATAAAAACATATGAGAATCATAAGAATTTCTCCATATATTATAATCACATTCTAAACATGATTACATCATCAAATCAAAAAAAAAAAAAAAAAAAAACCATGATCATTCCATTAATCCAATCAAAAACTCAGAAAAAAAAAATGAAAAAATGAAAAAACTCAACCGATCTGTCTATAACCCAAAACAGTCAGCAACACCAGCTCTAGTTCTTGTTTTGTTTTCACCACAGATATCCTTTGCAACACCCATTGATTATATTGAAAGAAGAAAAATGCAGATCTGGGTAAAAGTGCAATGTAGCTAGTTGTAATTTGATCAAACGTTTGGTGGGTGGAGATTTGTGTATTTGTTTGAGAATTTTTTTAGGTTGTTTGGTGGATAGAGATCTCTAATGGATTAGTGTGAGAATGATGAAGATGTTGTTGAGGACGAGATTGAGGAGAAGAAAATGTTGAGATTGAGGAGAAAAAAGACGTTGATAACGATTGATATTGAAAGAAGAGAAATGCAGATCTGGGTTATGCCCAAACCTGCCATAAAATAATAATAATAATAATAATAAAAAGGAGAAAAATGCTTTTGTTTTGTTCTTTAATTTTTTGTTCGATAATGAAGATTGGAGAATAAAATATTGTCTGATGATTGAAAAAAAAGTTATATGCGTTCACAGATTTCCCACAATGTTTATCTGAATTCAACTAGACATACCGTAAATAGAGGAGCATATAAGAAAAATTAGCATCTATTGCAAATATCATTTTTTGGAAATGTTTTTTTTTTTTTTTTTTTTTTTCAAGACAAATCCATCAATTTCCATGTAAAAGTCCAACAAACTACAACCAACTCTTTACAAAAATCCGACAAAATCTATATGGAATCCATGGATTTGTGAATTCCACTGAAATTCATAATTTAAAACAAATCTATCAAACTCCAACGAAATTTTAATTGATTACACCCCTTTGAGTTTTGCTACCTTGGAATTCAGGCATGGTCAAATATGTTTTATACGAATAAAATATTAAACAATACCTAGAATGTTGTTAGAAGAGTAATGTTATACAACTCCAAATTTCAACCAAAATGATGTGTCAAGTGAGTTGTCATCACCACACATAACATTGGATGATGTGGTCAATGAAAAAACCACTTGCTATATTATTTAGGTTGAAATTTGGACTAAATTTTTAGACTATCTATCATTAGTGTTGTTAGAAATGGAGAGGAAAGAACAAAAAATTTGTGGGTTGTTACTGTCCAATAAATAAAGTGATTAGTTAATCATGTCAAGTGGCGTAAATTTAATTATATATATAGGACATAATTTAGTGTAATTTCTCCTAAAGTAGAAATACAAAATGCAATACAAAAATCTCGTATATGGTAATGTATAGTAATGTGCTATAATCATCATCATTCATCCCACCAGTATTATCCACCGATGAATTCACCATTATAATATGTGTATATATATATATAAATTTTCCAATCAGTGCGCACCGATAGAATTATATAAGGACATTGAATGTGAGCTGCTCGTGTTACATACTTTGACTTGATATATATGCACTTATCAAATTACTGTTATAAATAAGTGACTCACATTTAATATCCTGATAAAGTTATATCAGGATGCACCAATAAGAACGAAACTGTATATATATACACTACGTACTATAAAACACAACATACTTGTTCTTCACTTTTTATATATGATTAATTATAATTTTCATCGATGATCGATCTGGATCAGTTTAGAATATTAGATGTGATCATCAGCTAATTATATAATTAGTTAGACCTTAACATCAATATAATGTACAGCTTCTATAAAAAAAAATTAAAATAAAAAATAAAAAACATCAATGTACAGCATGAATGTTAACAAATTAAATACATTTTCTTATACTGTTATTAATAATTTAATCAAGTGGTAAGAGTTTGGTTGCACGCAACTGAGGATGATGATGTTTCATATATGATCAGATTAAATATTGTCATTATATATACAAGCAAATGGTAAAGGAATAAACATTACCAGAATCAGTGAATGTCTTTCTCGATCTTTACATCTACATGACATCAAAGGTACCTCCAATACACAGCTAGACCTAGTGGACAAAAATGTAGATAACCTATCACTCGAAACTATATAAAGAATCAGGAAAATCATGATAAGCTGCAGAGTCCATTCACATGTAGCTAGTTTCTCTTATATATTCAAATTAGTGATAATTGTACGAGTGGTTTCACGATCCGAACAATTTATCCGTACAAAAATAATTAGAGTATCGATGTTTACATTTAAGAATGACTCAACTAAATATGCCCAAATAATTGAAGAAATTAATTTGGAGATCAGTACACACTGCACATACACAAAAAGACATATCTCTATTTGAGTTTTGTAGAGTTATTTGGTTGAACTTTTGAGATTGTCTATTTTAAATTTAATAGAGGTCAGTATTTAAATCTCTATTAAAAAAAAAAAAAGGATGAACTTCTCCAAATAGACTTTTTTTTTTTCCCAACTAAATAATTATAATTTTTTTTTCAAAAACTCTATTTCTAATAGATCTACCAATTCAATTAACCTGCCTTTCCTTAGTGCCTTTACAAACTCTAGTGTGGATCCAAGCCAACCCAATTAAATAGGAAAATGATGGTTCCATTGTCAACCACAAAATATCTTCATAAACACATGTTTTAATAAAACTTTTTTATTTCTAAAATTCTTTTACATTTAATTACTTAAAATATATAGCTTTATTATTAGAAATTAAATTTACTTTATAAACCCAAATAATATATACTTAATCAAACTCAACATCAATCAGGAAATATAATTTTTTTTTTCCACATATAGTCAATGAATGAATGAACAAATAATTGATTTCATAGATTCTTTTCATTTTTATTATTGTTCTGTGATTAAATAAAAAATTGTTACAATTATAGTCTTGTAGAACTTTTTTTTTTTTTTTTTAAATCAGTTGTAGAACTCGATCAAGTCTATATGGTTGTCAAAAACAACTCGCTCACTCACTTTACTTTAATTCAATTACAAATTCTTATTAATTTAAAGTTGGTGGATGAATTTAAAAAAAAAAAAAAACGGATTTTTAAATGGAAAAAAAAATTGATTTGTTTAGTGATTGAAAAATAGGTTTTTTTTTTTAAAGATAAAATAAGCTGTATATTATTGTTGTTTAATTATTATTGTTGTTGTTTTCCGTAACGTTGATTAAGTGTGTAAATCATTATGGTTTTTTTATGTAATTCAATATATTGATTCCGTAAGTAATAACGAAAAAAATAAAATTAGTTTTAGAGTTGAATTTGTATTTTATTTTTACTCAAGTAAAATATTAATTACAAGATTTGTTTTATTAATTTTTTTTTTTTTTTTTTACACTGGTGGAAGCAAATGAAGAGAAATGAGTGTGATGAGAAAAAATATATATTTAAAAAAATAAAAATAAAAATAAAAAAAACACTTAAGGGATAGTTTTGGTATTTTAAAAGGTATAGGAAGTAAAATTAATAATTTTAAATTTTTTTAATATGGGTGTAGAAAGATATTTTATGAGTAAAAATAGAGCAATCCATAGGAAAATATTGAAATTTAAAAATTAGGCTTTAAAAAAACAACAAAAACAAAATCTGATCAAACCAATTAGGTCAATAGTCTGCAGGGTTACAAAACACATTTTGAAATACGATTCCCACGGTATAAACAAGAGGTTACATACTTTATGATTTTAATGGACAGCAATGAAACTCGAATCCAAGCTATCACAGAGTTGTTGAGGGGTAAGTATTATTTGATTTGATTTGTGATATTATATTAAAATGAATGGGATTTGTGATATTATATTGAAATGAATGACACAATCACATTTTGCATATTAATATAATCATTAATGGAAGTCGGTGCAGACTATTGTAATATTATATTGAAATGAATGACATAATCATATTTTGCATATTAGGAGTTTATTCGAATTTATATATATATATATATATATATATAAATTTTCCTATCGGTGCGCACCGATAAAATTATATAACGATATAGAATGTGAGCCATTTATTTTACATATTTTGACTTGGTATGTATACATTTGTCAAATCACTGTTATAAATGAGTGACTCACATTCAATATCCTAATAAAGTTATATCATGATGCACTGATAGGAACGTGACTGTATATATATATATATACGGTTCTTTTCTCCTCAGTACGTCATAATATAACTCTATCAGTGCGTTGTATGTGAGCCATAGATTATAGAGAAGTTTTGACAAGTGCATATACGTTTAGTCAAAGCATGTAAATCTAATTGTCCACATCCAACGTCACTGATGAAATTATATCATAATGCACTGATTTGAAAATTTTCCAATATATATACATCGGACATAATCTAGTGTACTTTCTCTTAAAGTAGAAATACAAAATGCAATACAAAAATCTAGTATATTGTAATGTAAAGTACTGTGCTATAATCATCATCATTCATCCCACTCATCCCACCGGTACTATCCACCGATGAATTCACCATTGTAATATATATATATATATATATATATATAAAAATTTTCGTATTAGTGCGCACTGATAGAATTATATAAGGACAATGAATGTGAGCTATTCGTTTTACATACTTTGATTTAGTATGTATGCACTTGTCAAATTACTGTTATAAATGAGTGGTTCACATTCAATATCCCAAAAAAATTATATCAGGATGCACCGATAAGAACAGGACTATATATATATATTATATACACTACGTACTATAAAACACAACATGCTTGTTCTTCACTTTTTCTATATGATTAATTATGATTTTCGTGGATGATCGATCTGGATCAGATTAGAATATTAGATGTGATCATCAGCTAATTATATAATTAGTTAGACCTTAACATCAATGTACAGCTTCTATCAACAAAAAAAAACATCAATGTACAGCATGAATGTTAACAAATTAAATACATTTTCTTTTACTGTTATTAATAATTTAATCAAGTGGTAAGAGTTTGGTTGCATGCAACTGAGGATGATGATGTTTCATGATCAGATTAAATATTGTCATTATATATACAAGCAAATGGTAAAGGAATAAACATTACCAGAATCAGTGAATGTCTTTCTCGATCTTTACATCTACATGACATCAAAGGTACCTCCAATACACAGCTAGACCTAGTGGACAAAAATGTAGATAACGTATCACTCGAAACTATATAAAGAATCAGGAAAATCATGATAAGCTGCAGAGTCCATTCACATGTAGCTAGCTTCTCTCATATATCCAAATTAGTGATAATTGTACTAGTAGTTTCACGATCCGAACAATTTATCCGTACAAAAATAATTAGAGTATCGACGTTTGCATTTAAGAATGGCTCAATTAAACATGTACAAATAATTGAAGAAATTAATTTGTGATCAGTACACACCGCACATACACAAAAAGACATGTCTCTATTTGAGTTTTGTAGAGTTATTTGGTTGAGTTTCTGAGATCGTCTATTTTAAATTTAATAGAGGTCAGTATTTAAACCTCTATTAAATTTTTAAAAAAAGTCTACCAACTAAAAAATTATAATTTTTTTTTTCAAAAGCTTTATTTCTAATAGATCTACCACTTCAATTGACCTGCCTATCCTTAGTGCCTTTCCAAACTCTAGTGTGGACCTAAACCAACCCAATTAAATAGGAAAATGGTGGTTCTGTTGTCACCCACAAAATATCTTTATAAACACATGTTTTAATAAAAAAAATTTATTTCTAAAATTCCCTTACATTTAATTACTTAAATTATATGGCCTTATTATTAGAAATTAAATTTACTTCATAAACCTTAATAATATATACTTAATCAAACCCAACATCAATTAGGAAATATAATATTTTTTTCCACATATAGTCAAAGAATGAATGAACAAATAATTTATTTCATGGATTCTTTTCATTTTTATTATTGTTTTGTGATTAAATAAAAAATTGTTGCAGTTATAGTCTTGTAGAACTCTTTTTTTAAAAAAAATCAGTTGCAGAACTCGATAAAGTCTATATGGTTCTCAAAAACAACTCACTCACTCACTTTACTTTAATTCAATTACAAATTATTATTAACTTAAAGTTGGTGGATGGATTTTTAAAAATAAAAAAATAAATTTTTAAATGGAAAAAAAAAATTGATTTGTTTAGTGATTGAAAAAATAAGTTTTTTTTTTTAAAAAAAAGATAGAATAAGCTGCATATTGCTGTTGTTTAATTATTATTGTTGTTGTTTTCTAAGATGATGATTAAGTGTTTAAACCATTAATTATCAGGACGTGAGTCTGCTCTTTTGTATCGCATCTTCTTGTTCTCCTGTTGTTTTGGATGTGTGTTGATGGGTTTAGGTTGCTGCGTTTTGCTTGTTTGTTGGGGTCATGTATGCCGCTATTGGTTGCTTTTGTTTTTGCTTTTATTGTATCTTTAATAAAGTTAGCTTTTTCAAAAAAACAAAGTGTGTAAACCATTATGGTTTTTTATGGTTTTCTAATGTAATTCAATACATTGATTCCGTAAGTAACAATGAAAAAAGTATAATTATATTTCGTTTTTACTCAAGTAAAATATTAAATACAAGATTTGTTTTATTAATTTTTTTTTTTTATGCTATGGTGGAAGCAAATGAAGAGAAATGACTATGATGAGAAAAAATATATATTTAAAATTAAAAACAAAAAAAAAAAAAAAAAAAAACACTTAAAGGATAGTTTTAGTATTTTAAAAGGTATAGGAAGTAAAATTAATAATTTTAATTTTTTTAATATAGGTATAGGAAGATATTTTGTGGGTAAAAATAGAACAACCCGTAGAAAAATATTGAAATTTAAAAATTAGGCTTTAAAAAAACAACAAAAACAAAATCTGATCAAACCAATTAGGTCAATAGTTTGCAGGGTTACAAAGCACATTTTGAAATACGATTCCCTCGGTATAAACAAGAGGTTACATACTTTATGATTTTAATGGACAGCAATGAAACTCTAATCCAAGGTATCACAGAGTTGTTGAAGGGGCAAGTGTTATTTGATTTGATTTGTGATATTATTTTGAAATGAATGACGCAATCACATTTTGCATATTAATATAATCATTAATGTAAGTCGGTGCAGACTATTGTAATATTATATTGAAATGAATGACATAATCATATTATGCATATTAAGAGTTTGTTTCATATAAAAATGGTTTACATACCAAAAATCGTTGACATGACAATAATGTTAAGTGACTTACTTTCTATATTACATAAAGAGAGACTTGATAAACAAATCAATTCAAAATTTAGTCTTCAATATTTCTGTTTTAAACACATTTATTTTTAATGACATGTCCAACTTTTATTATTTTTTTATATTTTATTTTCTTACCTAAAATTGATGAAAAATTAATTTCAATTTTAAATACTTGTTAAGTCTATTGAAAAAATGGTTGTGCAACAGGCTGTTTAAAAATATACGGTTATGTTAACAATGTTTAATTTTTTTTTTTTTTGTTTCTACATCAACGTGAGGTTGAATACGTACAATTGCATTGGAAATACATTTTTTAATAAATCGTCTATTTATCATAGCCTTTTTTTTTTCACAAGCCACTCTTGCATTAGAAATGTTCTAAGAGCAAAAAATGGCATGTATACCAATAATTGTTGATATGGCAACAACGTCAAGAGACTTGCTTCCTATGTAGTATAAATATGGACTTGATAGACAATCAACTTAAAATTTGGTCTCCAAAGCTTCTACTTAAAACACATTTTGTTTTAATGACCTGTCCAATTTTATTTTCTATTTTCTTTTTTATTTTATTTCTTTATAAAAAATAGATAAAAAATTAATGTCAATTTTAAATGTTTATTGAGTTAACCAAAAAAAGAGTTGTGCACCAGAGCGCCTGAAAGTAGACGGTCATGTTAACAATGTCTATTTTTTTTTTTTTTTTTTGAAACGTCAGCTTAGGTTGAATATACATCTAAATAAAAAAGTGGTCTTCAATGCTTCACTTGTATAATATATGTTTTTAATGACATGTCAATTTATTATTAGTCTCCTCAAATATACTTTAGAATTGTTGAATAAAATAAGGTAAAAGATAAAAGTGGTTATTGACTGGACCAACAAGACGGTCGTCCAACAGACCGTCTGAAATCAGAAAGTCATGTTGACAACCTCTAAAAAAAAGGTTGTCACCTCAGCTTGAAATTGTATTAGAGAGGTTGCATTGGAGATGGATTTTTTTAGTAAAATGGATGTCCATCCTACGTGGCATCTAATTTTTTCACAACCCACGTTATTATTGAAGATGCTTTTAGAGACAATTATTAACACAGAATGTCTATTTATCCAACATGTATCTTTTTTTTTTTTTTTTTCACAAACAACGTTTATATTGAAGATGCTCCAATATAATATAATATAATCATTAATGTAAGACGGCGTAGACTACCATAAATGAGCTCTCTTAGCTCTTCAGCAGATGTTTGTGAATTCAATTTCATTATTAATGGCTATTAAGGTTTATCCAAAGTCACCCTTATTTTCTTCTCACTATACGACCTCAAGAAGAGAGACATTCACTATATGGATGAAATCTCTTGTATGCCATACCAACGGTTGCACTGTGTTCGATTCAAATGGTCAGATTGTTTATCGTGTCGAAAACTATGACACGAAGTGCAGCAACGAAGTTTTTCTTATGGATCTCCGCGGCCAAGTTCTCTTCACTATACGCAGAAAGGTACAATTTATGACCAATTTTTTATTCTCAATAGGGTTTTTATTTATCAATCGAATTAGGTTTATTATTATTATTATTATTATTATTATTATTATTATTACTATTGCAGAAGACACTGGTTTTTGGAAGGTGGGATGTTTATAGATGGAGCAGCTGCAATTATAACATAAAGGAGGAAAAGCCATGGTTTCAAGTGAAAAGATATAGCAGAATTTTTAGAGGCGATATAGCTTGTCAAATTACACTAGGGCAAAATAAATATTGGATAGAGAGATCATCAGGTCCTTGTAAAGCAGCATTTAGGATAGTAAACATCTATGGAGGAATTATTGCAGAGGTAAGCCTCGCAGGTAATTTTACGGTTTCAGATGCGGGAATGGCCGCATGTTTTTTCATGTGGGATCCTCGATTATCGGACCTTTTTTTCTTAAGGAATAAATATTATTTTCACAATAAAAATGTTTTTTTTTTTTTCATATTACAATATATAATTCAGAATTTGGGGAGACGGAAAAACTCGAATCAACGACCTCATAATATAGGTGTGAGGAGAGAATTTGAATCATTTCCTAACCTAAACTTTTCCTAAGCTTTGAAAGATCTATCAACATGTGGCAATTATGCCTTTCAAAAAAAAAAAACAAAACCTGTGACAATTACAAATTTCAATGGATAAAATTTATTTATTTTATTTTATTTCATTTATTATCCAATAAATGACCTCCTTTGATTTCTCACCTTATGTACTCTTCTTTCATTGATCCATTTAACTTCTTAAAAATTAAAAAAATAAAAAAAATTTCAAACTTCAGCTATTTGTACCGATGGAATATATTTATTTTTTTTAAAAAGCAATATTTATTTTTATTCAAGAAGAAAATACTTTTCTCAAACCCTGTCTGCTAGAGAGATGGAGTGATTGACTCAAAGCCTTGAAGCAGAGTTGAAGAAATCCAGAAAAAGAAAAAAAAAAAAAAAAAAAGATGATATGGAAAGAGCTTGACAGTAACAGCTATTTTCATTCATGAAGAAAACAAAGATTAAACAAATAGGGACAATCTGAAAATTGTCAAGTCTTGAGTTCATCAAAGACTCAAAGTTTCGGTACTTTGATGGCAGATGGATATTGGAAGATTGGATGAGTTGAAAAAAAAAAAAAAAAAAGATTGGCAGTTGAGGAAAAAAAAAAGAAGAAGAAGTTGATGAGCAGTTCATTGGTGATTGTAAAAAAAAAAATAGGGCATTAAAAAGTTTAGTGTAAATTAATTGTTTATGGGTTGTCAAAAATCCCTAATACTGATCGATAAAATACTTTAATTTGTCTAATGATCAATTTTTCTTTTATAGGTATATAATATTGGTATATTTATAGTATACTAATATACATCATCACACTTTTATCATATAAGCAGGGGCGGTTCCAACTGATTCATCTTAAGGTCAGGTGGAGCTCGTGCCCTACCTCATAATTTAAAAAAAAAAATGATTTTTCATTCAATTATATATATATATATATATATATACATATTAAATAACAAAATTATAACAATCCACCTTTTAGTAAAATTGGTATTCTGTCACTTTTTTGTATTAGTGGTAATGGTTCAAGTCCTACCATTTACTTTTTTCAAGGAAAATGAATATCTTATTTTATAAATTTAATTTTATAATGTAATTTTAATAATTTTTTAAACCTTTTTTATTTTACCATTTTTTCCAATTTTTTTCTCAAATTTTCATCTTATTCTAAAACAAAACAATTTATTTTCTCTTTTCTATCATTGTCAACTTCTTAGCTATTTCCAATTTGTGATTACTTAATTCAATTTATTTTATGTTAAATTATCTATTATTTTGAACTTTTATTATTTCTAATAGTTTTAGTTTCCAATCAATAAACCCTAAAATCTCAAATTTTAATTTATTATATTACAATAGTCTATCTATTATTATTATTCATTTTATTTTATCTTTGGTATTTTTCTTTATTTTATAGTTTTAATTTATTTCGAATCAATAAATCAATAATTTGCCAATAATTAAAAGAATAAAAAAATCAAAAACATGTCTAGTAATATTTATCAATCAATTATCTTTATATAAATTTAAAGTGAATTCATTATAAATATATATTAAAAAAAAAAATTCTTATTATAAAATTAGATTGTAATTTATTATTTTAAGAAGAATAAATATTGCAATTTTATTGTTTATGTTGTTTTTCTTATTATTACTTAATTTTTAATGTTGTGTTTCTTGTTTTTACTTTTATTTTTTTGAAAGTAAGATTATTTAGTTCATCTTGAGTAGGTGTTCTATTTGTTTTATTTTATATAAACTTCAGTATACATCAATTTTTCATTATGTAAAAAAACTCATTTTACTATGATCTTAATTTTTCATATTTTTTATAATATAATTATTATTTTGTTCAAGTACCCCACCCGGTTAAAATTTCTGGGTCCGCCAGTGCATGTAAGTAATAAATTTTTCTCTCATAGGCACACAATATAGGTATATTTATAGCATACTAATACACATCATGACACTTTTACCATGTAAGCAACATAACTTCAATCATAATAATACACATAGCAAAAGTATGACAGTGTGTATTAATATATAAATATGTCTATATTGTGTGTCTAATAGAGAAAAATTGTGTAAGTAATATAACTTTAATCATAATAATACACATAGTTAAAGTGTGATGATATGTATTAGTATGCTAAAAATTTACCTATATTATATTATGTGCCTACTAGCTAGAGAAAAATTGGTCTAACTATTATTGACAAATACATAATATAAATCTTATCCATTGAAATCTGTAATTGTCATATATCAATAGATACTTGAAAGCTTAAGAAAAGTTTAGGTAATGAGATAATTCAAATCTATAATGGAAAACCATTAAACCAACCTTATTTTATATAAAAGATAAAATCAATGGGTCGAGAGAGGCTCCTAGACTGTCAGACCTAATAATCACTATTGTAGTGATCATTAGATCCGATAATCTAGAATTCTGCACGGAAAAAGGTGTGTGATCCCTTACATGATAAATATATACATAGTAATACTAACAATCCTAATATGGTTTTGAATTATTGGTGCAGGTAAATCAAAAACAATCATCATCTGGAATTTTGTTTGGAGAAGACGTGCTAACCTTGAAGGTGGAATCTCATATTGATCATTCATTTATAGTGGCTCTTGTGATCGTCAATGGATTGATCAACCGGAAAATGTAAATATGTAACCTTCTCAACAACAATTTTGCAAAACCAGCTTGGCTGCCAATACTTTCATATTTATATTAGTCTATCTTATAAATAAAGTAATTACCTTCTGATGGTGAATATTCAGATTAACGATACTAATTACAAGCTAGCTAGCTAGCTAGGGTTTCTTTGTAGAGTTGATCTGTAATATTAATTTTATGCCAACAACAGGAAGAATAGTTATGATCAAGAAAGTTAATTAGAGTTAATTCATGAGACGTATTTTGTTGCATATCTTGGAAAAACTTGCATGGTATTATGTTTACATTTTTTTACTCAGCTTTCTATTTCAATGGGTGTAAATGTGTCATGCATGCGTGCTTCGGAAAATTCGGAGATTATATTTACAGTTTATAATTACACTCTATAAATTGTTTCTCGAGATTATTGAGATGTGTATTTTGTAGTTGAAAACAAAATTACAAGTCCGATGCGGGTAAATTAGATGAGATTGATCCGATAGCACTCCTAACACGTACACCATTAAAATTGTGTGTATTCGAGTCGGATCTCTCTCCCAAATATCAAATTATTTGTAATTATTTACAACAACCCAAAAAAAAAAAAAAAAAATCCAATGTGAGTGCATCACATAGGTGGTCTACGTGGGTAATATGTATATACAAGATCTGGACTAAACCGAGTTCGTTTTGTAATGGGCCAATATGAAGTTCAGCTTACACAATTACACCATTTCTGATTCTTTGAATTGGTAGAGGCAGCTAGTTACACACTTACACCTAAACCTAATCTGAAACACCCAAATTAAAAAAAAAAAAAATTGTGACATGGGTTGATTGACTCTTAAGAACATAATTTGTAATAATTTAATAAGACTTGTTAAGATTATCCAACGTGATTTGATGGTAAAGAACTACCATAGTACCGGCAATTTTGTTTTAAGTACAATCGGGACAATAAGTTATAGGAGAAAAATGTAGTTGTGGGAATCAAGCCGAAGAAAAAAGGGAGTTTGTAGTGCTCAATTGTGTGTCATCTTGCTCATGCTGAGAAGGAATCCTTTTAGTGTTGGTAATGCAATCCTTACCTCATACCATTTACAACATTTGCTATCTCAAATGATATCAATTGCTATTATTGATTTTCATGCATAGTGATTATTCATGATGTCTCATTGGATGGATATATCATATATGTCAATGATCTTAATGATCATCGTAAACAATCTAGATCCACAAATAGATATTGTTATTTTGTTTTTCTGTACTTTTAAATTTAAAATGAGTCATCTATTTAGTGAAAGGAACTGGCATTTATCATAATACAAAATATTATTTGATAACAAGATGGTATGTGTCAAAAAGAGTAATCTCATATGTATATCAAGTGCGGATCCAGCACCAAAAAAAAAAAAAAACGAAGGATCTTTCAACTAGTACATATAAATCATTGTATCTTATAATAGAATTCTGTGTTTTTATATATCAGATAACAATAATAAGTCATTTCGTGTACGAGTATGATACGTTTATATTTAAAAGTTTTTCAAACCTATAGAATGCATAATTGATTGAAATTGACTGGCAGACAAAAAGTAAAACCTAATTTTGGTGTTCCTAATCATCTTTGGATAGCTGCTAACTTTTTGAATGATAAAAAGGGATGATGACCCATGATGATAACTACGTATTATCAATGGTAGTGTTAATAAATTAAAGTCCATTCATTTTGCTAAAAATTCATATTCACATTATTTTATGGTTATTATCAAACAAAAGTCTAGGTAGAGAGGGATATTAAGACATAAAATCTCCATTATTATTTTTTTATTATTATTTTTTTTTTTTGACATTAAATACCTATCCACCTATATAAAACCGCTGACTTAGGAATTATTTACCCAAACCCTAAACTCATCCATTCACCAGCTAATCTACAGCCCCTGGAACAATCTCCATTAATTCTTATTAATCAATTAAACGACAAGTCATTTTAATTTCACAAAATCCTAGTATATATAATATAGTGTCGTGTGTGTATCCACATAGAACGCAATAATATTGTGCTTGCATGGATTGGACCAATAACTGTATTCTTTGAAAACAACAAAAAAAAAAGGTGATCCATTTTTTTCTTCTCCATGAGAAGAGAGAATCAATCAAGAACACCAATAACGTTATGACTGCTTTTTCCCACCAAAATCACTATATATACAATCTTACTGCTTTCAACTAAACCATTTCCTTCTAGCCTCTCTCTCTCTCTCTCTCTCTCCTCTTTAGGACTTCTCATACATAACAATGGCACAGGTAGGATTCTCTCATCTCCTATAAATTCTCTCTTATATAAGATCAATAATTGAGTATTTTTATTTCTTGCAGGTCAAGGTAGTGATGAAGATCTTGACAATGAATGATGAAAAAACAAAGCAGAAAGCCATAGAAGCTGTTGCTGACATTTATGGTAATTACATTAATTACAAGCATTTTGGCTTTGTGATTCTCTGCTTCTACTAAATTAAATCTGTGCTTATATATAAACAGGAGTAGATTCAATAGCAGCTGATCTAAAGGAGCAGAAGCTGACTGTTATTGGACACATGGACACCATTGCTATAGCCAAAAAACTTAAGAAAATTGGAAAAACAGACCTAGTGTCCGTTGGACCAGCTAAATAAGAAAAAAAAGAAGAGAAGGAAGACGAAAAGAAATAATAATAATAGGATTTGTTCTTGTAAACTTTGAATCTTAGTTCAAGTATATTGATGTCATCACTCATCAATGCATAATATATATCTAGATATGAAATGAATGCACATTGTTCTTGCGGAACGTCGCCTATTTCACACCTGAAATTCCACTTGGATTACATAAAACACTTTACTGAGTGATTTATGAAATCCATGAAGAACACTAAAAATATATAATAATAAAAAAAAACAAATTAATCATATTATCAATGTCTATGCTAGACAGCCCGGGAAAATTACAGACACCCCTCAACCTAGAACATTATGGGGCAAGACGAAAGGGCCACAAAAAGGTAAGTTTTAGAGAGAACTTATCTACTCAGCCCTTAGTTCTCATAATTGTAATGCTGCCTTTGCCTCCTTCTGTGCGGATTTTGGTTTTGCCAACGACAGGCTTCCCAGAGAAAGCTGATGTTGGAAACGTTGAAGGATCTTCAGTATTTTGCTTTGATTTTGAGGGTGGTGTGAGGATCCGCTGGTTGATGTCCTTCAGAGTAACGTCTCCATGGACTCCGCATGGCTTAATGAAGGCAAATGGGTAGGCAATTGATGAAGCTAATTTAGTTGGCGTCCGAAGAAAAGACTTCCTACCTAAAGCAAGTAGAAAAGAGAGTCAATATGATACAGTTTTTTTTTTTTTTTTTTTTTGGGCGTCTTCTTGTCCCTGACGATGTTATGAAGATAAAATGAAGTTGATTGTAAAAGTAACAATGGTAGATACAATGACAACCCAAAAGCACACATTTTAGCAACAATTATGAGAAGTTATAATCCATAATTGTTATTCCTTTCTGTGTGCAAGTGTGTGTGTATGAGAGAGAGAGAGAGATGATGATGCTCTGTTACAAATGACTTACTACAGAAAGTGTGGCTGAACTGTTGTAAAATGACAATTCAAATAGGAATAGTAGACACATTGTGTTCAATATATACCCACCCAAAAGAAGATTGAAAACGAAGAATACCTTTAAAAACAACATTCCGAGGGGTTCTAGTAACTTGCTGTTGAACCACATTAGCATCATTGGCTGGTGGTAAATTGGCGATATCTACAAGTAAAACAGTAAACCCACCTTTGTGAACTTAGCTGTGTGGATGGTGAAAATAGCACTATATGTATATTGAATGAAAAAGTAATGTAATGTACCTGAAATATCAATTTGTATATCAGATGCCCCAGACAAGTTCCTGAATCTCACATGAGAAAATAATCAGATTATAGTGGAATGCCTATCAAACTAACAAGGTATAGTCCAAAGAAGCATACATATCATCAGGGCAAAAATTCATCTCATCGTCGTTAAGGCACTCAGTAATCCACCCTTCCAATGTCTGATCTAGACCCTCATAACTGGAGGCAGACACATCTTCTGATATATTTTACAATGTGATTAGAAAACAAATAGTAAACGTTCAAGTGCATCTTTGAATCAGAACTTTGTATGAGTCAAACCTGAAAACCCATGAATCCACTGTGATGCTTCAGGTAAAACCTCTTCAACTGAGTTCTCCCTCTCCTGATCATGGAATGAAGAACATAAACATCGGCATCACTGATGGCACAGGTAATATGTAATTTGCATACCAGAACAGATCTTCCAACTTATTATTGTTTAATTCAACTGTCCCCAAGTATTCTCATCCAGAACTTCTATCATAATCAAGTGCTTTTTCTTACAGTTGTATTACTAGTCAACAATAAATGAAGCTATATTTTCAGTTTATTATATGTCCTGTAAAGATAAAATTACACAAGAAAATCCAATATTCTTGTAAAGTCACAATAAAATTTCTTAACTCTAGAAAGGTTATGATATATTAGATATGCATCCAAGAGCACTTAGGGAGTATCAGTAATCTTTACTTGTTGTACAAGAAGCATGTTTCATAAGTTCAGAAAGTAAAGAACTAAGCATCTTCCCGAGGCATGAGCCGATCAGCAGAAATACAATAATTTTTTACCTCCTTGATTAATAATGTCGGATCTATTAAGGAAAGAGAAAGGACAGAATGCTTAATGAATAAATTGATAAAACAGAAAGCTAAATCGGCTGAGACACTACATTCTAGTTAATGGTTGTTTGATGTTAAAGCTTGGTAAACTGTAATGTAACCTATATACATCAAATTAGATGAAGATCAGTGTTCTAAAAAGCGCTAGGCACTAGTCAATGGACCGGTGGAGTTAGACTGTAAAAGCGAGAGTCGAGAATGGGAGAACAGAGAGAAGAAAAAGAAAGGGTTTTTTAAAAATTGCCATTTTGACAGTCTAAATGACATCATTTTGACATTGTATTCTGTTTTAAAAATAAAATCACCTATGCCGCCTAGGTGGCGCCAATTAGGAGCTAGTCCGCCTAGGCTCGCCAATTAGCCCTTAATCAGTGCGGCTGGCAGCCACCTAGGCTGCATGTTAGAACACTGATGAAGATATGCACATTTTTATACCATGAATGACAATGTTATCCAAGTTAATAATATAAGACTTGTAGTTGAAGGAATTTAAATTTTTTATTCATAATTGAGGTTCAATGTGTAGCATTCAATCCAGGATGGGTACCAAATTCAACTCCATAAGAAATGAGTGAGCAACGATTTCAAAATAGAATGTTCAGAAAAAGAAAAGAGTGTCCAGGACTGACATTTGATTTTAGGAATGCAGATGGCAACTCATCACAGCAAAGGGAGTTATCTGCAACTTGACTATCAAATTGTAGCATCCGGCGCCTCTTTATTTGTGAAGAAGTCTCCCTACGTTCTTTTGGTTCCTTGCTCATGTTATCTGAAATACACTTCCGTATTAAATAGATTTTTTCCAGCAAACTGGGAATTTCAGTGAAAGCAAAAATATCAAAGTCAGAAAATAGTTGAGAAGAAAGCCTACAGAAATGAGTTGCCTGATAAGCCATATCCCCACACGCCCTAACAGGGGTTGTTGCCTCATCAAACATGTAGGAGAGGTCTTCCTCGTTCAAAGTCACTTCATTCAATGCGCATCCAGACATATCTGCTCAAAATATATAAGATGCGGTAAGACACAACTACTCTCTTATCTTCTCTGGCCTGAATCGCAAGTTTTATCGACATCAAGGCTTGCAAATAAATGGAGAATCGAGACGTGAACTCACCAAAATTGGAATCCTTTTCAAGACAATATCCCTCTCCATGCCAATTCCAAGGTTCACTACAATTAGCTCACAAATAAATAATTAAAAAGGTGTATATGGTAACAAACAAGCATTCCAAATTATATAAATGTAAACACAGTATCAAGCTCAAGAAATAGCCAAAGTAGAGAAATATTAATAAGGTAACACGGAATGTTAAAACTGAAGTTCAGTGAATTTTTGAATTACTCAATTCTCTTGCCTTCTCCCATCTTTTTTACTTTTGCAATGTCATAGATGATCATATATCTGATTGACATTCAAGCATTGCAAAAATGAGATATCTTCTGCATCACTGCCCTAAATCCTAAATCTAAGGATAAATGTGGACACATTATCCGTGCACAAAATTCACGTAGTATCCCCTTTATAGTTTGCCATTTTGTACATGCCACGCGTCACAATTGCATTGGAAAAATTCCAGATATGGAGACAAATGAGTCAGCACAACACAATTAACTTTGGATTCAACAATTCAACACAAAATCAACCCGTATAATTGTCATGTTATAACCGATTAAGACCCAACAATTAATACCCCCACTAATTCTGTACCCTGTTCCAGGCATTTGAACAGCAGGGTTTTTTTTTTTTTTGTTCAATTGCAGAAAAAACTCTGAAATCTTTTTCCAAACTTATCAAACCAAAAACAAATTTGATATTTGCACTGTCATTACAAACTAATGACACAAAAATCTAACTCATAAACACACACACACACACAAAACCCGATCAAATCGATATTACCACTATCATTTCAAAACTAAATCCCACAAAATATCAAATCGAACAAGTCATTACACAAATCTGAAAAAACAATTAACAACAAAAAGCCAAAAAGCCACTAAGATCATACTCGTCTCCATACAATATCAGATACTTTACCTTGACTTTGACGCTAATGCAGCCGAATGATCCATCACCATGTTGTCCTCCTCCAGGCCGCGGCCTCTGCCGCCACCACCGCCGTCTCCGGCTGCAGACATTGTCGCGGATTTCTAGGGTTTTGGGTGTTTCTGTCTCGTCTCTGCAGCCACTACAAAAAAAAAATAAGCACTGAAGAGCAGTGACATGAAACTGCACTATATCGAAGACAAGAAACGTTTTTTATCGTGTGCCTCCTGTTTTTCCTTTTATAACCCCACACTCGCGCCACCAGTGAGTCCACTAGACGCGGGGGTGTTTTCGGTAGTATAAGTACAAATATCTAGATTCTAGCCGTTTGTTTGCTGATGTGTCTGTATATTAAAGCGCGTTTGCGGGTTATAGTCTCACGTGCGGAAATGTAGGGTCAGTTTATCGGAGACAGCGCGGGTAGTAAAATAATTGGATATAAGATTTGATTCAAGGGCATAAAAGGAAACAGAATAATGCATTTTGTGGGGTCAATGTTAACGGTCGATATAGAATTGCGCGAATTATCGGACGGCTGGAGATGCGAAATTTGAATTTCCTAGTATAGTCATTTATGCTCGGATTTCACTGGTTGAATTCTTGAAGAAAAATTGGAAATAAATCTAATAGCCAGACTTTTTCTTTGGTGTTCTTTCTTTTTCTGACCATTTCTCGGCAACCAAACAAATTACAAGAACATCTAACAGATATCATCATCAATGACAATATCATACTGTATTTGGTAAGTCATACGGTTTTTGGTAGTTTGTGGGTTTTTGGTAGTTCGTGGGTATAACACGTGACAAAAATCAATCATTATCACGTGACGTGAACTTTCGTCTCTTCATATGATTGGATAACTATATTACGTTCTAACTGAAACCGATCGTTATCACGAAGACATGAACTTTTCATGTGATTGTATAATCCTATTACATACTTAAGCATGTGATGTAGCTTTGTAGTATGCAAAGCAAAACGACTTGGTCAAAAATATGGTGGTGTCCTAGGAAATACAAATAAGATCAGATCAGCGTGCTTGCTTGTGATGACATGCTTTTAGTTTTAAGAGAAAAGCAAAGGCTGTTTTCGTTTTTCAAGTTCCCACGTTTCCACTATCCATGTCTAATTGCTAGATAAAGTTAACCACATGTGAATTTACTCTTATGGGCATCTACATATAATATATATATATATATATATATACACGGATATACCATATGCAGTGACGGTGAGTCGGCAAGTTATATTGTACGTTTTTTTTTTCCTTTTTAAATTAAGTGTGATGCCTAAATGGCAAGGCACGAGGATTTTTGAAAAAAAAATTAGTTGAGACGAACATGACGCCTGAATGATAAGGAGTGTGCCGGTTTTTTATTTTAAAATTTTAATCGATACATGTGTGACGTCTGAATGGCAAGGTGTGTGCTTGTTTTTTCTTTTAAAATTTTAATTGAGGTGTGTTATGCCCTATGTTTTAAAATGCAGTTTGAGGCGGCCGCCCCAAAGCGACCTCGCCCACCTCTCAGTGAAACCGCACCGTTGCGACCTCACCTGATGTTTTTGTTCAAACTCCTGCTTCCGCCGCACGAGGCGGCCGCATATCCGCCAAACAGCCCTCACTCACCCACCTCTCCTTTCACTCGGCTGCTTTTTTTTTTTTTTTTCTCTATTAACGGATGGAAGGCTGATTAGAAAGATCAATGGCCGACGCTTCGTCCAGTACCGGCGATGACACTCCACGTGCTCTCGTTTGGCAGCAATGATGACACGAATGAGAACTACTTTTCGAACATAGATCTACGGTGATAGAGGCAGACCTGGAGGTCGGCGGCGTCTGATTCTAATGGTTCCACCGGTGGCGACCAAGCACGGTTTCTGAGGACTGTGTGTAAAGGGAGGCGTGTGGACGAATTCAAATAAATTTTAAATCTTTTCCGATGTAAGTGTTTTGTTTTGGACACAATATAATTTGCACTACAAATTTCCATCCTTTTTTTTTATTTTTTTTTT
Organism: Acer negundo; assembly: GCA_035582765.1. Lineage (NCBI taxonomy): Eukaryota > Viridiplantae > Streptophyta > Magnoliopsida > Sapindales > Sapindaceae > Acer > Acer negundo. The sequence continues at coordinate 31,368,600 of CM069238.1, forward strand.
ATTTTTTTTTATTTTGCTTTTTAATTTGAGTCTAATTAAATCACCAATAGGCAAATAAGATTTAGACTTTTAAAAATAATATGCCAAAAATGTTTTATTCTAAAATCTTAACTTAGTATAGAAAAAGAGTTTTAAAAAGTAATAATATGCAACTTATGTTGAATTGTTTATGTATGAATAATTGAATATTGATGTTATTATTTTATAGCAGTCTAATTGATGTTATTTTATATTAGTTTATGGATGAAAATTGTTTCGAAGCCCAAATTGTCATAAAATTGAAATTTTCTCTAGGGCGCGGAGAACTTCCCACCTTGCGCCGCCTTTCGAGTTTTTAAACTTTGGTTACGCATATATGGTAAACTACATTGGTTTTTTATTTGGGTTCGAAAATTTAATAGTACTCTTTAAAGAGTGAGTTTTAAGACCATCACAAAATTAATAACTTGAGTTTTAATAACATCTAAAGTGTTGATCTAACAAAAGTACCCTTAAAACACATTCATAAAAAATAAGTCTTGCCTTTTTTTTTTCTTTTTCTGAGACTTATTTATGGTGTTTTCCAAGACTTATTTTGGTGTTTTTGATATTTTTTAGGTAGTTCTTGATACTTTTTTTGTAGTTTTCAAGACTTTTTACAATTTCTGAAACTTTGTAAACAAAAATTAAAATTTTCAATTCTTTTTTTATCATCTTCTTCATTGAAACCTCCATTGGATGTCGATTTCGACTTCCAACGGAGGCCTTTCATCTCCATTGATGGAGGACCTCCATCGGTCATTTGGCCCTCCATCAAAGGAGGTTTTTGGAAGAAAAAAAAATGGTAAAAATGTAATAAAAGAGAAATAGGGTTATTTTAGTCATTTAGGCCCCGTTTGATTTTTTGTTTGAAAACTGAACAATGCTGAATGTGACTGAAGACTGAATAGTGATTGAAAACTGAAAACTGAAAAACATATTTGATTTTTTTCACTGAAAACTGAATATAATTGATAAGTTGTTTGTATTTTTAAGTTATAAATACTTAAAAATAAATAGTTTTACATATATGCTTTTCTAACTATTATTTGATATATATTTATATTTTAATATATTAAGGACAACTATAACAAGTAATTTAATAATTCTTAAACAAAATTATTTAGTTATTAATAATATATCAAATTTATACATATAATTTAACAAAACTTTTTGTTTAGCCATATTACGAAAGGAAGATCTTAGTTTTTTTTAGGAACGTATGAGATGAGGTACATTGATCTTATTGAACAATATATTATTTTCCCTTGAAACAATATATATTTTTATCGTAATGATGATATGGTGTGCTCAAATGAAAATAAAATTATTATCAAATATTGAAATTAATTGACTGTAAACATGATTGAATTGCATTCGATGATATGAAGTTGTAATAATCCTACTATGATGTAATTTTGTACAGAGAAGTCTACTTACGTAATATTTTTTTTACTTTTTTTTTCCTATTTTGTTGAAGTAATATTAATTTTGTTGGTGAAAAACTAGGGACTCAATAGAATTACCCCGCGTAAGTATTAAATCACTCAAAAATTGTATTCCAATGAAGTTATTTATATAAATAATTTATAAAAAAAAAAAAAAAAATCAAAACTATATTCCAATGGAGTTGTTTGGGTTTTGAAGCAGCTATGTTTTTGTAATGCTATAGCTTTTTAGGTGCTAAGAAAAAAAAATATATATTAATAGGTTGGGTTTTAGAGGGAAGATAAAATTGGAAATAAGTTAGATTAGTGAGGATATTTTTGGAAGTAAAAAATTGTTTTAAAATCAAGTGGTTTTTTGTTAAGTGAAAAGTGAAAAATTTTCACTTTTATAAACAAGTGATTTTAGAGGTACTTTAAGTGATTGTATCACTTAAAAAATCAAACAAAACAACTGAATTTAGTGCATTAGGTGTCATTAAGTCTTAAGTGGAAAAATCAAACAAGACCTTAGTGCCATTTAAACTTAAGTTATTAAGCTAGTGATACTCTCAAAATTCAACATAAAAATAGTGTTATACCTACGATTTCCTCTTTTTATTATTTATTTTTATTAAAGTGCATGTGACATCTAAATGCCCAAGACGCACACCTCAATAAGGTCGTCTTGCCTTGCTTACTCAAGGTGTCTGGTGTCAGGCAAACCTAAGAGTGTACATTTAATGGATCGGTTCATTTTTCAATAGAACCAATAAAAAACTGATAAAGTTTGGTTTCTGAAAATATGAACCGGTCCAATAAAATTAGCAATTGTTAACCGATCAAAAACCAACCGAATTGGACCCGTTTGGTTTTTTCGGTTTTGGTCCTACTAGGCCAAATTCACAGGCTTTAATTATTATAAATATTTTCATATTTTAATCATTTTGGGTCTTCGACTAAATTAAATTATGGGCTTGAACAAATTAAAAATACTAGTTTAAAATAATAATATTCAACAAAAAAAAAAAAAAACAAAGAAAAAAGAATATGTTGTGACAAACTTTCATAGTTTTATAATTTTATGGATTGTTAAACATTGAACTAGAGTTTTTTTTTTAAATATATATATAAGTTGGATCTCGGTTCGGTTTCCCAATTTGGAATAGTGAGCTAGGAAAAAAATCGATCCAGTCAGTTTTCAAAAAAATTAACCGAACTGAACCATCCAACATAAGAAAACCGAAAGAAAAAAAAAACGATTGGATCGATTCGGTTCGGTTTTTTGGTTTTTTGCCCACCCCTAGACACACCTTTAACAACTATGATTGTGCGACTAGTTATTTAGTTTTTTATTTCGACCGGTTTAGTGAATCTCGACCCATTTTGATATATGTAAGAATTTATTATAATATTTTTAAAAGAGTGAATATTTTATTTTACTTTATATTTTTTATTATAATTATGTCAGTAAAACAATCAAAAAATAATAACAAGAAGTTTATGTGTCAAATTTTCTCACCGATACCGTAAGAGTGGATTTCCCTTTTGTGTGCGGATCTTCTTGGACCTAAATGGGCCAAATGGCCAGCAGCCCAAGTAGCCCTATATATATACTAACATGATTTAAAATTTACAGGAAATGTTACGTTTAAAAGAGTTTGTCAAGTAGATCTTTTAGAGGTGGAGCTTTTAAATGAAAGTTGTTGATCGTTTGATTGTCAATTAAAAAAACTTTTTTAATTATAAAATTACCAAAATACTCTAGCAAATATTAAATATAGGGTTATATTAGAGATTTTAGTGTTATTAAAAAAACTTCAAAATATCTACTTGGAAAAGCTTTAAATTTGAGCTTCTCTAAATAGATATAAAACAGTTTTTTTAATCATTACAAAGCTCTACTAAGTGACAATCAAATGATATAATAAAAAAAAATTAAAAAGACTTTTTTAATTAAAAAAAAAAAAAAAAAACTCTTTTAGTTGGTCGACAAACACTTCCAAACAAATGGTAAGACAAAAATCTTTTTTGATATTTTTTTAATATTACAATAATTTAGGATTTTCTTCGTATTATTTCTTTTCATCTTTCTTCTCTTCTTTTTTCTCCTATTTCTTTTCTTCTTTAACTGGACCGACCGATAATAATTCTATTTTTCCGATTTTCTTGAGGTTTTTAGCTACGGCAACAGTATCCATATCTCCAATAACAGTAAGCTTCTGCTCCTTTAGATCGGCTGCAATCGAATCTACTCCTGTTACAAGAATCTGTAATTACTAATTACTTAAACATATATAATGAGATAAAGATTAATAATAATAATAATAATAATATTATAATTAATTAAGAAAGTAAAAATATGTATATATAAGCTTTTGGTTGCTGAGTCAAACCATATACGTCTGCAACAGCCTCGATGGCTTTCTGCTTTGTCTTTTCATCGTTCATTGTCATTATCTTCACTACCACCTTCTGCAAAACCATAATTCATACATGTAACATTAATTAAGAAGAAAACAATTCTCAGTACTTTTAAATAATTTAAGATTAGATTAATATTAGAGAAATCTGATTTTACCTGTGCCATGCATTAATATGTAAGATTGGAAATGAACTACAATAGAAGAGACTTTAAAGAACTTGTGATCAACGATCGGAGTTAACAGATGTTGATTAACGGGAGAGGAAGTGATTGTCAATTAATGGAATAGCCTATTTCCGGTTGTCAATAAGCAAACCTGAGGGAGTGGGCTGTAATTTACTCTTTATATATATATATATATATATATATATAGTGTTTGTGGCCACTGATTTGGATTTCGAAATGCCCTTTTATTGCTTATATATAGTCATATAGAGATCTGAACAAGAAAATGGATCCCACTACATTAAACATTTTCTTTTTCTCAAAAACTTAGATATATATCATCATTGTTTTGAATAGGTTCACAAATGCTGTATATATATGTTACTTCATTGGTTCCAAAAGCTATTCCAAACCTATAATTAGAACTATTTTATTATGAATTATTAGCCTTATGTACAGTCCAAACTCCAAACGACACCAGTTTAATTAGATATTTCTCTTTTTTAGATGATATATTGTCCTCTCAAGCTCTCAGTTTATAAGGTGTTTTGATTTGTTGTTCTCTTGCTGACTTTTTGGAGTTATGGACAGCATGAAATTTAAAATCTAGATTATTATATTTTGATCAAAGTGTTCACATGTATCCGGGTCTAATAGCTATGCAGCGGTGCAAAATAGAATTTAAAACGCACCTGGCTATTTTCATAATATATAATAGTACAGTCCAAATGTTTAGACTAGACCTGACAAGGTTTCGGTTCGAACCGTGGAATCGGAGTGAAACCGGAACCATAACTGGGGGTGGTCGGTTCCGGTTCCGGTTCCAAGGTTATCGGAACCGGCGGTTCTAGGTTTCTTATTTATTTATTTATTTTTTTAAAAAAAAATTAATTCTTTTTTTGGACTAACCGTTGGAGGCCCAATAGGCGTTGGGCTTGCTGACGTCAGCAAGCCATTGGGCCTCCAACGACTACCCTTTTTTTTTTCTTCGCCCCTATTTCCTCTCAATTCTCCAACTCTCCAATTCTAAGGTTTTTAATATTTATTTCATTTTGCAATTGTTTTATTTACAATTAATTTTATTTGCAATTTTTTTTTTTTGTAATTAATTTTATTTCCAATTTATTTTATTTGTAATTTATTTTATTTCATATGTGAAAGATTGATACACCTCCAGATTTTGAATTTGTTCCATCAGAACTAGAAGAGCAGGAAGATCTGATACAGAAGCAGATCAAATCTGATCTCTTCGTCAAACATATGAAGAAAGTTAGGAAAAAAGATGGAAGCTATGTAGCGGCTTACAATTACTGCACTAAATCCAGAGGATATGACACTTATCAGAAGCATATTTTAACCAAACACCCAGAAGCAGAAACCAGATCGAGGTCACAAACACAAATTCCTAAATACGCTACTCCTAACCAACAATTATTTCGTTATATTGATGAACAAAATAGAGAAGATTTAGTTAGAATAGTAGCATGCAGTAGAACACTTATCATTCAGTTTTGGTGAAAGAGTTGGTTTTATTAATTATTGCTGATGAGCATAAACCATGCTGCATGCCGTGTTCCTAGAGCCACGCTCATAGCAACACTTGAAAAGATTTATGAAAAAGAAAAAAAAAGTTAGAAAAATATTTTGAAAAATATAACGGTCATGTTTCCGTATGTGCCGACATATGGAGTGACAATTGGTGATTGCATTCATACTTGAGTGTCACTTGCTATTTTATGGATGATGTATGGAATATCCAAAAAAGAATTCTTGCATTTAGAGTTTTTGATGATGCACATATTACTCAAAATATTTTTAAAATGCTTAGAATTATTTTTTCAGAGTATAAAATTGAAAACAAAATTTTTGCAATTGGTTTTGATAATGCTTCTAGAAATACTGTTACTATTCAATCTTTAATTGATTTTTGCAAACCTTATCTTGATGGTACATTTTTTTCATCAAAGATATGCATGCCATGTTTTACATTTATGTGTTAAAAAAGGATTAGAAACTCTTGACCATTTTATTCTAACTGCTAAAAAAGCTATAATGTTTTTATAGAAACATTTTTCTACAATGAAAGCATGGTCAACATATTGTAAACAAAATGGTAGACGTGTCGTTAGATTTTCTCATGATGTTCCAACACGTTGGAATTCTATTTATAAATTGTTTGCTCAAAGTTATGATTATAGGGATTTATTAGTTTCTTTTATTCAATTTCATATTACTCACATTGAACTTTATCAAACTCATTGGGATGTTTGTTACAACGTTTTCAATTTGTTAAAAGTATTTTATAATGCTACTAACAATTTATTTGGTGTTTATTATCATACAACTCATTTATTTATTATTGAGAGTCTTAATATTGCTAGTGCAATTGCTCATTATGAATCCAATATAGAAATATCGGAAGTCGTTAATGCTATGAAGATAAAATGGTTAGATTATTATAAGAAGTTTTCAAATATTTATTTGATTGCCATGGTTTTTGATCCACGTTGTAAATTAGAAAGTTTGTCTTATTATCTAAATGGTTATTATGGCCACCAAGGTTTAAAAATTGAATATGATGTTGATGCGTGCTGTGATAGAGTTAAGAAATTATTGTATGATTTATATGATGAATATCTTACAGTTTATGGATCATCATTGAACTTAGATGTTACACAAACACAAATTGCATCTCAGCCCCCGTCATCTTCCGGATTTATGAATTTGTGGTATATTATGTTATAAAAAAAAAAAAAAAAACCAAAAAAACCTAGATGTTCTTCTTCATCAAGCTTCGACAAGTATTCAAAACATGAATCTTATCTAAATTATTCTTTTGAGTTTATAGGAGATACGGCAGGGAAAAAATTTGATATCTTACAATATTGAAAAAAGTACGGAAGGTACTATCCAATCATGACTATGATAGTCAAAAATATTTTTTTAACACCAATTTCTGTAGTGGCAATGAAACAAGAGTTCAACGCCGGAGGGAATATCCTAGATAAAAAGCGTTCGTGCTTGACTCCAAAAGCACTACAGATACAGGTTTATGTAGATGACTGGACGGAAGCGCAATATAGACAACAAGAACTTGAGCAAGAGGCAACGTACGATTTCTTCAAAGATGACGAACCTGCTAAAAGTGGAGCAGTAGAATAGTAGATGTGGATCATGACAACAATTAGTCCACGTCATCACTAAACCTGCAATAAAAGGTAAGAGACCTACGTGACATTTGATTCCTCTAAACCCCCCAAGAGGATACGTAGGCAACTTAATTGTGGTAAAAATTAAATGTAAGGCTAATAACTTTACATTTTTTTTTAGTTTTATTTTAATTTAATTTTGTAATTTGTAATTTATTTATTTTATATTATTTTCGAATTTCGGTGACCCAAATACCTAATGAAATGTAATTTGTAATTTTGTTTAGTTTTATTTTAATTTAATTTTATAATTTGTTATTTGTTTATTTTATTTTATTTTTGGTTGATCCAACCCAATGAATTTTATTTTATTTTATTTTATTTTGTAATTTGTAATTTATATATTTTATTTTATTTACAATTACAACTTACAAAGTTACAAGTCTAATTTTTTTTTATTAACAAAGGAAGAAAAAAAAAAAAAAGGGTTTAAAACCGCCGATTCCATAGGAACCGGAACCCGAACCCGAACCGTGTCACCTCTAGTTTAGACCCAATTTTGAAAGTCCAGATGAGAAGCCAAACCTCTACTGAAATCAAAGTGCAAACACGGTCAGGCCCTTACAAGGTTCAGGCCTAGTAAGAGTCCAAAAACACAAGAAAATTGACTAAGTCCATCATGGATCATGTCTAACAACAGAATTGTTAACCGACCAGGTTATACCATCATGATGCAAAATATTCTAAATATATCCGGATATTATGATCCTTGATTCCGGTCCGTGATTAGAGGGATCACGTTAAATGAATCCTCTATTGGTTCACTTACTTACAACTATAAATATCTGGACCATCAACATTCGAAAGGGGGAGATTCTGCTAATTCTTCATATCGGTGAAAGCCTTCAATACTAACCTCCGCAAATTATGCTAGTGTTACTTTGTCTCCATATGGTCTTCATATGAGTTTTTCTCTGATAGATACACAATTGTGAGTATACTTATTGCATAATTATCCATTTTTTCACTTTCTACCAACAAAGCAATACAATTGGATCAAATAATACTTATTAAGTAAAAAGTGATAAGATAGATAAGTATACTTTAAATATTCACATATTTACGTGTTTACTAGAAAAAAAACTCGTCTTCATGTTACTCAACGTGGGTTTGATCCAAAGGGCTCAAAAATCACTCCACAATCCATCAAACAATTATATGCACACTTCAATATCAACAATTCAACATCAATCACAACTTTGCACTCTCACTCACCCAAAAGTAGTTATGGGGCCCTCTCAACTTATTCTTCTTTACTAGCAATTAATTCTTAATTGCCTCTTAGTTGAATTATTTTCCACTAATCTTTAATTATTCACGGTCAATTCGCCATCATTGTCTTTGTTACTAGACCTAGACCAGCACCTGTTTGACGCCGTTCATCATTCGTCAACTACTGCATACTTTCATCATAACTTCAATATTATAATTCACTTCCTCGTTCTAGTCACATTCGACGATTCTAAATCGCTTCAATAAGCACTCGACAAAATATCAAATAATCTATGGTTTGAGTTTATTATTATTTTACTTCTTTCAATCTACAATAGTTTTATTTTAATTCGATGTATAACTAATTTGACAATCGGAGAGTCCCTCAAAGGATTACCCCTCTCATTCCATTTTACTTTCTTATTTTTATAACTCTACCTATTTTGTAGGATTGTCGGTGTCCCAACTGTCCATAGCTCTACAAATTCAATCACAGATTTTTTGGGTCATAATAACATTAATTAAACATGGTAAAACACAAATAGGATACATCGATCAAATATAGTAATTATAAGTTTGGAAATAAAAATGAGAATTTATGTCAATATATATGAATTCTAACATAATCATTAGATATTTTACAATAAAAATTTATATGCAGATCTATCGGTCAACTTAATTTCTATTACAAACCATTCTCGTGGACTTGGTGGTGTGATAAATGCAAGTGTTTCTCATACCACCCAGGTTCGAGGATGCTTTGGAAAAAAAAAAAAAAAAAAACTTAATTTCTATTACTAGAGGCTGAGCGAGCATGATCATGGTTACGTATCCACTAGGGCAAAATATTTTAAATCTTTGAAAAAACAATATATCTCATTAATTAGGTAAAAGAGTACTTTTTGTACGTATTATATATAATTTTCAGATACAGTATTTATGCTTAAATCAATTAATTTTTATAAGAATTAAAATACATAATAAACTTAATTTATATGACAAATCGTATCAAATTAATTTTATCAATTATTGGAGGTTTGCATACTGTCACATGGCAATACATATGTTGTCCTATAATTAGATGACATTGCCATGTAATTCTTGTGTGGAAATTAAAACCTAAAAAACTTGATGAGTGGCGTAGCATGAGTCAACCAATAAGTCAAGCACTAGCTAGCACAAAATGTGTTATAAACAAGGAATACACGTTCTTTATATCGGTATGATACTGTTCGCTTTGAATCTAAACCCATACAAATCTATTATTGAGACTTTGGTTACATACCTAACAAAATGCATACCAACTAGCGGCGGCATACATGGACCACTACTCCATTTCCAATACTCCCATTGAATGGAAAATCTTCCAACAAAAAGAAAAATAAAATAATAATAATAACTCACGCTTGGTCATGACTCATGATGATCAGAGAGGAACTTTGAGTCATCAACAAGAGGTGCACGCAACTGGAAAATTGTTGGAGTACAATACTGATCGATGATCATCATCAGAGGTTTATATATAATCCATGAAATCATGCAGAGATTTTACGGTATAATTTGGCTGCCGCGGCCAAATATCAAAAGGGGTCTCGCAACAACTACGGCAATATTGCTGTTCTTCCTTATTGTTGCTGTTTTCGTTTCTTCTTTCTGGATTGACACTGTGAGTATATCAAAATTTTCATTATTTATATAAATTTTAGCACATAAATATTTAAAATATATTTTAATATGATGATCTCGATCCATTTTTGCAGTATAAGTTTTCTGTTGTTAATTCGATAAGTAAGCACCCAGAACCACCAAGTATCATAATCCCATCCAATTGCACTACTCAAAATTACCAAAACCAAACCCAAAATTACCCAATTCGAACCATCCATGACCTTAACCTGTCGATACCAAGACCTACATGCCCAGACTATTTCCGGTGGATCCACGAGGACTTAAAGCCCTGGAAAGTCAAGGGAATCACCAGGGACATGGTGGAGAGAGCCAAACCGACCGCTCATTTTCGACTCGTAATCGTAGACGGCAAGGTTTATTTAGAGAAGTACAAGAAGTCTATACAGACAAGAGATTTGTTCACTATATGGGGAATCTTGCAACTTCTCAGGCACTATCCTGGAAGGTTGCCTGATTTGGAGCTGATGTTTGACTGTGATGACCTGCCGGTGATCCGATCAGGAGACTACAAACTTGGACAACCGAATGTGGCGGTGGGCCCACCACCGTTGTTCCGGTACTGTGGTGATAGGTTTACGTTGGATATAGTGTTCCCTGATTGGTCCTTCTGGGGATGGTGATGATCATATTACTTTCTTCTAATTTTCTTACTCTTTGTTTATCGTTATTGTATGAAAATGATATGTGCATGCAGTACTGAAAGGTTGCCAATTAGTGTGGACTTGGAATTTAGCTACCATGTTTACACGTGGTGGACCAGAAGTTTCCATGTTTTTTCATATTCTAGTCCCATTAAATTGACATTCGACCTACCATTTCTAGCTAATTTTTCTATGGTATATATTGCTAGTACTTGATGCTTGATTCTGCAAGCAGCTGGATCGTTCATTCGTTTGAAATTAGAAGTTGCTTGTGATTGAGTAATGATCGGTGAAAAAATCTTTGAAATCATATCATGTACCGTAAAAAAAACACATTCAATTGGTAATTTTATATATGATGCATGGTACGATATTATTAGACATGGTTATTTCAATGATGATCATGTTCTCACTAATTTAATCAGCATTTTCATGCATTCCTTAGCGGCATATGAACCCTAGCTAGAAATTAAAGTTACAGCATGAATTAGGGTTTTTTAATACTCAAATTAAGAAGAGTCTTGTGTGGTTGGATTTTGTATTGGGTTGTAAAACCTAAATCAGTTTTGTTGTACTTTGTTGACGTACAATTGTCGTAACATTTTTTAGGGCTGAGATAAAAATAAAACCATGGGAAGGTTTGTTGAAGGAGATAAAAGAAGGCAACAACAAGAGCAGATGGATTGATAGGGAACCTTATGCCTATTGGAAGGGAAACCCTTTCGTGGCAGAAACTAGACAGGACCTTCTCAAATGCAATGTCTCCGATAAACACGACTGGAATGCTCGACTCTATGTTCAGGTCAAATTAAATTTCTATGTGAGGGGCTTAGCAATAAGCCAACTCCAACTTGAATTGTCTATTATATTCTACTATTTAATTATATATATATATATATATATATATATATAGTTAAAATTGAAACTAACCATATGATTAGTGAAGTTTTTATTTTTAGCCAACATTAGTGTTTTGATTGTTTTTACTAAACTTTCCACTGATAAAACAAAAAAACCCTTAATGATTTCTCAATTAAACACACTATTCTTCTTCAATTAAACACACCACATGTTTTCTTAAATTAAACACATCAATTTTTTTCAATTAAACACACCACTATTCTTCTTCAATTAAACACACCACCATATTTCATCAATTAAACAAAACACCAGTTTAATTCCTAGTGTGTTTAATCTATGTGTTAATTCTCAGTTTGTTTAATGGGGTAAATTTGTCTCTTCAGTGGAAAGTTTAGTAAAAATAATGAAAACACGATTTCCGGTTAAAAATAAAAACCCCCTTAATTTTTTGGTTAAAAGGTGCTATTTCCTCATATATATATATATATATTTTTTTTTTCTATTATCAATGTATGCACTGATAATAGAAGTGTATGCACTTGTCAAAACTTATGTAAAACTAGTAGTCCATATTCTTCATCTTGATATATCTTTTGTCAGTTCGAACCGATGATAGAAAGACCGTATATATATATAAACACGTGTGTGTGTGCAAAACAATCAGCATCATTAATTGGTTCGATTACACATTAATTTTCGCAGGATTGGATTCTTGAATCCCAGCAAGGATTTAAGAAATCAAACCTGGCCAGCCAATGCACGCACAGGTAATTAAATTTGGCTTCAAAATGACATCAAAAGTACTAATTAATCATCAACTCTCCTAGCTATTTGTGAATTTGGATTTTTATTTTATTTTTTCTTACTTGTTTGGTTATTTATATTGTGTGTAGGTACAAAATATATATCGAAGGATACGCATGGTCTGTAAGTGAGAAATACATTCTAGCTTGTGATTCCATGACATTGCTTGTAAACACCCGTTTCTATGACTTCTTTACAAGATATCTACAACCTGTGAAACACTACTGGCCAATTAGGGACGACGACAAGTGCAAATCCATCAAGTTTGCTGTAGATTGGGGTAACAGCCACAAAAAAAAGGTAGTATAATTAGATGATTATTATCGATTAGACTTATTACATATTTACTAATTAGGAATCAAATTAGGAATCAAATAAAAGGGAATTAAGTTCTTTGAAAAAGGGAATCAAGTTCTTTGAAAAAGAGAATAAAAAATAGAACTTGATTTCTTAGGTGGGTGGGAATCTTAATTTTTTGATTTGTGTGTGGTATGAGGGGGAGGGGGTGACCCTTAAAAAGTTTTTAAAATCAACTTTAAAAAATTATAAAATTCTTAGTATATTTTAGATTTTTTTTTTTTTTTTTGTTTTTTTTTTGGTATAATAACCCTTAAAAAGTTTTTAAAATCAACTTAAAAAAATTATAAAATTCTTAGCATATTTTAGAATTTTTTTTTTTTTTTGTATAATCCCCTGAACTTGAATTTATAGCTCTGCTGCTTGTGTAAGACCCACATAATTTGATTCCCAACTGGTTTAATTAAATGAATTTGGATCCTCTACTGATTTGATTTTTGTCCTGCTCTGTATAGATCTAGTAACATGTGTAATCAGATTTATTTATTTATTTTTTTAAAAAAAATTCATTATCTTTAAATGCACAGTATTATCTTCGAGTGTTTTAGATAAAAAAAAAAAATTCAGATCAGCAGAACATCCAGATCCTTACTAAACACAGTAATCACAAATCACAAATTAAATTCCCTTTCCCATGTTAGAAATATTCCTGATTAGTAAACACGTCCGTTTTTATGATGCATTTGTTATATATGGACTTAATTAATTGGTCTTTGTGCAGGCACATGAAATCGGAAAAGCATCCAGCGATTTCATTCAAGAAGAGCTGAAAATGGATTATGTGTATGATTACATGTTTCATTTGTTAAATGAGTATGCCAAGCTTTTGAAATTCAAGCCAATGGTGCCTGAAAATAGCCTAGCTGTGGAGGTAAGTTCAGAGACTATGGCTAGCATGGCGGCTGATGGATCAGAGAAGAAGTTCATGATGGAGTCTTTGGTCAAGAGTCCCTCTAGTACAAGTCCATGCACAATGCCTCCTCCTTATGAACCCAAAATTCTTGGTGATTTTTACAGTAAAAAACTTAATGCTATAAGACAAGTGCAGAAATGGGAGAATGAATACTGGGAAATTAAAGTTTGAATAAGCAATTCATAGCAGATGATCATGATATAGATAGATGTAATATCTTAACAATTTTATGTTTTATTGTAATAACAAAATACAGAAGGTATGATCAATTGCATAATTAGTAAGTTCTCATATACTAACTAAAAAATCAGAAAAATTCCAGGTTTTGGCTAGCGTTGGTTAATTAATGTCATCAGTTCAACTGAGTTTGAAATGGAGTTGTAAGATTACTACAAACATTTTTAAAAGCATAATTGATTTTGAAATGGAGTTGTAAGATTACTAAAAACATTTTTAAAAGCATAATTGAAGTGAGTTTCATCCAAAAACTAACAAAAACATCAGAAAATTTACGTTAATTAGTTGTTCATTTGAGACATAATTGCAAGGTGCACAAAAGGCGTCCAATAACTTGCCTCGGATCACAATCATCACATTCACAATAATCAAAGTCGTGGTTGATCAAGACTTCAAAATAAAGTTCCACAACCATGGTTCAAATATTAGTATTGTAAATATAGTCCCATATTTTCCAATTAAATCACAAAATGTGATGAGAACCTTCTTTGTTCCGGACCGTGTTGTAAAATATAATTTCGTCAGGTTCCCGATAGACTCTCATTCATGATGAGTTTTCCAACATGATTTTCACTTTTTTTTTTTTTTTTTTAATGGGCAATACTCTGGCCCAAACAAGAAGTTAAAGCATAAATGGGTTGTCTTAGAAACTTTAGGCCGACCATGCATGGTTTAATTGCACCATTTTTTTTTTTACTATAGAATTAGAGCAAACCCGTGAAGCATTTTTGGACACCGCCGAGATGTGCAAATTAATTCCGGTTTTTTTGACGAATAATCACAGGATTTGTCTGACATTATACCAAACATGGTTGTTTGTTTTCTTCTTTTTCATAATCAATTAATGAGTGAAAGAGAGAATGAAAGGAAAAAATATAAAAAATAAAAATATCCCACATGCACCATGGCAATAATCAATATGCATGGTAACCTTCTAATAAAGACATATATGTAGGAGATTGAATTTTATTGAATTGAATTTTATTGAATTGACGTACGATTTATTACAATACAATATCAGTAGATTTTCTTGTCACTGGGCAACAACTAACCATGCATGTCACACATATATACAATTAGATATTGTTGATTGATTTAATAAATACAATATGTAAAGACCATGTAAGATCTCCAATAATCAAAAGTGATATTAAAATTCCAGATCATATAAATACCTTGAAAATTTATGTATCATGAATTCGGTCCTATGCAAAATCATTATCAAAATATTATGTCCCCATCCATGTATGTTTCAACGTGTGAATGCTTGAAGAGATATTTCAGTTTTTTTTTTTTTTTTTTTTTTTTTTTTTTTAAATTATTATTTCAACACAATGAAGAACATTGACAGTACAATATTGTAATACTTCTCCTGCACCAATAAATTGAATGTTTGGTACAGTCTTTCAATAAATGAAAATAGGACGATAAGAGGTTGAAAATTGATAACACTAGTTTCCTACCCTTCATTTTGCAGGTTCACACATTAATGCAAGAATCGACACACGCAGATATTTATATCACCCATAATTTGCTATAGTATCAATTAGTGGTAACGGTAGCTTATTCAATTACCTGTCAATATTTCAGATTTAAATTACCGTATTATAAACGATATATAAAAATAAGAATTGGCTATGTATGGAATTTTCCGATATTAGTGTCTGGGGAGTTGTTAAATATAAATCAAGCCATCCAAATCCGATGTGAACGAGATTGAAACTTAAAATCGATCTCCTATGCAACGTTAATAGATTTTAGTACTAATTACCCTTTATCATAATAGATTTACAGGATTCGAACACACATATTGATTTTATTATAAAAATCTTGTTTAACAACCATTGTCTATTCCAAAAAAATTCAATTTATAACCAAAAAAAAAAAAAAACACCTGTGTATAAAAACGATTATAAACAACCAAATACCATTGTCCAAAAGATCAGTTAATATTATTATAAGTATTAGTTAACTTATAAGCTGATTAAATTTTCTTGATGTTTTACTGTATGTGTTTAATTAGATTAGGTGATACAACTTTGTCAGTTGATTAATAAAATAATTATAAATGTAATTACTGGTAATTTATTCCACGTAATCACCTT
The DNA here is from genome assembly GCA_035582765.1 of Acer negundo. Lineage (NCBI taxonomy): Eukaryota > Viridiplantae > Streptophyta > Magnoliopsida > Sapindales > Sapindaceae > Acer > Acer negundo. Next base: position 31,384,660 of record CM069238.1, read on the forward strand.
TTTTTTGTCATCAAGGCTCCACAGAATTGATTCTTTATTGTATCTTTCAAATATTCTTTAACTCTTTTGCTAACAATAGAATTGTATATATATAGATCGCAATTATTGATAGGGAGGGGGGTCATGTGTGATCGTGGCATGACATAATTAATACTAATTATAGAATAAATAGAATTAAGGGTGACATAGTTAATGATTTAAGTTAGGAGAAACGTACACTAATGTCGAGTTATATTATGACTCTAATTATAGCTTCTTCTTCTGTTTTGTCATTTAGACTCTGTTACATCAACGTGGTTAGGTACCCATCGGTAGAGATGATTTTAGGTTCACGTTGACAGACTACCCGAAGCCACTTTAGTAAGCTTTTTCTACCCAGGTCATTTTCGCGGTTCTCTGAGTGAAAAAAAAAAAAATCAGAATTTTAGTTTTGTAACATTATAGAAAATATATTATAAAAACTCCGTATAATATTACAGAATTGTATCTATAAAATTACAAAACAAAGATCCTAATTAAATATATATATATATATATATATTTATTGACTAAAGAATTATCAGGTTCTACACTCACCAAATCTTTGAGCAATTAAATTGCTTTTAAAATTATTAATCAAAACTTCGAGAATTCTTGTTCTTCAATCCACTTTGATGGTGAATGAGACATCTTATCTAATTCCAATACAATATTTTTTTTTTTCTTAAAAGGAACTTCATAGTTGCCTCTACAAATTTTAGTTTAAACACTCGTTTATCTTACAAATGGTTATTAAATATGAATTTCTTTAAGGATTTTGCAAGCTTATTATGATAATAAAATTTGATTTTTTAAAAAATATTATTATTACTCAATACTAGGTTTTTCAAAACATTATTTACACCTTAAATTTATTAATTCAAAAGCCCGACAAAGACAAGAGGGGACCCTTTAATTTTTTACTTTTTATTCTTTTTATAATTGCTATATGAATTTAATCGATTAAATCAAAAAGACAAAGAGGGTCCTTATCAAAAGAAGGCACATGGGTTTGGGGAGTGTTCATATCATGACTTGTTGCAAGCAAGGGTGTGTGCGAGGATCCATAAGGGACCCCTCCTCTTCGAGAAATTCTTCAATGCATCCGATGCACTGTATGAGTGGTTGGGGGCTTGAGTGACGCACCCGGCTAAACTACTAAGACATGTGATAGAAAAATCTTATGTCGCGCACATATATCGGTCTCATATCTTATTTTCGGTGACCGGATACACCACTCAACAATACATTAAAGATTTTTTCCTCTTTACTTCATACTATAGTAGTATACATATCAATTGGCTTTTTAAAAAGGAACCCACAATCTCTCTCAAATTGGAGAAAAAAAAAAAAAAAAAAATCATACCAAATCATCTTGTCTCATGCAACCACTTCCCATCACTAGAGTGTATGTACATACATACATGTTTACCCAATTCTTGATTTCATTTCCAATCCTGATTGGCTGCTTATACCTTACTGGTCCCACTATATTTTCATTACTTTGACTTTCCATGCTCTGACCCAGTAAGATTTGGCCACTTGTCCAACCTCAATTAGGCTTGACCTCTTTGATCATCACACCAAACACATCAAAAATATAAAATCATGACTCATGACTCATGAGGCCTTCCTTCTTCTTCATGCCTTAAAAAATAATCAAAACTCATAATTAGTGTCTTGCTTGGAAGCATTGTCAGGAAGGAACCTTCATGTTTAAACAATCTTCATGTCTTGTGTCACCCCATCAAATATACAAAGAAAAAAAAAAAAGGCAATTTCAGTCATGCCAAAATAGAAAAGGCAAACTCATAAACTATTACAACCATGTATTATATAATACTGATGCACTTATTTAGCAACTTGTCTTTGTAATCATATGCATTTATATATTAGTATTATCATATAGTATAGTATAATTTAATAAAATAACTTACCTAAGCTTGAAGACTGTATTTTTGGTTAAATATACCCAAGTACATGCGCAATCTTCTTAGGGTGTCTGCCGCCCCTTCTTTTTTTCTTTTGAAATTTAACATCAGTCGAATAAGGGTTTATCGAAACCCAACAAAATTAAGTACCGAATGCACAACGTGAATATCTATTTATATAAATGAAAGATATCAATTTCGATAAAATGAGAGAAATGTTTTTACGGATAAGATAGGAGATGTCTATCTTCACAACATCATAATGAAATCTATCAACACGTATAAAGTAAATATATATTTCATTTAGTCAAAGAGTGGATTTACCCTATTAATTTGACCGGTCCCTTTTTGATTGATTTTCAAAACATGATCAAAGTAATTGTGTGTCCAAACCATTGAATATTTTTTATGGGTCTCAATTCACATGCATGCTCATGATTCATGGATAACAACTGTAAAATGTAGAACTTGAGAGGAAAATTCCATTTCCATCCTTTTTTAAAGGAGGGCTTTTTTGGCCACTAACTGGACAACGTGGTAAAAGGGAATTCAAAGAGAGCAGAATTTCAAAGGGACAATTTGGTCAAATGAATTCGATTAATTTAATTAACAAACAGCTGTTAATCTACCTGCTTCGTTTATTACAGTATCGTACCGTGATATATTGACGACTCTTGTCGTGATATTTTAAGACAAGGGAACCTAATCAACGGCTTAAACACTGGAACTAGAAGGGTCCCTTTTTTTTGCTTTCTCTCTAATGTAGGCGCTAATGCTAAACGCTCAATGATAATTAATAATGGAGCCTATTTATGTCATTTTCATATGGTTTTGAAATCTAACACCAATCAAGCTAGAGATGAGGTATACCGGTATTTGACGAAATCACCCGTTATAAATACGGTCCATAATGTAACTACAATCTACGATTTATTGGATAAATGTAAAATTCAAAACTTATTAAAGTGAAGTGTCCAACTATTTTGTTAAGGGTATGTTTAGAAGAGTTTATCAAGTTGATTTTTTTGCAGTAGATCTTTTAAATGAAAATCGTTGGTTGTTTGGTTATGTCAATTAAAAAAGTTTTTTATTTTTTATTTATTTTTTATTTTTTATGATATAATTAAAAAAAATACTCAAGCAAATATTAAATTATAGGGTTATATTGGAGATTTTTGTGTTATTAAAAAAACTCTTAAAAATTTACTTAGAAAAGTTTTAAATTTGGATTTCTCCGGTAAATGTTAAATATATTATTTAATCATTTAAAAGTTCTACCGAGTGACAACCAAATGACAAAATAATAATTGAAAAAAGTTTTTTTAATTAAAAATGTTCTTTTAGTCGGTAGACAAACTCTTCCAAACGGAACTGGAGTGATTGAGTTTAATTATACAACTTAATGTCTATTTATTTATTTTTTTCAATAATCTTGGTTTTTATAGCAAACGCGGTTTGTTTGTTAATTGTTTCTCTTATGATTTTATTGAAGTTTTATTATTATAAAATAATAGAATGTTATATAAAAATATGTGGTATGTATAATGGACAATCATGCAAAAGTGTGCTTGTGCATTTTCTTCTTCTTGGTAATGACAGAGAGTACAATAATATATTCAAAATAATATATTATAAAATTATTTTGGTACTTCATCAAAATCCGTCTGTACCTTAGTTTAGCTCTTATAATTGAATTAATTCAATTCAATTCATGGTTGACATCTAAACTAATTATTGATTTCACGATAGTATATAATTTTCATGAAGTAAAATTATTAGTGATAATTGCGTGTTTATTGAATTAAATGATTACGTTGATTATATATATATATATGTATATATATATATTTGACAATAAAATATATATGGTATGGGTAAATTCTAAAAAACATTTAAAATAAGTAAAATGTTAAAATCTATAATAACATCGGTTAAAGTATATATAAACATTCTTAATTTTAATGAGTATTAAGATATTATGAAAAACATTTAACCAAACTTAAAAATTCATATTGAAATCAAAATGTTATCTCCAATTAATCTGAGGTTTGATTTAAAATATAATGAAAGCAATTTCTAATAGGGACGTAACATGAAATCATACTCGATGATTCAATATATTTAATTATTTTGAATCCTTGAAAGATGTTTAGACGTATTAAATCAACAATGATTTAGTGGGTTCAACTAGTATACATTTCGTTGTCCGTTTGGAAGATATTCTCTACAGTCTAAAAAAGGTTTTTATTTTATTTTTAAATTTTATTTTTATTTTTAATTTTAATTAAAAAGGCTCTTTTTAAAAGAAATTGTGTCGTTTAGTTATCACCCACTAGAGGTTTTGAATGATTAAAAAAACTGTTTTATGTCTCTACTCGAATAAGTTTAAAAAGTAGATATTTTTAAGTTTTTTTAATAACACTAAAATATCTAATATAACTCTATCATTTAAGATAGTTTTAAATATTTTAATAATCCTATTATTTTACGACTAACAACTTTTTATTAAAAGCTTTACTTGTAGAAGGTTTACTCAAAAAGATCTACGGCAGTTACAATAAACTTCTCTAATTCTCTAGACCGAAAAAGATCTCATCACATAAATTCTTTTTACTCTTAACCCGTGCACACACATCACCAACATAATAAGAGCAGTCCATGGTTCTTACTATGCTCCAGCTCACACATTAGCAGAACCGCCTCCCACCAAGGATTCAAATTCTCTTCTCACGAGATTCTTACGCTACTCCACAAACCAAGTAATCAACCAGTAAGCCACCCTGTTAATGCAATCATTAGTAGTAAAGATCCAATAAAACTCCTAAAACACAAAAATTATTTAACAAATTTCAAAAGTAAAAAAAAAAAAAAAAAAAAAAAAAAAAAACCGCCACAAACAATTTAACAACAAAGCAGCATTATCTTCCATTTCCTGGTTTTAATTAATTATCCAAAACTTCTTCAAGATCTCTTCTTGAAGCTGTAACAACACAAAAAAACCTCTCTTTGAATCCAAGTTTCTGGAACTACTCTTTTGTAGTTTTGTGTTTACTCTTTCAAGTGATTTGCTTTCATGGGTAGTTGCAAAATCTTGGATTTAAACTCGCTACAACAGTATTAAAGTTCTTTATCTACTTTGTTCTAAAAAACCAAAGCTTCTTTTTAGTAGAAGATTACATTACAGTATCAAAGTCTTCAACTTTAATGTAGTTTCTTTATTTCTTTCTCTTCATAAAAGCCCTTATCTCCAACTCATTTGATTTTTTTTTTTTTTCTTTTTTTAATCTTGCTTTCTGGCTTCTTTCTTTAATGAGTTCTCTTTTCTGGGTTTTGGGGTTTCTTGAAGAAATTTGAGTGGTGAAGAGTGTAGAGTGTTGAATTAGAAAATGAGATCTTACACTTCAGTTGAGCTTCTGTTTATTGTGTATGGAGTTCTTTTTGTGACTTGTGACGCCTTTTCAACAAATGAAGGTTTGTTTCATCCGTGCATTCTATTTTTTTTCCCGCATCAGATCTTGATTTTTATTTAGTTTTAGTTAGGTTCTGTTTGGTTGCCGAGAAAGTATAATTGTAATGTCAATACCTTATTAGTATCATTAGCCTGATTAAAGGGTTTCATTCGACCATTTTCCTCTTGATTTACAACTTCAAGGTCCTGAATTTTGTTAACTATGTTCTCACATTTTCTCAGTTACCAAACAGTCACTAGTACTAGCTCTGACACATGTACACTTTTTCTTTTTTGTTTTCTTTCTGGGAAAATCTTCAATTCTGTTGTTTCACATGGCATGTTTAGATAGTAGTCAAAAATCTACTCTTGCATTAATTTTGCTGACTTGGGTTTGTGTGTTCTTCATTAGTTTGGGCCCTGAAAACATTTAAGGAAGCTATATATGAAGACCCGCATCTGGTTTTGTCCAATTGGAATTCATTAGATGCAGATCCTTGTGATTGGTCTGGCATTTCTTGTTCTGTGACAAGAGACCATGTTATAAAGATGTAAGATATAAGAAGAATACAATCATGTCTTTGTTAGTTAACATTTAGTACTATCATGGTTTTTCTTTATTTGGGTGATACATATAATTTAATTATATGTTCTTTTTAGGACAATCATGTCTTACCTTTTGGAATTTTGTTTGGTAGAAACCTCTCAGGATTATCTTTAAAGGGTTTTCTTGCACCAGAATTGGGTCAGATCACTTACTTGCAAGAGCTGTAAGCACTTTTGTTTTCGATTTTTATTTTATCGCTTGTTTTAGTGCATGAATGAAGTTTAATTTCAAGTTTGCTGTTCTGTAGAATTCTGCATGGGAACTATCTGATTGGGATCATACCTAAAGAATTTGGCATGTTGAAACACCTGGAGGTCTTGGATTTGGGAATGAATCAAATCACGGGCCCAATCCCCCCGGAGATTGGGAATTTAACAAATGCGGTGAAAATGTAAAGGAAACTTAATATATGTTTACAGGAAATTGGGTCTTATACTTGGTTCTCCATGGTTACTGACTCGGTCAATTTACCATCATTGCAGAAACCTTCAGTCCAACGGGTTGACTGGGAGGCTGCCTCCTGAATTCGGAAATTTGAAGTATCTTCAGGAACTTCGTCTGGACAGGAATAGGCTTCAAGGAACTGTTCCTGCTGGCAGCAGTCCAGATTTTACAGAGAATATACGCGGAATGTAAGTAAAAAATTCCTGCATTGTTAGTGTTAAATTCTGAAGTTATAGTTGAAATTACTAGATTGCGACAATCAATCTAAAGCTTAATTTGATAACCTACAATCATCACAAACAATTTTAGAACTTAGGGGATGTGCATGTCGTGTAAATGGTTCATAGGTAGGGGAGATAGTTTCATATTTGTCAACTTGAATTTGTTGGTCTGAGCACATTTGACCTTATAGATTGGATCTAGTGCTCTAAGTGATATACTGAATTGCTAAAAGCTGCCAAGTTGGTAATTCCATAATGCTTGTTTGCCTGAATGTAGTAAAGTTAACCAATTAGATGTTTTTGCTTTGTTTCATTTTTACTTGTTCAGTGTTTTACGTATTGTACAATTTTGGCTCTGGATCTGTCCAACTGTGGGAATGGAAAAGTCTTATTGATACTTGATACCTTTATTTGTTGAATACATGTTAGGGTGCATGTAAGTGTGTAAATTTGTTGCAGAGTTGAAGATCTAGACATATAAAGTTTGTCATAGAATGGAAAATACATTATAGAGAATCTTATTGTATGGTTTTGATTTTCTTTATTAATTTTCTTGTAATCCATTTCCGTTCCAGGTATGCCTCAAGTACAAACTTAACTGGCTTGTGCCGGTCATCCCAGCTAAAAGTGGCAGATTTCTCCTACAACTTCTTTGTTGGGAGCATACCTAAGTGCTTGGGGTATCTTCCTAGGTACTGTTCCGTGCCTTTCTCCTGCTAGTTTCTGTAATTCTGTAATCCTGTAACTTAATTTTCTATATTTTGTTTCATGCAGTACAAGCTTTCAAGGGAACTGCCTCCGGAACAGAGATCCCAAACAGCGGTCTACTATGTTATGTGGTATGTTTAACTTAATATCCCCGCCTTGTTTATAGTTGATGTCTTGCTGAACCATCAAGTGGGATAGCCTTCATGTATAAAATTTAAATTTTTTTAACAAACACTTAGCATGTGAAGTGAGACCAATCCTTTAGAAATATAAACAACATGTACAAGTGTACATGATATGTTTGGTTATAAGTGGATTTTTGTGAATCACTTTGAATTGTTCCACTGTGCAATTAGAGTTTCATCCAGAAATGGTAAAATGATGATTCAGTTTTGTAACGGGATTTATTTAAGTTAGTGGTCACATTTGATTTGAAATTTTCATCTAAAACTTTTGTTGTTTCATGTGGTTTAGCAATTTAATATGAACTGAAATAATAGATTGTGAAACAATTCCTTCTTGTAGGTAGTACTCCACCTGCCAGAACCCAATCAGGAGGCAACCCCAAGCACCGACCTGCTGATGACGTATCCAAGCATCAGGCAGCATCAAAACCTTCCTGGCTTTTGGCTCTCGAAATAGTGACAGGAACCATGGTGGGTTCACTCTTTCTTATAGCTCTTCTCACCGCATTCCAGAGATGCAATAGCAAACCTTCTCTTATAATACCTTGGAAGAAATCGGCCAGTGAGAAGGAGCACATGACAGTTTTCATAGGTTGGGCTCTTAGGCATTGAAAATCTTTGCTTTAGTAACGCCTTCTAAAAATTTAGTATTTACTTTGTTAAACGATATATTTGTTAACATGTTTTTTTTTGGTTTTACAGAGCCTGAGATCTTGAAAAATGTGGTGAGATATGGTAAACAAGACCTTGAAGTAGCCTGTGAGGACTTCAGCAATATTATTGGTTCTTCGCCAGACAGTTTTGTCTACAAGGGCAACATGAAAGGTGGGCCTGAGATTGCTGTAATATCCCTCTGTATTAAAGAAGAGCACTGGACAGGCTACCTTGAACTTTATTTCCAGAGAGAGGTGATCACTCATCTTTTAATGCCGAAAAAATTCAATAGAAGTTTTAATATAAAACTTTTATAAAAGAGTACCAAACAACTAAAGTTACTTGTATTTTCAGGTGGCAGATTTGGCAAGGTTAAATCATGAGAATACGGGAAAGTTACTTGGCTATTGTAGAGAGAGTGCACCATTTACAAGAATGCTGGTTTTTGAATATGCATCAAATGGGACGCTGTATGAGCATCTCCATTGTAAGTCGATATTATCTTTTCTAAAGTTAGTTTAACTCATCATGTTTTCATTAGCTAAAACCTAAGCAATCAATATGGCTGCAGATGGAGAAGGATGCCAGTTCTCTTGGACACGGCGTATGAAAATTATTTTAGGCATTGCTCGTGGACTCAAGTATCTCCACACTGAACTTGAACCAGCATTTACCATATCAGAGTTGAACTCTAGTTCTGTCTATCTTACAGATGATTTTTCCCCAAAGGTATTCCTTGTCTTGTTCCCATTTCTGAGTCATTATACAAGTTAAATCAATGTTTACAATGGGGTCATATTTAGCAATCAGACCAAAACAATCTACTGAATGTTCCAAGACTCACAAATGACAGAAGAATGTAGTGAGTTATAGTAACTTTGGTCATGAATCAGAAGCAAGAGGAATTATGTTGGACATCTAAAAAACCTGACTTTAAAAATTAGGGAACATTTATATATATATATTCCATTTCTTTGTTCCTTATATTACTGAGATTTCCAGGTTTAAAATTTTGTTTGCTGTGCCTTCTGTTTTCTTGATAATTCAGAGATTTAATGATATATTGGACACGTGCAATATTATCTAGTTTTGAGAACAATCTTTAACTTCTACTGCAGTTGGTTGATTTTGAAAGCTGGAAGAGTATTCTTTCAAGATCAGAGAAGAACTCAGGCACTATTGGCAGCCAGGGTGCTATCTGTATACTTCCAAATTCTCTCGAGGCACGCCATCAGGATGTCCAAGGAAATGTTTATTCTTTTGGTGTGCTTTTACTGGAAATTATCAGTGGGAGACCACCTTACTGTAAAGAAAAAGGAGATTTGGTCGATTGGGTAGGAACCTTTCAAATTTCAAGTAGTAGTTATCTTTCTATTATTTAGCGACTTGAAAGAATGAACAATAAGTGTCCATGCTAATTATTTACAAACTCCTATATGCTGCAGGCTAAGGAATATCTCGAAATGCCAGAAGTAATGTCTTACGTGGTGGATCCTGAGATAAAACATTTCAGATATGAAGACCTCGAAGTTATATGTGAAGTAGTAAGCCTTTGCATCCAACCAGAACCCAGCAAGCGGCCATCAATGCAGGAATTAAGCGCCACACTAGAGAGCAAAATCGATACATCAATATCAATTGAGCTTAAGGCATCGTCTTTGGCATGGGCAGAGCTTGCACTTTCATCATGATTAAGTTTGAGAGGCTAACACACAGTAGGTTAGATATATACGATTGTATTACTCATCTTTTTTTTTCCTTGAATTTTTTTTTTTTTCTTACCTATATAATTTCTTCTCTCGTCATTGTAAATGCCGCAAGCTAAAAGAAACGTAATAGAGCTTTTGTACATGACAGAGTCTACTGTCTGTATACCGTGAGATGATGATCAGTAATGTTCTGAAATCACAAAATAGTAAAATTTAGTTCTTGCTAAAGGAATGCATGAAAATTTTCCTATTACTATATTATGTCTCTCTCTCTAGTCTATACTGAATATTGATGTTGGGAACCAATAAAATGATAAAAAGAAGCTGCTGCTAAAGCCAAATCTTACTTAGCATAATCTTGGTGATTGTGATTGTGATTGTGGCTGCCTCCATGTGTATTGCATACTTGCATTTACTAAAACAGTAAACAGAAAAATCTAGTAAGGTTTGAAGTTGTTAATGGCTGCTCCCTAGTCCTCTGTTTCTGTAGGACAAACACCCGACAGAGGAAGCTCCTTTATTTCAAATTTTTGGATTTTGGGACCTGGGGCACAATTCTCTTTGATCTACTTTTTCTTTTTCGAAAACTTGATTAGGACCTGTGATATGTGATAAAAGCATCTGTATACATTGAACTCACAAAAAGTGTAGAAGAAGTCTCAACTCTTATGTTTGGTAGGGGGTAGGAGGTAGGAGGAATGGATGAATTAGGAAGGAAAGAGATGGGGCTGATTCAACATTATTCGAGGCCCCAGGCGAAGAAGTAAAAATAGGCATTCTAGTATTGGAAATTAATTTCCTAACTTTTACAATAACAATAAAATAACAATATTGTATTTGTAATTTAATCTTATTTTCTTTTATGAAAAAGAATATAAGAATGTCATTTAAAGTTTTTGTTTTAATTTCTAAAAATTTATTAAAAAATTTTAATTCTCAAATAAATTTAAACAATAAATATTTATAAAAAAACATATTTCAATATATTTTATAAGTAGAAGAATATTATTTATTATAATTGCAATGTGGTGTGATCCATAATAAATTCTTTTAAAAAATTATTATTTTTCTCTAAATTTTAATAGGAATAATTCATTTTGATTAATTCCATAAGTAGTTATAAAAAAAAAATTGAAAAAATGAATATTATAATTTACTTGGACAAAATAAAAAAAATAGTAAAATAATAATAATAATAATAAGTTTTTAATACTAGACTAAAATAATAATATACTATTTTTCTGAAATACCAAAAGCATTAATAAAATTAAATACTTAATTAAAAAAAATGAAGCCTTCATAAATTGGTTAGGCAAGTGAGGCGTTAGGCAATTACCTCACTTGCCTAGCCATTGAGCCGGCCCTGGAAAGAGAGTAGGAGAGATGAATAGGATAATATATATCTTTCATGTTGTTTGGTAAGATAGGAAGGATGGAAGATAAGTCTTCACTTCTCTGTTTATTACTGAAAAAAGAGTTGAATGCATGGATTTATATATAATTGTAAATTTACTATATTTGTTGGTCATGAGGGAGTTGAAGTCTCTCCTCCCTCTCATCCATCCCATAAGAGAATGATGCACTTTGGTGGGTTCCGAAGGAGTTAAGATCCCTACTCTTCTCCTCTCCCCTCTCTTGTCTCTCCAACCAAACAATGGATTGAAGCTCTCCTTCCAGCCCTTCAACCCCCTCCGTTCCACCATCTCTCATTCCTATCAATCAAAACCTTTAAGTGATTGGCCCATGAACTCATTAGATATTGAAGTCATAATGGGTAGAGTTCAAATTCAAAAAATTATGCATTTTATTTTTCATGTTTGTTTCTTTTTATTTATTTAAAAGACGAAATTTAGATTTATCCATTTAAAGAAACAAAGAAAAATTCGAACCTTACACAGTCGTTTAATTATAAGGCAACATTTTAAAAATTACAAACCTACAAACATTGATAAGAATACCATGTAAAAAAGCATATCCAAAATTCTTCTCTATTGCCAGCAAAAAATATACATAAAAAATTACTTCTTGATGGTTGGGATAACAAAACCAATAGATTGCAATAAAACTCAACTTAACAAAACCTTTAACTTCTGGGCATTGGCAATACAGCCATTAGATATTGATTATCATTTGGTTTACATGAGAAAAATAAGAACCAAAAATTCAGCAAAAACGACTAATGTTTCGCACGGGAGTAGTGATTATCATTTGGATTCCTCCTTCCACTGAAAACTGCTAACGCCTTCCTTACAGGAGGTTGGAGAGGAGCTCTTTTATCGTTATGGTGGCTGCTGAAGATATCATCGGAACAGAATAAGTCGTCATCACCCTGGATGATGAAATTCGGATCAGCCTCAGGTTTAATTCGAACGAAAAACTCAATTTGAAAACAGAGATGTTCAAACAGAAAATAATGACAATAAGGAAAAGACATTGACCTGTTTATATGCCTTCTTCTTTGTCTTAGGGTAGAGAAACTTTTGTGGAAGTTGGTCTTCACGTAAAATGAGGTTCTTCGTAATTGCATCCCTTCCTCCTTGAGGCAGAGGCAGTGAAAACTGCAGACAGCCAAATGTCAAGACACATAAGATTGGTGAGACTTCAAAACTTATGCTAGCAAAAAGCATCAAACTTCACATGCATACACATGAGATCATAGACACACAGATATAATAAACTCTAGTAGTATTTGAATCAAGTTAGCATTTCGTGCTCCATAATCAGTTACTAAAATATTTGATGCTCGCATCCTATACAGTTAGAAATGTTTAAAAACTCGCCGTACAACAATTCAACAACTCTCAGAAAGACAAATTAATCACCTAAAAAATGGTTTATAAAAGGGCACACAATTAACAAGTTAACAACCAAATGCTAGGAACAGGTCAATAAAATAACCAGATGACTGCAAGAACCTTTGACCAGAGTAGACTATGAAATAGTTACAAAGACAGGAAGCAGTTTACTCATAAAACTTATGTAGGCCACGTATCTAAAATATCTATCTACTATAGGTGCCAAAAAAGAATGGGAAGCATAGCCCAAATGGAAACAAAAAGGAACAAGAATTCCAATATGATGAAAATATTCCTAACTGTGAGACTTTGGTATGACGGTCCTCCTAACAATGCATCACCCTAAGAACATGATATACAGGATAAAAATACGAGTTACAAGTGAACCATAGTAATTGCTCCAAGTTGCTAATATAGGTATACTTACTTTTGTACCACGCAGTGTAATTCGTGGTCGACGAGCTGCTAACACAATTCCATTCTCACCAACTGTAACAGCTACCTTACGTAAAGTGCCACCATTCCCGCACTTTGGACAAAAAATCCGCCCAATTTCAGCAGTGACAGCATAACAGGCGTGACATTTCAGTATCCACCTGGAGATACAGACATCTGAAAGATTAGCATATGCACTCATAACATGATTCTTACACCATGAAACATCACATGAACCCATCCAAAGGAAAAAGGAAATTATATCTAAAAGAAACCGTCAAGCCACGGACAACTTTCTCATACATCCATCCAAAGCCTACATGTTTCCTCAATTCATCAAGATATATGACTTTGGTACATGCTCAGAGCATCAAAGGTCTAATGTAAAAGATTTTATAGAGATTCAAATTATAATTGATGATACCGTCACTATTTACCAAGTATATAAACAAACGCATCGGACACATACCTATGCAGCTGGCGGATCTGCATTCCTCCAGGAGCCACGAGACGCAAGCCCATCTGCAGGAGAACATTTTGCATCGCAAAATCACCAGTTACACAAGCTACATTGGACTCAGACAAGGATCTTAGCATCCAACTCTGCTCACTGCTATCATCATCTGCAAATGATGCAGTAACACTTTCATTGGTCTGGCTTGAGATCTCCAGCTGATCTAAACCTTCCTTTATGGTATCAACTTCATCTTCTTCAACAATGACAGTTTCACCAATATCAGATGTCGCTTCCATTGTTGGGGAGCCATTGGAATCAAGTCTGGCAGAAGAATTGTCGACTTCTGATCCTTCCTGAAGAGTATTCAATGAATCTTCTTCAACCCTCATTTGCTTTAAAATTGAGGAAAGTTGTTCACTCCCACTGTTCTCCTCTGTAATCTTACTCTCATCTGAGATCCCATTTCCAGCATGTCCTCCTTCAAAGCCTGGACGCATATCCTGATCTGGGTTACTGGTGTCCTCAAGATTGTTGTTATCGTTACTCATCTCCATCTCATGCTGACTATCTTTCTCCAATAACGCCTCATTAGATTCACGCCTAGCTTTTCTTCTAAGGAATCTTCTATGAGTACTCCTGCTGACAACAGGCATAAAATCACCAGCGTTATCATCAAATTGTCCTTGAGATGCATCAATTCCATCTGCAACCATCTTGCCTTCAACATTGATCTCTTTCTTCTTCGGTAAGTATCTCTTAGGTCTCCTAAAACCATGTTCTCCATCCTCTTGATTTTCAGAGTGAGCTCCACCTTGAGCTACCACCGAACCATTTTCGGAAACGTCATCAGCAGGGATGATGTTAAGGCTCAAGTCCTTCAACGGAAGGATTCTCGAGTCAGAGTTCAATTTATCCTCGGATTCATTGTCCAACGCTTCCCACTCTTCCAAGTTGGCAACATTAGACCCCCATCCAGGCAAATCCTTCTCCGGCAATCTCTTCACATTAACCGTGTGAACAGGCGGAGGTGCGTCCCTGAGATGCGCAGTTCCATGTATCTGAGCCTCCAGTGTGTATGTCAAAGCAATTAGTTTAAGATCAACATCCGAAAGCGTCTGCAAGTCACCCGTTGCCCTCGCAAATTTTATAACTGTAATGCCACAATAAACTACTTACTAAACATATTGAACACCAAAAAAAACACAAACAATAAGCTGAATACACCTAAAAATCTAATTTTTATTTCCTAACTAAACACTAATGTTCAAAGTAAATAATTTTTAAAAAAATAAAATAAAAATAAAATAAAAATAAAATAAAATAAAAAACTGATCTTTAACATTCTAAATTGCTAATACTTATAATATCAACAACAATTATTGGGTGCTTGCCTTTGTTGAGTGACTCGGGGGAGGGCTCCATGGAATCAATAGAGAAGGGAATGAAGTTGAGGCGGTGGCGGGAGACGGGGTCGCGAATTTCGGCCGAAACTTCCGAGACTGTGACGAATTTGTCGGCGAAATTGGAGAGGCTTTGGCTGCCTTGAATGATTGCATTGGCGTCGACCACTGCGATCGCTATTCCTTTCGTCGACTTGCAGCTCTGTGCCAAGATTTCGGATGCCGGTGTCGTTTGGTTCCGTGTTTCGACGGTTTTCGGCGGCTGTGACTTCACTATGTTGCTCCAACAAGCGGTGGATGTTGGGGAGGAATCCATTGTTGAAGCTGATGAGATGAAAAGAGGAGGGATTGGAGGGTTGATTTTATATATCTGTTAAACCCTAAATTTGAGTTTTTGGGAATATTTCATATGAGTCCCAACGTTTTTGCTATTTATTACCTTGTTAAATATCTTTGTCATTTTCATCACTTTAGTCCCTATTTTTCCTGAAATCCATCACTTTGGTTCCTTCACAAAATATTTAACCTTCAACAACGACCTAATACGTTAAAAGTAGGGGTGGGCATAAAAACTGAAACCGAATCGAACCGAATTTGGTTCGGTTCGTAGCTTCTATTCGGTTCAAACCGATTTGAAATTTGAAAACCGAATTGAATTCGGTTTGATTTCAGTTTTGGACATACAAAATTGAACTGAACCAAATAAACTGAATTGTCTTTATTAAATTGTAAGATTCAATTTTATTACGGATTGTTTGTTGGTGATGTTTTATTTTGGATTACATTATGTACTACATTTTTTTACTTCTATTTTATAGAAGTTATGAAGATTTTATATTTTGATTGAGTATGTAGACCGAATATGATTGAAATTTTATATTTGGATTGAAAGTTGGGTTGTATTTTGTTTAAATTATTTTTTACATATTATGTTTTCTTAATAAAGTTTAAACCTAAATGCCAAAAATAAAACTTGAAGGCCCAAAAGATTAAAAAAAATATATAAAAAAACCTTCAAAGCCCAATAGGCCCAAAACCGAATTGAATCAAACCGAGATAAATGTGTTCGGTTCAAATTCGGTTTTCAGATTCAAAACGGTTCAAACCGATTCACATTTTCAAAAACTGAATATATGTCGGTTCAATACAGTTTTGGCCAAAACCAAACCAAACTGAACCATGCCCACCCCTAGTTAAAAGTGTAATTTTACCCTTTTTTCTTACTTGGTTTTTCTAATATTGAATTAATCTATTAAGAAAAACAATTTGCAGTCAAAATGATTATAATGGAAAAGGAAAAAAAAAAGAGTGAGGATATAGCATATTTCAAATGATTCACATAAATTTACTTTTCATATTAGTAATAGTAAGTTATTCGAGATCTCGTGGTTCAGAAATGGATTCCACCCGACTTGAGCCATTGACAAATTTTAAAATATGAGATTTGATATATGTTAAATTGTTATCGTCACTCGCACATATGTGCACGAGATTTATGATGAGAGGAAAAGAGGAGGGAGTAGAGGCCGGGTTGTGAGATTTTATATATCTATTAAACCCTAAATTTGAGTTTTTATTGGAAGACAACATGGAGATTCAACAATGGACGATGTCGTTTTGGCCCTAGGCACGTAATGTCTAAGATACGATGTTGTTGCTTAGATATGTCACTGATTGTGAATACGATGACGTTTTAATGATGAATAATCTAAAATTTCCATTTTGGGAATATTTCACATGAGTCCCAACATTTTTGCTATTTGTCACCTTGTTAAATATCTTTGTCATTTTCATCACTTTAGTCCCTATTTATTCTAAAATCCATTACTTTGGTCCCTTGACCAAATATTTAACTTTCAACTACGATCTAATATGTTAAAAGTATAATTGACCCTTTTTTTCTTGATTTTTTTAATATTGAATTAATATATTAAGAAAAACGATTTGCAGTCAAAATGATTATAGTGGAAAAGGAAAAAAAAATGTGAGGATATAACATATTTCAAATGATTCACATAAATTTATATAATAGCAAGTTATTTGAGGTCTCGTGGTTCAGAAATAGATTCCACTCGACTTCAGCCATTGACAAATTTTAAAATATGAGATTTGATATACATTAAATTGTTATTGTCACTCGCACATGTGCATGAGATTTATGATGAGAGGAAAAAAGGAGGTTGTGGAGGGTTGTGAGATTTTATATATCTATTAAACCCTAAATTTGAGTTTTTGTTGGAAGACAATATGGAGATTCAACGATGAACGATGTCGTTTTGGCCCTAGGTACGTAACATCTAAGATACGATGTCGTTGCTTAGGTATGTCACTAATTGTGAATACGATGTCGTTTTAACGATGAATAATCTAAAATTTTCATTTTGGGAATATTTCACATGAGTCCCAACGTTTTTACTATTTGTCACCTTGTTAAATATTTTTGTCATTTTCATCATTTTAGTCCCTATTTTTCCTGAAATCCATCACTTCGGTCCCTTGACCAAATATTTAACATTCAAATGTGACCTAATATGTTAAAAGTATTATTTTACCCTTTTTTTACTTGATTTTTCTAATATTGTACTAATCTATTAAGAAAAACAATTTGTTGTCAAAATGATTAAAGTGGAGAAGGAAAAAAAAAATGTGAGGATAGAGCATATTTCAAATTATTCACATAAATTTACTTTTCCTATTAGTAATAGCAAGTTATTCGAGAACTCCTAGGTCAGCGGCTCGAATCCTACCAATGACGAAAGCTTTCAAAAAAAATACCTGGTCTCAAATTAATAGATATTATATATTAAAAAAAAAAATGTTTTTCGAGATCTCGTGGTTCATAAATAGATTCCACCAGACTTGAGCCATTCACAAATTTTAAAATACGAGATCCGATTTACGTTAAATTGTTACCCTCACTCACACATAAATACATGTTTACATCATTAAATGTTACAAATCTTTTCAAACAGAGATAAAATCATTGAACCTTCTTTGCTGAACGTGAAGCATTACAAAATAAAAACTAAACAACAAGTTTCAATTTCTGATATGGAAAAGGAAACAAGCTTTTAATGTCTAGTAGGAAGCGACCCAAAGGAGCCACCCACAAGCTCTTTTACAAATTTCAAAGGCTTTGGAGCTTACAAATGAATAAATTTATAACAAGAGATTTAAGATAACTAATAAAAAAAAAAAGTACACAAAATAAAAATAAAACAGTCCCCAAAAGAGAGGTAATTGATTTTAAAATGAATATAATATATATATATATATATATATATATATATAGAATTATAATTCTATATAAATATATATATTTTTGCTTAGAGGGCTCTTGACTTAACAATGTCAAAGGTCATCTCACTTGGGTCAGTTGCTTGTAGCTCAACTTGAACCCCATCCAATTCTCTCCTGAACCTATCCTTTGAACTTGCATACAACATCTTACTCCTTATCCTTGATGTGTCCGGAGACCTACATGAAAAAATATATAACCAGAATAGCGGTTTTATTAGATTGTAAACGTTCATCATCGGTCTGTTAGAACGATATGAAGGTCCTATCAAAACCGTAAAAAAGTTTTTATAATCACAATGGGAATGACTTTGATAATAGATATTACCATGCGACGAAGAAGATCTTGCTCTTTTGACAATTCTCAGCAGTAGTGAAATCAAGATCGTAGACAGCGTAGCGACACTCATCAGCTGGCAAACTGGCAGTGAAATCATCATAGCTTTCATTTGGTTCTCCAAGCTTCTCGACTGTCACTTGTTGAATCTTTTCTTCTATTTTGAACACAATGAATCGATAGTTCCTCTTTGCTTTTAGTTCTAAGAACTTCAACTTACAGTCGTCATGCACAGCCATTCCAGACGCCGCATTTGCCTGTCCTCCATTCCAAACATACGATTAATTACGTTATGATCAAGATTTATAATAATCTACGTAGGTGTTCACACAACTTTTGGTTGAGTGGTTATATATCCTTTTTGTTATATATTGACCTACTTGTTTACAAAAAATAGGGGATCGAGATATCTTCACCGTGTTGCGAGAGTAGCGAGTAGCTAGAGCTGCAATAACAGTAGTTTCAAGAAAAAAGACATGCATGTGTGTAATCTATCCCATTTTGTTCTTTAAGGTACGACCTTTGTTTTGTTATTTGAATTCGCAATTCGGATACAATTCGTCATTTCTAAAACAAAATTAAAACGGGTATATTTCCGAATACGACTAAAGATATATATATACATATATATATATATATATATATATATATTTATTAAAATATCTAATTTGATTAGATGTTTAATCAACTTATCAACATGTAATGTAGAATGGAAATTGATAGTGCTACAACAGTGCATGACCTACAAGAATACATTAATGGTGTAGCTAGTACCAACCAGACAAAAAACAAACAAGATACAAACCCAATGTGGCATCAAATGCATGAAATCAAAATGAGGTATTAAAATTTAAAACAAAACAAGAACAAGACATCAAAATAATATGTTTTTGATCATCTGTGATCACAAACCATCTTCATGAAATCTACTTTGAGAAAACAAACAAATTCTCCATTATAAAATAAACAAAAACCATGCAATTTTGTAATACACAATCATGATTACACGGTTCTTCAAGTAAAATATATAGAAAAAGATAGAGAGAAGGAAGGGGACATACCATGTTGCCACTAACGAGAGAAAGTGATTTGTGAATTTTTATTTTTTTTTATTTTTAATTTTTGTTGAAATTAAAGGAGAAGAGGAAAGGTGCAAGAGACACAAAATGAGAATTGAGCAAGTAAAAAAGAGAAATCAGATCCTTGTCTTTTGGGGCCATGAGAGGTTGCTATTTCAATAACCCCGAGATCATTGGGAGGCTTCAAATTTTTGAGCAGAAATTGGAGGGACCGATTGTTTTTTTTTTTGTTGCTTTTTTCTGTCCACAAATTCAATTCTTTGTTATATATCTAAACTAATCCAAATTTAGTTTTCATATTTTTGAGTCATCAATTAGATTCATGCTTTTTAGAATACATTAATTAATAACCCCCATATAATATATAATATGATCGTTTATTAATTGATGTGAAGGATCAGGATCCTCTACTATACTGATTTTTTTCATGATCTAAAACACTTGAGGATATAACTTTGTATTTAAATGAAGGAAATTTAAAAAAAAAAAATAAAAAAAAAAAAACGACAATCATTGATTACACATATCAATAGATCTATTTAGGATAGGACAAAAATCAGTTCAGCAGAGAATCCAAATCCCTTTTTCTAATATTAAAATGTTTTTTGTGATGTAAGTATCACCTAAATTTTGAAGTTATCTTCAAACACCTAACCAACAATCATTAATTATATGAAATCAATGTCTTTTTATATCATGAATTTGATTACATATTCAAACGGTAGTGTAGATTAAACAGATAATTTACATGAACTACTTAGAGAGATTTTTTTTTATTTTTATTTTTATTTTTATTTATTTTTTTTTATTTTTTTGGGAAATATTAAACAGCCCATCTAAAAGACCTCATAATTATTATTAATGATTACAATTTGATTTTCACTTCCAACCATTGAACAACTATTATCTGATTATAATAAGTAAAAGCTATTTACTAGTAATGCTATCATCATATAATTTATAGCTAATGATATGATGATCTAGTAAAGTCATTATTTATCATATATAATAGTTTTCTTATAGTGAACACTGAATTTAATAAAATCATCGTGGAGCTTGTGATTCTCTAATAATTAAGTAAAATAGTAATTAGTTGAGGTTTCTTAGATGCATAATTTTGGTTTTGTGTTACAAAACTAATCGTCATATCTAATGGTCGGCTTTGTACGTAACAGTACAAAACAGGAGCAACCATAATCATCCTGTACGAATCGATCGGTTACAGGATCCCTTACATTTTTTATTTTATTTTTTTTTCATTTTATACCTGTGTTAATTGAGATTATGTATAAAAAAAAAAAGCGTGGATTCCCACACATGATACGTAAGTTATGATAAGATCAGAAATAAACAGCATGGGCAATGAAGGTAAAAATGGTTGGTGCTGGGTGGGTTTGCTTGGTTTACAAGGTATTTCTGGTGATTGATTCTTCTGCACCTCACATGATGAACTCTTCTCACCTGCATTTCTTAGCTGTCATACTCATCTCCATTTTTTATCACCTTTTGATTTCTCTTTTCACTCTCTCTCTCTCTCTCCCTCTCTCTCTTCCTCCTATGTCAGTCAGCTAACATCATTTCGAGTAAAATACAAGTTGCTTCTACACAACTTTCTCCACTATAAATCAAAACCAACCCACCGTCCAACTCTTCTCTGTAACCAAACCAAAACTTTCCTGAGAAACAAACAAGCTAGAAAAAAATGAGAGAAATCCTCCACATCCAAGGTGGGCAATGCGGGAACCAGATTGGAGCCAAGTTCTGGGAGGTGGTCTGCGCCGAACATGGGATCGACTCGACGGGTCGGTACAAGGGCACCAACGAGCTGCAACTTGAGCGAGTCAATGTTTACTACAACGAGGCCAGTTGCGGGAGGTTCGTACCTCGCGCAGTTTTGATGGACTTGGAACCGGGAACCATGGACAGTGTAAGGTCCGGACCGTATGGACAGATATTCCGTCCGGACAATTTCGTTTTCGGACAGAGTGGTGCCGGAAATAACTGGGCCAAAGGGCATTACACGGAGGGTGCGGAGTTGATCGACTCTGTGTTGGATGTTGTCAGGAAAGAAGCTGAGAATTGTGATTGCTTGCAAGGTAAGTAAAGTCTTTTTTTTTTTTTTTTTTGGAAGAACAGAGAGAACCATTGTTTAAGTTTGTGTAATCTTTTTGTTTGGTTACAGGTTTTCAGGTATGCCACTCCTTGGGTGGAGGAACTGGGTCTGGAATGGGAACACTGTTGATATCAAAGATAAGAGAAGAGTATCCGGACCGAATGATGCTTACGTTCTCGGTGTTTCCGTCTCCTAAGGTGTCTGACACGGTGGTTGAGCCTTACAACGCGACTCTATCTGTTCACCAGTTGGTGGAAAATGCAGATGAGTGTATGGTTCTCGATAACGAGGCTCTTTACGATATCTGTTTCCGGACTCTCAAGCTCACAACTCCTAGTTGTAAGTTTAGTAATCTATAATTTGCATGATGATCAATGCATTCAATAGCCGGAAATCGGAATCACTAACTAAAAACTTTTGTATGTTTCAGTTGGAGATCTGAACCACCTGATTTCAGCTACTATGAGTGGTGTTACATGCTGCCTTCGCTTCCCGGGTCAGCTAAACTCAGACCTTCGAAAGCTTGCAGTAAACCTCATCCCATTCCCGCGGCTTCACTTCTTCATGGTTGGCTTTGCGCCTCTCACATCTCGTGGTTCCCAGCAATACAGGGCCCTCACTGTCCCTGAACTCACCCAGCAAATGTGGGATGCCAAGAACATGATGTGTGCAGCTGATCCTCGCCATGGTCGATACCTTACAGCATCAGCCATGTTCCGCGGCAAGATGAGCACTAAAGAGGTTGATGAGCAGATGATCAATGTTCAAAACAAGAACTCGTCCTACTTTGTCGAATGGATCCCAAACAACGTCAAGTCCACTGTCTGCGACATCCCTCCCACGGGCTTGAAGATGGCTTCTACATTCATCGGCAACTCTACATCAATTCAAGAAATGTTCAGGAGGGTTAGTGAGCAGTTCACTGCCATGTTCCGCAGGAAGGCTTTCTTGCATTGGTATACCGGAGAAGGAATGGATGAAATGGAGTTCACAGAAGCCGAAAGCAACATGAACGATTTGGTTTCAGAGTACCAACAATACCAGGATGCTACTGCAGAAGAGGAAGGCGAATATGAGGATGAGGAGGAGTATCAGGACGAGGCTTGAAGCAGAAATTTAGTCCGCCTTCGACTGCAATTTCGTTTTTTTTTTTTTTTTTTTTTTTTGTGATTTGGAGGGCGTGTTTTCTCTTTTTATTTGATTGTGTGGAGTTGTGTTGATGCAGGGTCACATTGTTTGTTTCAGGGTGTGCATGTGCATCTATTATTCTCTAAGATTTTGTTGTCTCCACAATTGTTAGAGTACTGGCTTGGCTGCTACTTAGCTTATGTCAGTGATCTCTTGTTAAAATACATACTACAAACATCGTTTTCTTCACATTTTTAGTAGATTTTAATTATCGGGTGATTTTTCTGATCCATATCGAACTGATTTTGATTCTCTTGATACAATTATATTTCTGGTGCCTATTGTCGATTACCCATTTTAAGAATTGTAGCATCTCAAACAAATCAGGGCTTAAAGTAAGTAAAGCATTCATCAAAATTGAGACATTTTCAACAAAGGAATTGCATAACATCAAATACACAATCGGTTTGTGGAGCTAGGCAGACAATAAGATATATTATGATTGCTACTAGAGTATATATACATGAAATTAAAAGTAAGATGTCCCCAAGAATCTGATTTGATTATAGAGAAAGCAAGCTTCATTCCTAAGGTAGATATGTTTCTAAGTAATGAGCGTTTTAACTTTCATTTTCTAAATGAATCCCAAAGCAAACCTAGATCAACATTACCTCCGGATAGTATAATTCCGATGTTTTTGCAGTTTTGCCAAGCTGGATTCTTTCTGAAATTGTCTGATAAAACAGCAGCAAGGCCTATGGCTCCGCTAGGCTCTACTGCAACCTTTAGAATCTCATAACAGAGTCTCATGGCTTCTATTATCTCCTTATCTTCCACAATAACAACATCATCAACAAGATCTCGTACAACAGGCCTGCACAATAAAGCAAGAACGGATAAGAATGAAGTTAGTGCTATAGTTTACAAACAGAAATCGACTGATAAATGAAGGTAATCATATCTAAGGAGATCATATGCACTCCTTGAAGTCTATAGCTTTTGTCATCCACAAACACAAGCAAGCAAGCAAATTTTACACTTCAACATGCAAGGAATGAAATATTGCCAAACTAAACAGACATTTTCAATGCATCGATTAACTAACACAAGATTGGTTTTTACCAGGTAAGATCTCCAAGAAAAGCTCGGAGCCCATCTGCAACGGTGTTGGTTTCAGGCAATGTTATGATTCGACCAGCTGCTTTGGATTGAGCTGCATCATTAGCTCCCATGGGTTCAGCAGCCAAAATCCGAATGGCAGGGTTGATGGACTTTGCAGCCAATGTCACCCCGGATATTAAACCACCTCCTACAATATATTTCTCAAATAAGGCTACTTACTTGGCTTCAGCTAAAAACCCCAAAAATAAATTAAAGGGAAAAAATGCAGGACTAAAAGTGATGAATTGGCATTAAAATGTAATCATAGAAACCACTCATGAAAACTATTATAACAAACCACTTATGGGAACTATTATAGTGTCGAGTTGAGGGACTTGATCCAGAAGCTCCAATGATATAGTACCCTGGCCGCTGCAGAAAACAATTTAACACATCAGAAAGCATCTAAATTCCTGGTACAAATTCAACACGAGATGTGTGCTAAACCATGCTCAGGAAATTGGATGGACATAACAAGTACGGCTTATAAATTTCCATTGTTACAGCGTGAAGATAATATCATTCCATCAAAGGCATTAACAATTTAAGTTCATGAAGGTGCAAATTAACGAAGCGCAAGAGTCAGTATGGACTGATAGATACCTTATTATTCTACCATCATTATATGGATGCACAAGAGCTGCACCAGTTTCTTCCAAAACCTTAGATGCAGTGTCCTCCCTCGACTGCATTGTGGGCTCGCTCCAAATAACCTGACCACCATAACGCTTGACATTCTCAACTTTGCACTTTGGAGCATTCCTCGGTATAACTATATACGCAGGAATCCCACGCAATTTCGCAGCCAAAGCCAAAGCTGCAGCATGGTTACCACTAATTTCGAAAACAAAATATCAGAGTTATACATATATTAAAACAGTCCTCTTTGAACATTAAATATCAATTACTAAAACCTGCTATGCGTCACAACCCCTTTCGAAGCCTGATCGTCATCAAGCGAAAGTACAGCATTGCAAGCTCCTCTGAATTTGAAAGCTCCCCTATTAAAAGTGAAAAAGGGTCCTTAATTTTTGTACATAATTAATAAAAAAATGTCTTCATCTAAAAAAGAGTAAAAACTAAAAACCCACCCTTTTTGAAAACATTCACATTTGAAAAACAGGTTCTTTCCTGATAAATCATTAAGCGAATCCGAAGAGAAAACTGGGGTTTTGTGTATGAATGAATTGATGCGTGCTTGTGCTTCTTTTATGGATAATAAATCAGCACCATACTTCTTCTCCACCTTCACTTCCATCTACAGTGACTGATAAAATTACTTGGATTACATATCTAAAAACATGAAATACAGAAACCCAATTGACTTTAGAAGTCGTAAACATTATTGAATTATCTAAAATTTTAAATCAGAGAGAGCCAAACTGTAAATGAAAAGTGCTTAAACAGAGAAATTCATTATATTAAATTAAAAGAAACTGGAAAAGTAATAGAGGAACTTACAGTGAATTAGAAAATGATTTGAATCCCCAAACAAGTGTAGATGATATTCAAGTTGCAGTAGATCTGTTATTCACCCACTTCACTTCCCGTGGAGGAGATAGAAGCTGAATGATGCCTAAACGGCGAATTCACAAATAGAAACGACAGCGTTTTGGCTCATCACAAATTGTTTGGTGGCTTGTTTGCAAATCACAAAAAGAAACAAAAACTTTTTTATTTATTTATATTTTATGTTAGTATTATTATACAATCTAGAGAGTTAAATTGTAGATGATAAAGTGAATAATAGAGAAGGCAATATTCCCCGTGGGGGCGGGGCTCTCGGGGCTCCGCCCCGAATGGGACAGGGATGGAGAATAATATTAGGGGACGGGGACGGGGACGGGGACGTGGATAAAGTCTTGTATTCGAAGTTGTAGCGGGGCGGGGACGGAGGAAGCACTCCCCGCCCCATCCCCATCCCCGCCCCGATATATTATATATATATATATATATTTATAATATAATATATAATATAATATATATTTATATATATTGACACCACGTTTGGTCAGGTTGTGATTTATTGGAATATATAACTGAATATATATATATTGACATCACGTTTGACAGTATACAACTAAATATTTTAATACCAGTTTTGTCAATATATAAATTATATTTATAATATATAACTGAATTTATATATATATATATATATATTTTTTAAGTTGTAATTTTTAAATATATAATTATATTAAACGGGGAATGTGACGGGTATGGGGAAAGCCCCTCCAACAGGGAATCCCCGCACCCGGCCCCGCTTCTCTTAATGCAGGGACAGGGACATGGACAGGGATGGAGATGGTTTTGGGAGGCGGGGATGGGGATGGTAAAACATTCCCCGCCCCCGACCCACCCCGTTACCATCCCTAGTGTATAATCATTGACAGAATTTCTTCGAGACGAAAAATGTGGCATGATAGTAAAGATAATATTTTATCTTATATTCAAGTTATTGTCACTGTATTGTATTAAATGTACCTACAATTTCTAAGAAGGCATTATGCATATATAGCACTCTCAAATAAGCTGTCAAATCTTGGTGTCCCAATTTGTGTCCAACCAACCAAATTGAGACATTTGTGCATATTTATGGAAGCAGTCGAAAAGAAAAATTAAATATAAAATAATTTTAAATTTGAACAATTTAAATGATATATTAAATATAATTGATTCTCATATGAAAAAAAAAAAAAAAAAAATTGATTCAGTTGGATTTAAAAGTTCAAGCCAATATGGATTATCATTATATTAAAGGTAGAGAGATATACAAAACATGTTTGTAGACCGACCATGTCTCATGTGAGACACTTATAAACATAAAATATTCTCTGCTAATCTTGTTTATATATATATAGTTTTCTTTTGGGCCAAAATCATAATTAGCACTAAAATTAAGGGAGGTTTAAAACTATCATTTCGCAATAACTTTTCTTAATTTTTATACGAGAGAAATGATTTTGGATAAAAAAAAAACCCTTGGTGCAAATAGCACATGTAAAAAAAAAAATAAGAAAAAAAAATAAAAAAAAAACTTTTTTTAATCATCTTCATCGCCTCCATCAATAGAGATTTGTATTGTTTTTTATTCATCTTCATTAGATCTCCATTGATGGAGGTCTGTTCGATCTCAACCAATAGGGGTGTGAAAAAAAAAAAAAAATTTTAGAAAATTAAAAACCGGAAGAGAAATTGAAAAATAGAAAATTTGAAGTTTTCAGGAGCATTACATGCTGAAATGTAATTTTAGCGTATAAAGATGTTGATATTTCAGCGTCTAAAGATTTTCATCATATAATCATTTTGATGTTTCAGCGTATAAAGATTTTTAACATGTAATCATGTTCATATTTCAACGTAAAGACGTTAAAATACATACTTTCAAAGGACTTTTGATGGGGTAAATGATATCCGATTTTTCCCTGTAATATACCATTTGAATTGTTTCGATAAGAACAATATTTTAAAGAGAAAAGAGAGGGAAAACAAAGTTTTAGATAGAGAAACATGACAAGAAGAGCTTATGCAATAGAGAGAAAAAGTTGTATTAGAGAATAAAGTAAAATGGTAGATACGGGCAATCTAGTCTAAAACATTTCTCCGGGATAAAAAAAGAAAATTTATTAGGATGTGACAGTTTTGTATATTGGCATCGATTTTCAGGTCAAATGGGGTAATTTTGCCTTTTCCTTTTGAGTGCATGTAAAACATCTATATTTTATATTTGCTTATAGACATAGTGTAGAGTACTGGTCTGGCTGCTACTTTGCTTATGTCAAAGATCCCTTGTTAAAATACATGTTGCAACTTGCAAACATTGCTTTCTACACAATTTTAGTCGCTTTTCCCAGTCAAAGGTCACAGGCTGGAAACTATTGGGAGGCTGGGTGATTTTTCTGTTCCATATCGAACTGATAAGTGCATAAGTGAGTCTTTTTGATTCTCTTGATACAAATGCATTTCTGGTGCCTATGGTTGATTTCCGTTTTCAAGAATTGTAAAGGAATTGCATTATATCACTACATAATTGGTCCGTGGAGCTATGCAGACAATATGATGTATCAATACATGAAATTAGAAGTAGATGTCTCTAAGAATCTGATTTCTATGTAACGAGCGTTTTAACTATAATTTTCTAAATGAATCCCAAAGCACACCCAGATCAACATTACATTACCTCCTGAAAGTATAATTCCGATGTTTTTACAGTCCAGCCAAGCTGGATTCTTTCTGAATTTGTCTGATAAAACCACGGCAAGGCCTATGGATCCACTAGGTTCTACTGCAACTTTTCAGAATCTCATAACAAAGTCTTATGGCTTCTATTATCTCCTTCAGATGCAAATTTTACACTTGAACAGGCAAGGAATGAAATATTGACAAACTAAACATGCATTTTCAATGAATCAATTAACTAACTTGAGATTGTTTCTTACCACGTAAGATCTCCAAGAAAAGCTTGGAGCCCATCTGCAACAGTGTTGGTTTCGGACAATGTTATGATTCTACCGGCTGCTTTGGATCGAGCTGCATTATTAGCTCCAATGGGCCAAAATCCGAATAGCTTGGATGGACATAACAAGTACAACTTATGAATTTCCATTGTTACAGCATGAAGGGAATATCATTCAATCAAAGGCATTGACAATTTATGTTCATGAAGGTGCAAGTTATCGAAGCGCGAGAGTCAGTATGGACTGATAGTGATAGATACCTTATTATTCGACCATCATTACACTAACGCACAAGAGCGGCACCAGTTTCTTGCAAAACCTTGGATGCATTGTACACCTTGTGCTTGATGATGTATCAGCACCATACTTCTTATCTGCCTTCACTTTCATCTCCGGACACTGATAAAAACATTACTTACATTACAAATCTAACAACATAAATGCACAAAAAAAGTAAAAAACCATCGACTATAGAAGTCATAAACATTATTGGAAATGAAAAGTGCTTACACTAAGAAATTCATTATATTAAATTAAACGAAGCTGGAAAACTAATAGAGGAACTTACAGTGAATTAGAAAATGATTTGAATCCCCAAACAAGTGTAGATGGTTCTTCAAGTTTGAACTTGCTCTGTTATGCACCCACTTCACTTCTAGTGGAGACAGTAGAAACTCAAAGGATACAAGAGCCATTGTACTAGTTAATACAAATTATTGAGTGGCTTGGCTTGCAAGTTGCAAACATTTGTACAAAAGACATAATATAATGCTAAATTACTGAGATTCAAAACGTGATGATACACACTTACTTATTATCCCTCACTCCATCCAATTTGACCTAACCATCCATCATTACTCAAAATTCCTTCAATAATATAAATTTGCTTTTATGTAAATAGAATTGTCTGCTAAAACACTAGTTACAACTTTTACAACTTTATGATAATTGAATGACAACCACTAATAAATATAATCATCCATGTTTACTAACATTTACATTCCAAAATATAGAAGAGAAATGTTGGAGAGGACCTTTGATTAGGCTCCGGATTTGGGAACTTTATCATGGGAGATTTCAGCAAGGAAATGCTCTGCCTCAATCTGGCGCTGGATCTTCCCGGTAGCTGTTTTCGGGAGAGAGTCAGTGATGAACACTTTCTTAGGGACCTTGAAACTTGCAAGATTCTTCTTACAGTAACTCAATACATCTTCCTCTTTTAACTCGGCTCCTTCCCTCGGAATTACAGCACAATATATCTGCGAATTGGAAGCAACAAATTAGCAATTATAATTCTAAGTTGGATTTGGCTTAAGAAGAAGAAGGATTTCTCACCTCTTCACCGTATTTCTCATCAGGTTCTCCAAAAGAAACAGCTTGAGCTATGTCTGGATGTGATACAAGAACCGCATCAACTTCAATTGGTGATATCTTCTCCCCTGGAAAATCATTATAACATTTCAGTAACATTTCAGGTATTGAATTATTAATGTAAAGCTAAATACAGTATATATACCTCCACGGTTGATGAGCTCCTTTATCCGACCCACGAGATGTAAATACCCATCGGAATCTAAAAACCCAACATCTCCGGTATGGAACCAGCCGAATTTAAAAGCCTCATCGTTGGCCTTAGGATTGTTCTTGTAACCTTTAGTCACATTTGGTCCTCTTATACACACCTCACCACTAACACCAGCTTCTTGCATCACACCCTTCTCGTCCAGAATACACATTTCCTGTCCCACTGGTATCCCAACCGAACCAGGTTTACGCGGACCGTCTTCGGGCAAAGGGTTTGAAGCCATCAAATGAGAAGCCTCTGTCATCGCGTAAGCCTCCAGCACCGGAGCACCAAAAGCCTCCTCCAGCCGAGACATTATACTCGGCGCCAACGACGCGCTGCAGCTCCTGATAAACCTCAGCTTCAGGGAAACCGGTTCGGGCTTGCTCAAGTGGCGTTCAAGTACGATTTGGTGTATTGTGGGAACCGCCGTATACCAGGTGGCGTTGTATTTGACCATGTCCGACCAGAACGTCGAAGCTGAGAAGCGGCCGGCTGCCGGGAGAGTTACGGCGGCTCCCGCCGCGAGGGAGCTGAGCAAACCGGCCATCAAGCCGTGCACGTGAAACAGAGGTAGAAGGAGTACGGTCGAGTCTGACTCAGTGAGTTTGTAAACCGAGATGATGTTCAAAACGGAGGAGGCTAGATTGAGCTGAGTCAAAGGCACGCCTTTTGGATGGCTTGTAGTGCCGGAGGTGTGCAGGAACAGAGCCACGTCGGATGAGTCGTTGATGAGTTGAGCGATAGAGTCGGTGTTGTTCGACTTCGACTCTGAAGATGATGATGATGAGAGGGTAATTGTGAAATTTGAATCAGGGAGCGTAACGGTGAAGTGAGGAATGTTAAGCTTTGAAGCGGCGGCTTTAGCCGTTTGGATGCCTTCTT
This sequence comes from Acer negundo, assembly GCA_035582765.1. NCBI lineage: Eukaryota > Viridiplantae > Streptophyta > Magnoliopsida > Sapindales > Sapindaceae > Acer > Acer negundo. The sequence goes on from CM069238.1 coordinate 31,415,693, forward strand.
GTGGCATTATAAGAAGCTTCGACTCTGAGTCGGAGAGATAAAACTCGAACTCCTCCGCCGTGTAAGCCGAGTTCAGAGGCGCCGCCGTGGCTCGGCACCGTATAACGGCCAAAAACATCACCACATACTGTGAAAATAAATAAAATCAAATCACTGGTACTAAAAACAAAATTAACAACTTAACTTCCTATGAATAACATTTTCAAATTCCATTTACACGAGAATGAAATATGAACAACATTTCTGACCATCCAAACAGAATCAAGAAAATCTAAAAATATAAAAGAGATGATACCTCGAGAGTGTTAGGGAAGACGAGAGCGACGACATTGCCGGGTTTAACGCCGTGATCGACAAGGAGAGAAGCAGCGTGTTCGACAAGTTCTTGCAATCTCGAGTAAGTCACATCAAATTTTCCAGAAACAGAGATGGCTCTCCTGCTTGGAAATGCCGTCGCAGCTTTTCTCAACAGACCAGTTAGCGTCAAATTCTCCATTTCAATGGAAACTTTTGGGAAATGAAGTTTGAATGCGTTCTTCTCAAAAAAAAAAAAAAAAAAAAAAATGATGAAACTTGATTGAATTGGATTGTGAGAAAAAGAGGCGGTGGCGGAGTGATATATATACAGGTGGAGAGAGTGAAGAAGAAGGCAGCGATGGAGGTAAGGAGTGCCACGTGGCGGTGATCAACGGACGGTCAGTTTGGTGTGCCGGTATTACGTGGCGGAATTTTGGAAGATGATTTGGGATTAGTTTACTTAAATAGAAAAACTTGCATGGAGTATAGGCCATATCTATATAGTAGCCCACCTAAACATTTGAAAAAAAAATAAATAATATATATATTAATGCTTTTCAAATACTATATAAATTTTTTTTTTTTTTCTATTAACAGCTTGTCTTAATATATTTTATATTACGACGAAGAATGTTAACCATTAGATTTATATATAAAATATATCAAAACGAAGAATATGGACCATTAAATTTATATACTTTGACTTAAAGTGTATGCATTATATTCTTCGTCATCGTATATTTTATATCAAGAAGAGTGTACACATTCTTCGTCCTCGTATATTTTATATCAGGACGAGTAGACAATAGAAAAACTATATATATATATATATATATATTCATTAAAGAATTAAAATTCTATTAGTTAGTACCTGTAAGTTTTTATTTTTATTTTTTAACAATATTTATTAATCCGGGACCAGATTTTTTTTGAAAGCTTTTATCATCTATAGGATTCGATTCGTTGACTTGAAATCATTTATCCAAACATCAAGCTTGTCTATCCACCAGCTGAGCTACGCCCCTGTTGGTTAGTACCCATAAGTTAAGATTATCTTTTATTGGGATTTGGATCATCTGCTGATCTGATCTTTTTCTTGATCTTTTTAAAGTATGTGATTGGTTGTTAATAAAGTGGTCGTAAAAACGAATCACATCTTAACCACCTATTTATTGCAATGCTTATGTGTCATAAGATTAAGCGAGGTCAGGAAAAAAAGTAAATTAGTAGAGGATCCAATTCCTTTTATTGAGGATAAAATACTTTTTTTTTTTTCTTTTATGTATGCAAGTGTTTTCATATTTAATTCAAACTCAATTACTCTTAAAAAAAACATAAAAACTATTCATCCCCTTGTCGGTTAATTTTAAATTTTAAAGTAAATAGTTGATTTATAGTTGTTTAAAAAAATTATTATTAGTTTATCAATTTTAACTATACTTACATTTTTTTTTTTAATTAATGAAATTTCTCTCATACAATCAGATATACCTTTGACAATATATATATATATATATATATTTCATAAAAACCCATCTTGAAAAAGAAATAAAATTATGGTTTTGCCCCTTATTTCATCGTTCTTCGTCCATTAAATGTCCATTTTTGTCTTTATCAAGTGGATAGAATTATAGAAATAAAATAAATAAATAAATAATATAGAATTATTTCAAATATAAATGAATTAAAAAATAATAATAATTGTGAATTCTCGAACCATCCTCTATTTTTAAAACCAATTATTCAAATTACAGAATAAATTGCTAGATAATTTCACTTTCAAATAAAGAAATAAAGCTGCTCCACTATCATGACATATGTGGTATGAATATGTAGTCTCATTTTTGCTGGATAAAGATGTATCTAGAAGAGTCTTATAGTTGTAGGAAGAAGACCCCATAGCCAGATGATTGAGTTTTATATTTTGATAGGATTAGGGAGGTTTACGTGGTGCAAGTGTATCTGGGAATGGTTGTGTCTACCTCGCAAAATTATTTAACACCAAAAGTTAAAGATTCAACAATTCCACGTAGGGATTGGTAAATTAAATCAATTTGAGACACGTACAGGGATTCTGACTTCTAAGTAGGGACTAAAGCTGGTAAAAAGAGAGAGAAATAGGTTAGGATTCCGTTTGTAGTTGACGTTTATACTTAAGACACCCAAATCGATCGTGTTTATACTCTAACACTCAAGTCAATATTAATTCTAGATAGATAAAAGAGCATATACCTTATTTATAAGGATAGTTCTTCTATTTTCGGGAGAGAGAGTGTTTTCGTTATGTCTTCTTTAGTACGTTATTGAACACAAATCAGGCGCAAAGGTGAATACAAAAACTCAATTCTATACTTGTGAATTTGTAATTCCCTTTTTCTCTTTGTCTAGCGTGTCGGTCCATAATCCGAGTATATCATTAATTTCGAAAACATAATATCAAGCTTCTAAAGGATTGTGAGTTGTGACACACGGAGAGGTTTTAGTATTTGAAATTTGATTTTCAAAGAGGGCCTGATTTTAGTATAGTATTGCAGGCTCTTCTGAATTTGAAGGTTCCCCTATTAAAATTGATCCTTAAATCAACATCAACAACAACAACAACAACAAAAAATAAATAAAAATGATTCGGTTGGATTTAGAAGTTCAAGCCCATTAACCCATGCAATCCAATTATGATCAATATATTTTAGCTTTGCTAGGACCTCCTTGTTGATTGAAAAATTGAAAGAGCGTCGAGTTGCATACAGTTCCGGTCCTGACTATTCCGGTCCTGACTATTCCGAAATCTATAGACGAAATCTAAAAAATAGATCTCATACCAACAGAATCATCCCCATTTCATCCTAAAATTAAAAGCAAAATTAAAAAATCAATGACTTTTATGTCTCTGGTTGCCCGGTTCTTTTTTTTAAAAAAAATCTTTAGTCGGTGGAGAAGAAATGAATAATATATAGATAATATGTGATAGAAAGTATGAAATTTTAAAAAATTGGGTTTTGTACTAGAATAAAAAGAATTGGACCAAGTTCTAATTTTTTTGGTATTGTTCCGAATCTTTTTTATACTTTTTTTTTCACAACTTAACTCATAAAAAAAACTCATCATATATTTGGAGCCCCTAAGGCCCTAAGCATGATGGATCCAGGACGGGGAACCCCCCTGACCCACCCCAGGTTGCATACTTGCATCAACATAATATTATGTTAAAATTACTGAGATTTAATATTTTGTGTGGTGCTTGCAATTCGGCCGCGAAGAACAAAAGAAACGAAAAAATTGTGATGATGATACTCTTTCTATTAAAATAAATAAATTACTTCTCACTCACTCCATCTTTACCTTTAATCTGCTCAAAATTACTTCAAATAATTTGAGTTTGCTTTATGTAATTAGAATCGTGTACTGAAACACTAGTTACAACTTTAACAAATATAATTGAATCGACAACCATTGATTCAATAAAGTATAGAGAAAACTAGAGCAACTAATAAATAGAATCATCCATGTCTACTAACATTGTCTAAGTGATCAATAGAAGAAAAATGTTGTAGGGGAGGTTTGATTAGGCTCCAAATTTGGGAACTTTGGCAGTGGAGATTTGAGCAAGGAAATGCTCTGCCACAATCCGGCGCTGGATCTTCCCGGTAGCAGTTTTCGGGAGAGAATCAGTGATGAACACCTTCTTCGGGACCTTGAAACTCGCAAGATTCTTCTTGCAGTAACTCAACACATCTGCTTCGTTTAACTCAACTCCATCCCTCTTAATTACAGCACAATTTATCTGTAAATTGGACACAACAAATTAGCAATTCAGAACCATCAAGTGTAATAAAAACCGTATAATTCTATATTGGGTTTCGTTTCTCACCTCTTCACCATATTTATCGTCAGGAACTCCAAAAGCAACCGCTTGGGCTATGTCTGGATGTGATACAAGAACCGCATCAACTTCAATGGGTGATATCTTCTCCCCTGGAAAAACATTAAAAGAAAATGCACATTTCAGTAATCTTAATCAAACAAGTATTGAATTATTAATGTAAAGCAAGAACATAGCGCGATATATCGATCCAGTTTCTATCAGGACATTCTTATATAACTTTATCATGATATTGAAAGGAGCTACTCATTTATAAAAGTGATTTGATAAATGTATACATACCAAATCAAAATATATAAAACGAGTGGATCACATTCAATGTCCTTATATAATTCTATCAGGTCATTTTCATAGAAAAATTTTCGTATATATATATATAATTATATACCTCCGCGGTTGATGAGCTCCTTAATCCGCCCCACGAGATGCAAATACCCATCGGAATCTAAAAACCCGAGATCTCCGGTGTGGAACCAGCCGAATTTAAAAGCCTCATCATTGGCCTTAGGATTGTTCTTGTAACCTGTAGTCACATTTGGTCCTCTTATACACACCTCACCACTAACACCACTGTTTTTTATCACACCATTCGCGTCCATGATACACATTTCCTGGCCCACCGGTTTACCAACCGAACCGGGTTTATGCGGGCCGGTTTCGGGCAACGGGTTTGAACACATCAAATGAGAAGCCTCCGTCATCGCGTAAGCCTCCAAAACCGGAGCCCCAAACGCCTCCTCCAGCCGAGACATTATGCTAGGCGCTAACGACGCGCTGCAGCTCCTAATAAACCTCAGCTTCGGTAAAACCGGTTCGGGTTTGCTCAAGTGCCGGTCCAGTACGATTTGGTGTATTGTTGGAACCGCCGTGTACCAGGTGGCGTTGTATTTGAGCATGTCTGACCAGAAAGTCGAAGCTGAGAAGCGGCCGGCGGCTGGGAGAGCGACGGAGGCTCCCGCCGCGAGTGAGCTGAGCAAGCCGGCTAACAAACCGTGGACGTGAAACAGAGGCAAAACGAGGACGGTCGCGTCGGACTCGGTGAGTTTGTAAACCGAGATGATGTTCAAAACAGAGGAGGCTAGATTGAGCTGAGTCAAAGGCACGCCTTTGGGACGGCTTGTGGTGCCGGAGGTGTGCAGGAACAGTGCCACGTCGGACGGGTTGTTGGTGAGTTGAGCGACCGAGTCGGTGTCATTCGACTTCGACTCTGATGATGATAAGAGGGTAATTTTGGAATTTGAATCAGGTAGCGTAGCGGTGACTTGAGGAATTTTTAGCTTAGAAGCGGCGGCTTTAGCCGTTTGGATGCCTTCTTGCGGCGCTATAAGAAGCTTCGATTCTGAGTCTGAGAGATAAAACTCGAACTCCTCTGTCGTGTAAGCCGAGTTCAGCGGCGCCGCCGTGGCTCGGCACCGTATAACGGCCAAAAACATCACCACATACTGAAAAAAAAAAATTTTTAAATCAAAAGCATTAGTACTAAAAACAAAATTAATATCTCAATTTCTTATCATATTTTCAAATTTCATTTACACAAAATATATAAATAAAAGAGATGATACCTCGACGGTGTTAGGGAAGGTGAGAGCGACGACATCGCCGGGTTTAACACCGTGAGCGACAAGGAGAGAAGCAGCGTGATCGACAAGTTCTTGCAATTTCGAGTGCGTCAAATCAAATTTTCCAGAAACAGAGAGTGCTCTCCTGTTTGGGAATTCCGTCGCAGCTTTTCTTAACAAACCAATTAACGTTAAATTCTCCATTTCAATGGAAACTATGGAAAAAGAATGCGTATACTACAGACTTTAACAGAAAATGAATTGAGAGATTTTTGTTGTTGCTGGATATTAAATGAAGTGAATGAATTGGATTGTGAGACAAGAGAGGCATCGGCGGAGTTATATAGACAGGTGGAGAGAAGAAAAACTTGCGTGGGACGGTCTCACCGTTACTCACCGTTACTTGCCACGCGGTGAGACCGATCCAATAAATTGAGTGCGATGAGACGAAGCGGAGAGTAAAGCAGCAGCAACGGATGTGATGAATGCCACGTGGCGATGATCAATGAACTGTCAGTCAGTTAGTGTGTGCCAGGATTACGTGTCGGAATTTGGGAAGATGATTCGGTGCTGGTTACGTGAACGAGTCCACGTATTTGTCTGTCAATTTCAATATTCGCGGAACATTGGACGAAACAAGGATGATATTTCTCGGTTCATTTATGGCAAAAATAAAAAGAGTCCCTCTAATTTGATCTATTGTCCCGTTTTAATTCCTTTAATTTCGGTATTCTCTCGTTTGGTCCTTCAAACTCTAATATTATTTTATGAGATGGACGATGGAGATCTTTGGATCTCACCAAATCAAAATAAAAATAAAATTAAAATAGTGTTTTAAGGAGGGTAACACTATAAGACACAAAACTGAACTAAAGGGACGTTTTTAATTTTTGCCCTTTAATACAACTAGTAAATAGAATAAAGAAAAACAAAACTATAAATCAAAAATGGATTTGAATATTCTATTTACCTCATATTTTTTTTCTACCTTCACGTAATCTAAAAATACATAAATATTGTAATAAATACGTGGTTAAGATACGATTGAAAAATATTAAAAATAAAACGAGATAAAAAGATGATTCAAATTCAACAGTAACATGCTTTAAATTTAAATGAATTATATTCGAATAACATAAATTAATTATGAATTAATCTACTAAGTTAACCCATTTTCTATCATCATAAATGATAAAATAAAACCGAAATTTGTAGATTAATAAATTAGAGCGGTGTTAAGCTGGTGTACAACTGTACATCAAGGTGTTTCTAGAAAACGTAATAAGAAAAGTGGATCCACGTGTCGTGTTCTGAATTCATAGTACATGACTACATTGTTATACTCTAATAGTTTCTATTTTCTTCTAGTCTATACTCTATGTATAAGTTCCTTCTGAAGCTAATTAAGTACGTGTTTTATTGGATTAAACGATAAGGATGCTTAACTAGTAAACTACCATGACATATATATATATGGTGTGATGTCAATCGTCTCATTTTTGCTAGATATATATAGAATAAGATACTTATTATAGTTTTTGAAGCACATGATTATTACTTTCGAGGTCAAAGTTGGCAGAATTCTCTTCAGATTTGGACTTGGAAAGAATTAGTAGACCCTACCTTAGAGTCAGAAGAGTTGGATGATTAGGTTGGAAATTTCATCACAGCCCAAAACCAATTTCCTAGAAGTGAACAATTTGTCGGCTGTTGCATGTTGATGAGGAAGATAAAATCTTCGGTGCATTGGTCTACTAACTAGTGATGCATCAGGTGTACTCAGAGGTGAATTCAGGATTTGGGTTTTGAGGGTTAAGACAAAAATTAATATTGTAGATCACGTAATCTTTAAATAAGATCAGTTGGGATCACATACTAGAAAAAGTGTAGAATCTCACATATACTTTTCAATAAAATGTGATACTGTTCGGTGTTAAAAGTAATGATATAAATATATAAATAATATAGACATTAACTAATTAAATTGTAACACGTTTATTTTATATCTAGAAAATTATATAGAACCAAATCAATCTAATTTTCTTCATAATTTTCATTTCAATTACATAACTAAAGAGTGTATAAGACATCATCTTTTATTTTGTTGTAAAACCTATATCCATTTTTAACGGTATACATAACTGAAAATAATATTTTAATAGTTACCGACTTATAAAATATAAATTTCAATAACTTAATTAAAATATCATTATATCATTGATATATTTAAATCACGATTATTTACTAACTTGTAACTTAATTTTATAATATTCATGTCAAACCAAATTAACTTATAATAATTTTGAACAAAATTTAAATAATAAACTAATAAAATAAATTTATCAAAATCATATTAATAATTAATCTAACAAAATAAATAATATAGGTAGTCGTTATAAGAGTTCAAGATTTATTTAGTTTGTTATAGTGAAATCTAAAAAATATATATATATATATTATATATATAATACACACTAGATTAGGTGATAATATATGAAATAATAGGAAATTAAATATTAATTGGATTGATTTTGTTTCCTATTTTCATGGTCAATATAATTATAAAAACAAAAATTATTAGTTAGTTTATATTAATAAAATAATAAAGGGACAAAATAATATCATCACGTATTTCATATATCACATTTTATGTACAACAGTTTTTATTTTTACATTTTAATTTTATGTATAGAGGCCATAGCCTTTATGGGTCCCCCTTTACATTCGTCTCTGGATACACTACTGAGTGGATACGTTCGATGAAGATGAAAATATGTGGTAAGGAAAAGTTAACGTTGTGCATGAAAAGTTTATGTAGTGATTCCGATGCATCATTCAGATATACATATCTGGTGACTCACTAATTTGATAGGATGGGGAAGGGAGGGGAGGCTTACGCGGTGCGAGTGTATCTGGGAATGGCTGTGTGCTGTGTCCCTTGTGTGCTCAATGTTTCAACTTTAACGTAAGCGCTTACGCACAAAAATAAAAAATTATACTCATCACAAACGTGGACTTGTTGCCGCCACCCAAATTCATTTTCCATATCACTTTTGTCTTTTGGATCTTTTGGGCTCTACTGTTTTAACTTGACCTTCAAATCAAAATGAGCTGGTAGATGGTGAAATTGAGCCCCATTGGATATCTTTTTAGCCCAAATTCAAAACCCTAAAGGGTTGGGCCTGATTGGGTTGTCTTTATTTATTATCAATGATGATGTAAGGCCCAAACTTTTTTTGCAAGAAAAAATCTCCCACCTTTGATTAGCAACTCACCAATCATATAATTTTTTATATTAATTTAATGTTACATCTAATCTAATTTAATCTTAGGTGATATCATTGCATACGAAACTAGACAATACATTTAAGTAACAAAACAACCAAGACCTTGGGCATGCTTGAGTATAATTGGGCCTTTCTATTATAAAATTTTCGTCAGAACGCCAATGGCCCCCTACCACCATGTTGGTGTGACCCTCCTTGGAGCCTTCCACCACCCAAGTTCAAGGGCCAAGGCATGCAATATATTTGCCAATTTTCCTTGGCCACCAAATGTGTGGCTGCTGTCCCTCTTGTGAGGGTGTTGTCCCACCTTGTGTGGGTTCCGTCTCCTCTTCTGTGGGAGTCGCAGTTCAGACTGAGTTTGTAGAGCCCAAATCTCGCCGGCCGATCCCGACAGTTGTTGTTGTAATATCAAAAAAAAAAATTAAAAAAATTTGTCCGAACATTAGAAAAGATATGATTCAAATTCACAACTATACAATATACATACCATCAAATTATGACATAATAAATTAATAAATTTAATTTTATAAAACATTTATTTTTTATTTTTTAGAGACAAAGTTCATTGTCTTTAAGAAAGAGAGATTGCTACATGATCAACTAAGTAAAAAGTTCATCGTCGTTAAATGAGCTTGTTATGCATTAACATTGTGTAATCCCAATGAAAATAATCAATTTGGCAAAAAGTTGGCAAAAAAAACTCATAAGTATCGACAATTAAACGAGCTTGTTGTGCATGTAACATAATTTAATCCAAATGAAAATGAGATTGCTTTGTTGTAAATAAACAATTCATCTTAATTGATTATTAAATTTAAACAAAGTACATCAGCTAACGATCTAAATACAAAACTTAGAAAATGGAGGCGGTGGGTGGATTTATAATATATTCAAAAATGTATATCAAATTATTTATTTAAACTATGTCATATTCTCGTTGAACATTTTTAACACGCCAATATATATAACAGTCGTACTAGTTTGTATAACGGATATGTTCGAGTAGTTTCCCATCAAAACTACATACAATTATTATATTGAAGTTTGAAGTCCAACAACAATTAAATCAAGAGTTTGTCGAAACCTTACGAAATTAATTACCGTAAACACAATCTGAAAAATAACTTTGGGCTTGTTGTATTATATTTTGGATTCAATAGATTTCCGGTCTTGAATTCTTTCAAAAATTTTATTTATTTCCTACCTTAGAACGGGTCTTCTCAACTTTGTAATTTTATAAATAAATATAGCTAGGTTTCAAACCCGTATTACGGATCAGACGATGAAAAAGTTGAAAACCATTTAGAAAATCATTTTAAAGAATAATTTCTATTTTGAAGATGGACGCAACGCTGTACTCCATTAATTCATCAGTCTATTTTTCCACCAAAACAAATCACTTAGATTATGTTATATTAGTTGGCATCCGATTTTGCTTCTTTCAAGTGACAAAAGCTGTAGTTAAACGTTATCTCGTTAATACAGATTATCCATTAATCTAAACTTTTATTGAAAAAATTCGTATATATACGATTTATTGATAGTATTTAAAAAAAATTCTATCTATTATTATTATTATTATTATTATTATTTTCAATTACCTAATGACGGGGTGGCGTTATTAACAACATTATTAGCAAACTAATCAGACAGTGTTAGATAGAATAAAAATTCTATCAAATCTGATTTTAAATTAATGTAACTTATTTAAATTTAAAACAAAAACAAACATTTTAATTTTAAAAAAAAATATGATATTATCAGTATCTTCTGCCGCCAATTCCAATTTACCAATTGAACCCAGCTTTAGATTCTATGTTGGGTATACTATGCGTGCGTATGCCCAACATAGTATTTTTTAAATGAGTGTGACTTTGTTTACCTTCTTTAATTAGGGTGAACCATTACCTTCTACTCTAATTATTGACACGTGTCTCTAACTTAACCTAAAGTTCAAAGTTAATTCAGAGTTAGGGACACGTGACAACACCTAAGGTGAGGGGTAATGATTCACCTTATTTAGTGTGGATGAGTAAAATCATTCTCTTTTTAAATTTGTATAGAAGTATTTATAAAAAAAAAATAAAAAAATTATAATAATTTGGGATTTGGGGGAAGGGGCATACTCGAATCCACAACCTTATGGTATAAATGTGGAATTTAGATCTTCTGCTGATCTGATTTTTTGATGAAATGATGCTTTCTTGCGTGCTTTCCATTTCGTTTTTTCAACAATCATCAATCATTCATTCATTCATATCTTAGCAAAAAGATTTTAGATTTCTTTCAATACTAAACTTTTTTTCATTTAATTTAGCAATGAGAAATAAGTCATTAAACGATTTCATAATTTCAATATATATATATATATATATATATATATTTTTTTTTATCACATTATCCACAAATTCAATAGTTCCGATTCATTTTCATCACATAATCCAATTAAGCAAACAAAATCATAATTATCACAAGGGGCAAATTCTATTGCATTATATATGACAACAATTATTTATTTTTATTTTCCAAAAGTTATAATGTCAGGGCCAGAAACTAAAACATTGCATTCGTGTTTTCATTTGCAGAATTTTCCATAGAAAATTCAGCCTCAAGAAATTTGCAAAACCTACATGTGTTCCAAATTGATGTCAGATATTACATGAGTGATCAAAGGGAGTGGGATGGTAAATAAAAAGTTCAAACCCTCAAAATCCAACATCCATATTCAGAAATTCTACATACCAAAACACAGATTCTAGTTACCACATAGAGAGAAGAACTAACCTCATTAATAAGGTAAAAACTAACGATTATTTTAACAACCCAGTAAAACCTAGCTGCATTAAATACAAATTTTTTATTCCATGTTTGGTGGTTTTGAATTTTTGATTGTCGGATTCAAAGTTCAAGAATCAAACAAAGCTGTACAAATAAGTACTTGATTAGAGTATTTAAGCTGTTCAAGACTTCCAAGTCTCTTACTCTCTTATATCTTTCAAGCAAAGGAACTCTCTCTCTAAAGTGCTTCTAGTAAGTCCTAGATTTTAAATTTATTTTCTCTGAATAATCTTCCATTAATTGGATAGATTAGGGTTGATAATAATATATATATCAAGCTTATTTACTATATTATTCTGAAATTATGTTTTCGGTTGCATGCAATTGTTTTAAGAAATCCTGTTTTTTTTTTTTTTTGTTTTTGTTTTTTTTGTTTTTTTTTTTTTTACATGTCTACATGTATCAAAAGTGCTTTAATATTCACTATATTATTATTATTATTATTATTATTATTGTTATTTTGTTTTTCTTGTTACAGGGAGCTTCTATGGTTTTGTTACAAATTAGTCATGGAAACTATTTAATATAAACAAAAAAAAAAAAAAAAAAAAAAAAAAAACTATTTAATATAAACAAAATTATTCTTGATTCGATGAATCGTTAATTAAAAAAATAATAATAATTCCCTAAGATAGTTTTTATTTATTTATTTTATTTTAAGCCTAAGATCATAAGATGGGGTTATTTAACCACTTTGATACCGTTATTGGTATTGGGATTCCCGCGACATATTTGCTTATTTTAACACAATTTAATTTTTTTTTATTGCTTATTTTATTTTAACACATTCGTTTTCAAATAATTCACTTGGATTACTGGAACCATTTAACATGTAGATGGGGATGAGTATTATTTTTTTTATTTTTATTTTTGATAATAACATCTACCGGAATTAACGAGATTGAGGCTCTGCTAGTACGGTCCAGACCACAACTCCTATAAAAGGAGAGCGCGCCCACACCAAGGTGGGACAAGACCTACACATAAGGTGGAAAAATCTTTCAAATACACACCAATACCAAAAGTCGAACCTTAATGGTGTGAGTTTTAAAGAGTCTCTAGACCACCAAGGCAATGGACCAATGTGTGGATAAGTATTAATCGAAGCACATACATTTAAGAGATTGTAGTTTCAAGACATGCCTCGCTCCCATTCCCGATATCTTACAATGAGTTTACAACTAAGCAGTTCATTTGGAACACCAAAGATTTTCTGTAGCGTTATAGTACTTACAACGTCATTTTTAAACAATGGATGGGCCCATGAACCACTCATTCTTTATAAATATATATATATAAATTTTTCTAGGACCTACCGATAAAATTATATAAAGATATCGAATATAAATCACTTATTTTATATATTTTGACTTGGTATATATGCTCTTGTTCAAATCACTTTTATAAATTAGTGACTCATATTTAATATCTTGATAAAGTTATATAAGGATGTCCGATAGGAACTGGGTGTGTATATATATATATAAATATATAAAACAGCATCACCCTCCCATTTCTGTCACTTTTTCTCATTTTAAAAATGCTGAAGTTTTGAAAATTGAAAAACCTAAATCTGTTTTTCAGAGGGAAGAATCAGAATCAGAATCACAGTTGTAGTATTGTACGTGGTGGTGGATGGCGACCAAGTTCCTGGCTTTGGCTTGCATACGAAGCGACAGCTATGGACACCTGTCGCCGAGGCCGCACTATCCGTCCATGCCCAAGTACCCGCAAGGCGAGGAGACGGCGGAGAGTTCCAAGGCCAAGGCGGTGGCGGTGTTCTCCGTCGTCGGGATGACTTGCTCAGCCTGCGCTGGCTCAGTCGAGAAGGCTATCAAAAGACTACCCGGAATACACGAGGCCGCCGTCGATGTCTTGAATAACAAGGCACAAGTCTTGTTCTACCCCACTTTTGTTAACGTAAGTTAATTTAATTTTAAAATTAATTTCAATATCAGTTTGAATGTTCTTGATTTCTCGGATTCTGGGTTCCTTTTTGCTCTAGAAAGTTCTACAAGCCTTTTCCCGAAATGCTCCTGAATTCCTGGCTTTCAGGTTACTCTTTTGTATCAATATTATTTTTTTTTATATTCCAATTTACTTTTAAAAAAAATTGTTATCATTTAGTTTCACATTACACTTAGGGGTGGGTACAATTTTCTCAGATAAACCGACATGTTCGAGTCGAGTTACTCGATTAAGAGTTAAGACGAGTCAATTTGATTCAAAAACAAAAACTAGGTTTATCGAATTACATATGGTTTTGGCTTTCCAAAAACCGAATTGAATTAACAGAACATTATATAACTAGACGCTTAATTACACAACTTTATGCAACTTCTGACTTTGTTCTCGGGATATTTATATGTGAAAAGATTCTTTATATGCGTGATGTAATTTACATTAGACAATTGGGTTCAGGTCTAGGATTGTGATCTGGGCTGGGCTTGCAGACTAGCCCGAAAATTTCATGTAGTAGCCTTTGAATTTGGCTAACACTATCAAGTCAGGAGGTTAAAGATCACATTTGTACAGATGCAAAATGAATATATAGTCTTTTTTGCATCGGTGTAAATTGGGATCCTGCACGTAAAACTGCACCTGATAATTATTTAAGGTTATGATGTTGTTGTACAGGAGGAGAGAATTCGTGAGACAATTGAGGATGTGGGATTTGAAGCAACTTTGATCGAAGATGAAGCTAGTGAGAAGTCCATTCAAGTATGTCGAATTCGCATCAATGGAATGACTTGCACTTCTTGTTCTTCAGCTGTTGAAGAAGCTTTGCAAGCAATTCAGGGAGTACAAAATGCACAAGTGGCCTTGGCAACTGAAGAAGCAGAGATTCATTATGATCCGAACATTGTCGGTTACAATCAGCTTATGGAAACTATTGAACATACCGGGTTTGAAGCTCTACTTATCAGTACAGGAGAAGACATGAGCAAGATTCATCTTCAGGTTGATGGCATAAGAACTGATCATTCCATGAGAATGATTGAGAATTCTCTTCAAGCACTTCCTGGAGTTCAAGGTATTAATATGGATCCTCAAGTGAAAAAATTCTCCTTGTCGTATAAATCGGACATGACAGGACCTAGGAACTTTATTAGAGTGATAGAGTCAACTGGGTCTGGAAGGTTCAAGGCCAGGATTTTTCCTGAAGGTGGTGGAGGCAGAGAAAGTTTTAAACAGGAAGAAATCAAGCAGTACTATAGATCATTTATGTGGAGTTTGATTTTTACAATTCCTGTGTTTTTAACTTCCATGGTCTTCATGTATATTCCTGGAATCAAGCATGGATTGGACACTAAAGTAGTTAATATGCTTACCATTGGAGAGCTTATCAGATGGGTGCTATCTACTCCTGTCCAGTTTATCATTGGCAAGCGATTCTACACTGGTTCGTACAAGGCGTTGCACCATGGTTCTGCGAATATGGATGTTTTGATTGCCCTGGGAACAAATGCAGCTTACTTCTATTCGGTTTATTCGGTGTTGAGAGCTGCCACTTCTTCGGATTTTATGGGGACAGATTTCTTTGAGACTAGTTCAATGCTGATTTCATTTATTCTACTTGGGAAATATCTAGAGATTTTGGCCAAAGGAAAGACATCTGAGGCCATTGCCAAGCTTATGGACTTGGCACCTGAAACAGCGACATTATTAACTTTGGATGATGAAGGGAATGTTATAAGAGAAGAAGAAGTTGATAGTCGATTGATACAAAAGAATGACGTGATCAAAATTATTCCTGGTGCAAAAGTTGCTTCAGATGGTTACGTTCTGTGGGGACAAAGCCATGTGAATGAGAGTATGATAACAGGGGAGGCGAGACCAGTGGCGAAGAGGAAGGGCGATACAGTGATTGGAGGGACTTTGAATGAGAATGGTGTCTTGCATATCAAGGCAACCAAAGTAGGATCAGAGAGTGCCTTGTCTCAAATTGTTCGGCTTGTCGAATCAGCTCAGATGGCTAAAGCTCCAGTTCAGAAATTTGCTGACCGCATTTCCAAATTCTTTGTGCCTCTGGTAAGTATTCTTTTTATTAGAGTGTCAAGTAAATATGTAGAGGGCTTTGTTGACAATCAGTTGTTTGTAGGTCATCACTTTATCGTTGTCAACATGGTTTGCTTGGTTTCTAGCTGGAAAGTTCCATGGCTATCCCCAATCCTGGATACCCTCTTCAATGGATAGCTTTCAGCTTGCACTCCAATTTGGAATCTCTGTCATGGTCATAGCCTGTCCATGTGCTCTAGGCCTAGCTACTCCAACTGCTGTAATGGTTGGAACTGGAGTTGGTGCATCTCAAGGAGTTTTGATTAAAGGAGGCCAAGCACTAGAAAGTGCACATAAGGTTTGTGTATACCATTCACCTTGCTCTAGAAGTTATAGCAAAAGCCGATTCCTAATTCAATATCGTTCCTTATTGTCCCGATTTACAATCTTTGTAGGTGAATTGCATTGTGTTTGACAAGACAGGCACTCTCACAGTCGGAAAGCCAGTGGTTGTTAACACTAAACTGTTGAAAAATATGGTACTAAGAGACTTCTACGAACTTGCTGCTGCAACTGAGGTATGTTTTTCTCTGAAGAACTTACCTTTTGAGAAAAGTTTTCTTCATAACTTGAACATTTTCTCATCACTTAATACTGATAATACCGATGTTATATATAAACTAGGCGAACAGTGAGCACCCATTAGCGAAGGCTGTTGTTGAGTATGCTAAGAAATTTAGAGAAGATGAAGAGAATCCCATCTGGTCAGAAGCACGGGACTTTGTCTCCGTTACTGGCCATGGAGTTAAAGCCATTGTGCAGAACAAGAAAATAATGGTTGGAAACAAGAGCTTGATGTTAGACAATAACATTGCCATTCCAATTGACGCTGAAGAAACGCTAATGGAAACTGAAGAAATGGCTCAAATTGGCATTCTTGTATCTATAGATGGCGAATTGACTGGAGTTGTAGCCATATCTGATCCATTGAAACCGAGTGCACGTGAAGTCATTTCTATTCTTAAGTCCATGGACATTCAGAGCATCATGGTGACAGGTGATAATTGGGGAACTGCCAAGTCCATTGCCAAAGAAGTTGGAATTGAAACTGAAAATGTCATTGCAGAAGCCAAACCTGAGCAGAAGGCAGAGAAAGTGAAAGATTTACAGGTATATATATGTATGCAAACATTGGAATTTTACCTCCAGAATTTTGACTCTCAAGTCCTGATTTGTGTTCACTTTTCTTATTACAGGCCTCAGGATTTACTGTTGCAATGGTAGGAGATGGCATCAATGACTCGCCAGCCCTTGTAGCGGCAGATGTTGGAATGGCGATTGGTGCTGGCACAGACATTGCCATAGAAGCTGCTGACATTGTTTTGATGAAGAGTAACTTGGAGGATGTGATAACTGCCATAGACTTATCAAGAAAAACCTTTACGCGTATTCGTCTTAACTACATTTGGGCATTGGGTTACAACCTTCTCGGCATTCCAATTGCTGCAGGAGTTCTTTTCCCATCTACCAGATTCCGTTTACCACCATGGATCGCTGGAGCTGCAATGGCTGCCTCCTCAGTCAGTGTTGTTTGTTGCTCTCTCTTGTTGAAGAACTACAAGAGACCCAAGAAGCTAAACAATCTTCAGATAGGTGGAATAGTGATTGAGTGATACATGGTAATATAGTATTAATTGTGTGTTTATATATATATTATTTCTATGAGAACAAAACAGGCCAGCTTTCTCAGTATGTTAAAAATGTTGATACAGGTTTGCTAGTAGTTTATGAAAATACTAGTTGTTCTTTGATGATCTGTAAATATAGTTGTGGCATGAAGATTGAATAAAAGTCATCAGAAAATTGTTTTATGTAAAATTGTAATTTGAAAACTTTGATAATGTGGGCTTCTTTGATCGAAATGGTTTTAGATTCTAATTAACATGGAATTGTTTTCATTTTATTCTGCTTGGGGAATTAATAAATTATGATCTATTTGTAGTTTTGATCATTTTTATTAAAGAACTAGGTATGCCATTATTTCTGATATTTCATATAAAGTATGCATACATGTTACTGAAAATAATAGAAGCAATTTGTTATCATTTTAAGAGCCGTCAAAAAAGGTTCTGTGGTTCGAGACAACCCGTTTAGTAAATGGGTCAACCTCTTGAAACCCGACATGGTACGATTGTTTATTTAAACTATGTTGTATTTTTGTTGAACAATGTAGATGTTATGGGTATACCACCTGATCAATCTCGTATCGTTAAGTGATAGCTAACATTAATATGTGTATTTAACATAATCATTTTGAAAAAAATTAAGCAATAACCGAATGGTTTTGAATTTAGATTCATACCTAAATACATACAATATGAGATGTTAGTAAATGAATGTATATACGAATAACATGATACATCCGTGTAAATGAAAAATTTATTTCAACCTACCAATTATCAAAACATATATAAAGCTAATTAGCCACCACCACGTCCACATCGTGATAGAATATTAGAAGAATATGCCTCTTGTGTCGTGGCACAAAACTAGTAGCTAAAATCCATGTGACACTTAATTGCAAATATCATATCAACAATTTACAATCGAGTAAAGTCATTATAATGAGAATGTGAGGAGACAAAAATTAATTAAATTCAAAAAATCAAAACGTTGTCTTGTTCTAACAATATACTTAAAAATTAATGAGATTTGATAATTTGTTTTAATAATAATAATAATAATAAGTTATTAATTAGGCGGTGGTAATTTTGTTTTAATATCGGTTTGCTTAATCTATGCATGCTATTGATTATTGAACATCTGTAACACGGTCAGTCAAACGATTTCTAATTCTCAGCAGATATATATACCAACATAATTATCTTATAAGAATAATTATTACTTGGGCCCCGTTGGATACTTAATTGCTTTCCTTTTTTAGCCCAAAAATTTAATAATAAAAAAGCCCAAATTCAAACCCTAAAGGGTTGGGTCTCTATTATCAATGATGATGTAAGGCCAAAACTTTTTTTGCAAGAAAAAATCACTCACCAATCTTATTCTTATAATTTTTTTTATATTAATTTAATGTTACATCTAATCTAATTTAATCTTAGGTGATATCATTGCATATGAAACTGGACAATACATTTTAAGTAACAAAACAAACAAGACCTTGGGCATGATTGAGTTTAATTAATTAATTAATTAATTTATTTTTTTCAAAGTAAAGAAAGATTATAAACAAACATAACTCTCAGTCGCGATAATGGAACGAACACAAAGAGGGTACTCCTCCAGCCAAAACATACCCTCCACATAAGAGAGGCTGTTTTTAGCTAATATATGGGTCACCTGATTCGCTCTCATAGGAACAAACGAAACAGAAATACAATGCGTCTGATTTAGCAAGGCGAGAGAATGTTAGAGATAACATTCCCTATTTCAGAGCAAAGAGGAACCGCACTATTGATCCACCGCACAACTACTTCTGCATCCGACTCAACCTGACAAAGAGTCAAATCTGAATCTATTACTAATTGAAGACCACAAAGAATTGCCACCGCTTCCGCCACTTACGGAGAGAAGGTGGCTATGATCTTCTGAAAGTTTAACTGGGACTTTCTATATATTATAAAATTTTCAAATGGACATCGTCAAAGATTTTAGGCATAATCTATAGTCCAAATATTAAAAATGACACGATTCGAATTCATAATAATACAGTATACATACCATCGGATTATGATATAATAAATTAATAAATTTTAATTTTATAAAATGTTATTTTTATTTGAAGACCCACGACATTGTGTTAGAGACAAAGTTCATTGTCGTTAAGAAAGAGAGGTTGCTACATAATCAACTCAGTAAAAAGTTCATCGTCGTTAAATGAGCTTGTTATGCATTAACATTGTTTAATCCCAATGAAAATAATCAATTTGGCAAAATGTTGACAAAAAAAACTCATAATTATCGACAATTAAATGAGTTTGTTGTGCATGTAACATAATTGAATCCCAATGAAAATGAGATTGCTTTGTTGTAAATAAACTAGTCATCTTAATTGATTATTAAATTTAAACAAAGTACATCAGCTAACGATCTAAATTCTAAACTTAGAAAATGGAGACGGTGGGTGGATTTATAATATATTCCAAAATGTATATCAAATTATTTATTTAAATTTTAAACTATGTCTTATTATCTTTGAACATTTCTAACACGTCAATATATTCTTTATTGGAATTAAACAGTTAATAAATAATGATAAATCCACTAATTAGTCAGCCCATTTTTGCGAATATATGACAATTTATTGTCTTCTATTTACTGTCGTACTAGTTTGTAACGGAGAAAAAAAAAATCTTGATTTTCATCCCTATTTGGGAAATTTTTTTAGGGAAAAATAAGAAAATTGGTGGGGATAGGGATGATTTTCATCTCCAAATTGAAATGTGGATAGGGATGGGGATGGAGAGACACCCCCCACCATCTCCATTTTCCTATTTCTCCCACAAATATATTAAAATGAGGATGGATAATTATATATATTACTTTTTTTTATTCTTTTTTTGTTTTAATTTATAATTTTTAGTCAAATGAGGAAACGGATGAGTGGGAAAAACAAGGAAAAACTGGAGAAATGAA
Source organism: Acer negundo (assembly GCA_035582765.1). Taxonomy (NCBI): domain Eukaryota; kingdom Viridiplantae; phylum Streptophyta; class Magnoliopsida; order Sapindales; family Sapindaceae; genus Acer; species Acer negundo. The sequence goes on from CM069238.1 coordinate 31,436,206, forward strand.
GGATTGGGTTGGGGATGGAGATATCTCCCCTCAAAATTCCACATCCCCATTTTCCCAAGATAGTGATGGAGGATGGGTCTGAGAAGTGGGGATGGAGATAGGGGGACCGATATCCATCCCCATTTCCCAATGTGCAAACCTAATCGAAATCTTACAAAATCAACCACCTTAAACACAATCCGGAAAATAACTTTTTGCTTTGTAATGTGTCAAGTTCGTCGCTAATGTGTCAAGTTGATTATATATATTTTTTTCAGATTGTATTAATTATATTTTGGATTCAATAGATTTCCTCGAGTTTTAGTTAAACGACACTGGTTACAGTTTATTCTAGAGAGTTCTTTCAAAAATTTTATTTAATTCCTTCCTCATAACAGGGTCTTCTAAACTTTGTAATTTTATAAATAAATATATGATTAATGATTCTAATCTTCGTTACGGATCAGAAGAGGAGAAAATTGAAAACCACTTAAAAAATCGTTATAAATAGTAATTTATATGTTGAATATGGACGCAATGGTCTATTTTTCCACCAAAACAAATCAATTAGATTAGGTTATATTATTTGGCATCCGATGTTGCTTCTTTCAAGTGACAAAAACTGATAGCTATACAGTTTTTTAAAATTCTTTTATTGAATATATAGACATATAGTTAAACGTTATTTTCTAGATACAAATTATCCATTAATCTAAATTTTTATTGAAACAAACATTAAACTTACATGATTATAGCCCGTATGGTAATATTACAGGTTCAAGTTACCACTAGTATATCAAAAAGAAAATCGTTAAACAATTATTTAGTTTGTGAGCAAATAATTAGATTCATATAACATATTATAAGCATATAGAAGCTACTATCGTATATATTGTCATATATTGACATCCCATTTTCTATTTTAAGTTGAAAGGTATATATGTTACATGCACATTTTAGTGGCACCAAAAATATAACAACATTATTAGCAAACTAATCAAACAGTGTTAGATAGAATAAAAATTATATCAAATCTTATTTTAAATTAAAATTTATGTAAACTAATATCAATTTTAAAACAAAACTAACATTTTTATTTAAATAAAAATATGATATTATCAGAATCTTCTGCCGCAATTTCCAATTTACCAATTGAATCCAACTATAGATTCTATGTTGGGTACTTGGGTATACTATGTGTGCGTATGCCCAACATAGTATTTAATTTTTTTTTTTATTTTTTTTTTTTATAGAAATTTAAGGTGGAGTTTAGTTTCATTTTTAATAACTGTTTTTTTTTTTTTCTTCTTTTTCTCTTTCTCTTAAAAGCAAAAAACAACTCTAAAGTTGTTTGTTCAACCATTTTGTAAACTTATTTTTAAAAACAAAAAACAACTTTTTAAAAGTTATAAATAAAAAGCTAAAAACAACTTTTTATCGGTTTTTTACCATTTTTAAAACAGGTTTTTATTTATTTATTTTTTTATTTTTTATTTTTAATTTTAAAACAAACCAAAACCTTTCCCAACTTTTCCCTCTAAACAATTATTTTCCACATTTTAAAAACATTACCAAACATATTTACATCGTTTTCCGTTTTTAAAAACTACCTTTAAAAAACACTACCAAACACGTTTACATTTTAAAAACATAATTTTTAAATCATGATTTTTATTTTTAAAAATGGTTTTCAAAAATATCATTTTAAAAACGATATCAAACGCGCCCTAATAATTCGGGATTTGGAAGAGGGGTCATACTCGAATCCACATCCTTATGGCTTGGGGAATTTTGATCCTCTGCTGATTTGATCTTTTTTCTGACCTAACTTAATTTTATGACATATAAGCATTGCAATGAATGTGTGGTTAAGATGTGATTAGTTTTCACAACCATTTTATCAACAATCAGTCACACACTTTAAAAAAGTCAGGAAAAAGATCAGATCAACAGAGAATCCAAATCCGTAAATGTGATGTACAAATCACTAAACAACCTCATATTGTTTTTATATTATTAAAAAAAAAAAAAAACAATTAGCTAAATGATCAAATAAAAACCTCATTTTTTTTTTCTAGTTGATAATATCTATTAATTCGGAACCAAATATTTTTGTGAAAGCTTTCGCTATTGGTAGAATTCGAGTCGTTGACTTGGGAATCATTTACCCAAACCCCAAACTCATCCATCTATCAGCTGAGCTATGCTCCATCGGCATAAACAACCACATTAATAAGGTCAAAATTAACGATTATTTTAACAACCCAGTAAAACTTAGCTGCATGAAATACAATTTTTTTATTCTATGTTTGGTGGCTTTGATTGACGGATTCAAAGTTCAAGAATCAAACAAAGCAATATAATAAGTATTTGATTAGAGTATTTAAGCTGTTCAATACTTCAAGTTACTATAAATAGGAGGAGTCTTTATTCAGTCTCTTATACTTCAAGTTACTTCAATGTCATTTTGTTTTTCCTGTTACAGGGAGCTTCTATGGTTTTGTTACAAATTAGAGTCATGGAAACTATTTAATTTAAACCAAATTATTCTTGATTCGATTAGTCATTAATTAAAAAATAATAATAATTCCCTAAGATAGTTTATATATTTATTTATTTACTTTTTATATTTTAAAGCCTAAGATGGGATTATTTAACCACTTTGATATATACTATTATGGGGATTGGGATTCCCGCGACATATTTGCTTATTTGAACACAATTTCATTTATTTTTTTTAATTAAAGGGAATGACTAATCCGGTAAAGGAAAGAAATTTTTTTTTTTTTTTTTTTTCAATAATACTATTTTGTTAAAATTTGGTATTCAAATATGATGCCCAAATGATATGGATTATAATAATGTCAATCGTTTGGACACTAAATTTAGACAGAATTCCGTTATTCTTTTTTCTTTTACACAAAGTACAACTAGAAATTCTTACATCATTTTTACTTAATCGATCATAGAGCATCCCAATCCGGATGACAGTTTCATATTTCTAATATGTAAAATCAAAATTTCCATCAAAATCAAACATCACAATATCTAAAAGGTTTATGATATAACTAAGAAGACGTTTCTAATAAATCACGCATATTACCGGACATCCCATTTGACACGTAGATGGGGATGAGTATTAATTGAAGCATATACATATACATTTGAGAGATGGTAGTTTCGAAGCATGCCCTTTCTCTCTAATCTTGATATCTTACGATGAATATACCACTCGGTGGTTCATTCGGTACGCAGAAGATTTTCTCTAACGATGTAGTACTTACGTCATATTTAAGTTATGGATAGGCATAGGCCCACCAACCACTCATACTTTCAATTTTAACAGCATCACCCTCCCATTTCTGTCACTTTTACTCATTTTTAAAAAGCTGAAGTTTTGAAAACTAAAAAAACCAAAATCTGTTTTTCAGAGAGAAGAACCAGAATCAGAATCAGAATCACAGTTGTAGTATTGTGCGTGGAACGTGGATGGCAACCAAGTTCCTGGCATTGGCTTGCATACGAAGCGACAGCTATGGACACCTGTCACCGAGGCCGCACTATCCGTCCATGCCCACGTACCCGAAAGGCGTGTCGGGTGAGGGGACGAGCGCGGCGGCTGAGACTTCCAAGGCCAAGAAGGTGGCGGTGTTCTCCGTCGTTGGGATGACTTGCTCCGCCTGCGCTGGCTCCGTCGAGAAGGCTATCAAAAGACTACCCGGAATACACGAGGCCGCCGTCGATGTCTTGAATAACAAGGCACAAGTCTTGTTCTACCCCACTTTTGTTAACGTAAGTTTATTTATTTTTTATAAAAAAAAAAAAACTTAATGTGAATATCAGTTTGCGTGTTCTCTCAGATTCTGGGTTCGTTTTTGTTCTAGAAAGTTCTACGAGCTTTTTCCGGAAATGGTCCTGAATTCTTGGCTCTCGGGTTACTATTTTGTATCAATATTAGCTTTTTTATATTCCAATTTACATTTTAAAAAATTGGTATCATTTAGTGTCACCTTACACTTAGGGGTAAACCAATATGTTTGAGTCCAGTTACTCAATTAAGAGTTAAGACGAGTTAATTTGATTCAAAATAAAAACTGGGTTTTTGCGAATTATATATTGTTTTGACTTGTCAAAAACCAAATTGAATTAACAAAATATTATATATCTAGATGCTTAATTACACAACTTGATGCAACTTTTGACATTGTTATCGGGATATTTATATATGAAAAGATTATTTTATGTTTGATGTAATTTACATTAGACAATTGGTTCAGGTCTAGGATTGTGATTTGGGCCGGGCTTACAGACTAGTCCGAAAAATTCATGTAGTAGTTGTTGGATCTAGCTAACACTATAAAGTCAGTAGTTTAAAGATCACGTTTGTACCGATGCAAAATGAATATATAGTCTTTTTTGTATTGGTGCAAATCGGGATCCTGCACGTAAAACTGCACCTAATAATTATTTATCATGTAGTACTTGTTTGTAGTAAGGTTATGATGTTGTTGTACAGGAGGAGAGAATTCGTGAGACAATTGAGGATGTGGGATTTGAAGCAACTTTGATCGAAGATGAAGCTAGTGAGAAGTCCATTCAAGTATGTCGAATTCGCATCAATGGAATGACTTGCACTTCTTGTTCTTCAGCTGTTGAAGAAGCTTTGCAAGCAATTCAGGGAGTACAAAATGCACAAGTGGCCTTGGCAACTGAAGAAGCTGAGATTCATTATGATCCGAACATTGTCAGTTACAATCAGCTTATGGAAACTATTGAACATACCGGGTTTGAAGCTCTACTTATCAGTACAGGAGAAGACATGAGCAAGATTCATCTTCAGGTTGATGGCATAAGAACTGATCATTCCATGAGAATGATTGAGAATTCTCTTCAAGCACTTCCTGGAGTTCAAGGTATTAATATGGATCCTCAAGTGAAAAAATTCTCCTTGTCGTATAAATCGGACATGACAGGACCTAGGAACTTTATAAGAGTCATAGAGTCAACTGGGTCTGGAAGATTCAAGGCCCGGATATTTCCTGAAGGTGGTGGAGGCAAAGAAAATTTTAAACAGGAAGAAATCAAGCAGTACTATAGATCATTTATGTGGAGTTTGATTTTTACAATTCCTGTGTTTTTAACTTCAATGGTCTTCATGTATATTCCTGGAATCAAGCATGGATTGGACACTAAAGTAGTCAATATGCTTACCTTTGGAGAGCTTATCAGATGGGTGCTATCTACTCCTGTCCAGTTTATCATTGGCAGGCGATTCTACACTGGTTCGTACAAGGCGTTGCGCCATGGTTCTGCGAATATGGATGTTTTGATTGCCCTGGGAACAAATGCAGCTTACTTCTATTCGGTCTATTCGGTGTTGAGAGCTGCCACTTCTTCAGATTTTATGGGGACAGATTTCTTTGAGACTAGTTCAATGCTTATCTCATTTATTCTACTTGGGAAATATCTAGAGGTTTTGGCAAAGGGAAAGACATCTGAGGCCATTGCCAAGCTTATGGATTTGGCACCAGAAACAGCAACATTGTTGACTTTAGATGATGAAGGAAATGTGACAAGAGAAGAAGAAGTTGATAGTCGATTGATACAAAAGAATGATGTGATCAAAATTATTCCTGGTTCAAAAGTTGCTTCAGATGGTTACGTTCTGTGGGGACAAAGCCATGTGAATGAGAGTATGATAACAGGGGAGGCGAGACCAGTGGCGAAGAGGAAGGGCGATGCAGTGATTGGAGGGACTTTGAATGAGAATGGTGTCTTGCATATTAAGGCAACCAGAGTAGGATCAGAGAGTGCCTTGTCTCAAATTGTTCGACTTGTCGAATCAGCTCAGATGGCTAAAGCTCCAGTTCAGAAATTTGCTGACCGCATTAGCAAATTCTTTGTGCCTCTGGTAAGTATTCTTTTTATTAGATGGCAAGTAAATAAGTAGAGGGTTTTGCTGACAATCAGTTGTTTGTAGGTCATCACTTTATCGTTTTCAACATGGTTTGCTTGGTTTCTAGCTGGAAAGTTCCATGGCTATCCCCAATCCTGGATACCCTCTTCAATGGATAGCTTTCAGCTTGCACTCCAATTTGGAATCTCTGTCATGGTCATAGCCTGTCCATGTGCTCTAGGCCTAGCTACTCCAACTGCTGTAATGGTTGGAACTGGAGTTGGTGCATCTCAAGGAGTTTTGATTAAAGGAGGCCAAGCACTAGAAAGTGCACATAAGGTTTGTGTATACCATTCACATTGCTCTAGAAGTTATAGCAAAAGCCGATTCCTAATTCAATATCGTTCCTTATTGTCCCGATTTACAATCTTTGTAGGTGAATTGCATTGTGTTTGACAAGACAGGCACTCTCACAGTCGGAAAGCCAGTGGTTGTTAACACTAAACTGCTGAAAAATATGGTACTAAGAGACTTCTACGAACTTGTTGCTGCAACTGAGGTTTGTTTTTCTCTGAATAACTTACCTTTTCAGAAAAGTTTTCTTCATAACTTGAACATTTTCTCATCACCTAATACTGATAATACCGAGGTTATATATAAACTAGGCAAACAGTGAGCACCCATTAGCGAAGGCTGTTGTTGAGTATGCTAAGAAATTTAGAGAAGATGAAGAGAATCCTATCTGGTCAGAAGCACGGGACTTTGTCTCCGTTACTGGCCATGGAGTGAAAGCCGTTGTGCAGAACAAGAAAATAATGGTTGGAAACAAAAGCTTGATGTTAGACAATAACATTGCCATTCCAATTGACGCTGAAGAAACGCTAATGGAAACCGAAGAAATGGCTCAAACTGGCATTCTTGTATCTATAGATGGCGAATTGACTGGAGTTGTAGCCATATCTGATCCATTGAAACCGAGTGCACGTGAAGTCATTTCTATTCTTAAGTCCATGGACATTCAGAGCATCATGGTGACAGGTGATAATTGGGGAACTGCCAAGTCCATTGCCAAAGAAGTTGGAATTGAAACTGAAAATGTCATTGCAGAGGCCAAACCTGAGCAGAAGGCAGAGAAAGTGAAAGATTTACAGGTATATATATATATATATATGCAAACATTGGAATTTTACCTCCAGAATTTTGACTCTCAAGTCCTGATTTGTGTTCACTTTTCTTATTACAGGCCTCAGGATTTACTGTTGCAATGGTAGGAGATGGCATCAATGACTCGCCAGCCCTTGTAGCGGCAGATGTTGGAATGGCGATTGGTGCTGGCACAGACATTGCCATAGAAGCTGCTGACATTGTTTTAATGAAGAGTAACTTGGAGGATGTGATAACTGCCATAGACTTATCAAGAAAAACCTTTACGCGTATTCGTCTGAACTACATTTGGGCATTGGGTTACAACCTTCTCGGCATTCCAATTGCTGCAGGAGTTCTTTTCCCATCTACCAGATTCCGTTTACCACCATGGATCGCCGGAGCTGCAATGGCTGCCTCCTCAGTCAGTGTTGTTTGTTGCTCTCTCTTGTTGAAGAACTACAAGAGACCCAAGAAGCTAAACAATCTTCAGATAGGTGGAATAGTGATTGAGTGATACATGGTAATATAGTTTTAATTGTGTTTTATATATATATATATATATATTATTTCTATGAGAACAAAACAGGCCAGCTTTCCCAGTATTTTAAAAATGTTGATACAGGTTTGCTAGTAGTTTATGAAAATACTAGTTGTTCTTTGATGATCTGTAAATATAGTTGTGGCATGAAGATTGAATAAAAGTCATCAGAAAATTGTTTTATGTAAAATTGTAATTTGAAAACTTTGATAATGTGGGCTTCTTTGATCGAACTGGTTTTAGATTCTAATTAACATGGAATTGTGTTCATTTTATTCTGCTTGGGGAATTAATAAATTATGATCTATTTGTAGTTTTGATCTTTTTTATTAAAGAACTATGACATGATTTTCTGATATTTTATATAAAGTATGAATACAGTTACTGAAAATAAAAACGGGTCATTTTCAAATAAACAGGTCTATGGTTCGACACAACCCGTTTATCCTCAACCCGATATGACCTATTTAAGTAAATGGGTCAACCTCTTGAAATCCAACACGACACGATTGTTTATTTAAACTATATCATATTTTCTTTGAACATTTCTCACACGCCAATATATTTTCTCTGTTCTTTATTGGAATTAAATAGTTAATAAATAATAATAAATCCACTAATTAGTCGGCCCATGTTTGCAAAATTTCTTGTCTTACCAGTTTGTATAATAATATGTTGGAGTAGTTTCCCACAAAAACTAGATACCATTATTATACTGAAATTTGATGTCTGAAAACAATTAGATCAAGAGTTTATCGGAATCTTGTGAAATCAACTACCGTAACACATAATCTAAAAAATAACTTTTGGCTCGGTGATGTCTTAAGTTCAATGCTAAATTGCTAACGTGTCAAGTTGGTTTGGTGGTGTGTCAAGTTGGT